>CM066601.1:6150068-6447568 GCA_033816785.1 Picus viridis
CACACACACACACACACACACACACACACACACACACACACACACACACACACACACACACACACACACACACACACACACACACACACACACACACACACACACACACACACACACACACACACACACACACACACACACACACACACACACACACACACACACACACACACACACACACACACACACACACACACACACACACACACACACACACACACACACACACACACACACACACACACACACACACACACACACACACACACACACACACACACACACACACACACACACACACACACACACACACACACACACACACACACACACACACACACACACACACACACACACACACACACACACACACACACACACACACACACACACACACACACACACACACACACACACACACACACACACACACACACACACACACACACACACACACACACACACACACACACACACACACACACACACACACACACACACACACACACACACACACACACACACACACACACACACACACACACACACACACACACACACACACACACACACACACACACACACACACACACACACACACACACACACACACACACACACACACACACACACACACACACACACACACACACACACACACACACACACACACACACACACACACACACACACACACACACACACACACACACACACACACACACACACACACACACACACACACACACACACACACACACACACACACACACACACACACACACACACACACACACACACACACACACACACACACACACACACACACACACACACACACACACACACACACACACACACACACACACACACACACACACACACACACACACACACACACACACACACACACACACACACACACACACACACACACACACACACACACACACACACACACACACACACACACACACACACACACACACACACACACACACACACACACACACACACACACACACACACACACACACACACACACACACACACACACACACACACACACACACACACACACACACACACACACACACACACACACACACACACACACACACACACACACACACACACACACACACACACACACACACACACACACACACACACACACACACACACACACACACACACACACACACACACACACACACACACACACACACACACACACACACACACACACACACACACACACACACACACACACACACACACACACACACACACACACACACACACACACACACACACACACACACACACACACACACACACACACACACACACACACACACACACACACACACACACACACACACACACACACACACACACACACACACACACACACACACACACACACACACACACACACACACACACACACACACACACACACACACACACACACACACACACACACACACACACACACACACACACACACACACACACACACACACACACACACACACACACACACACACACACACACACACACACACACACACACACACACACACACACACACACACACACACACACACACACACACACACACACACACACACACACACACACACACACACACACACACACACACACACACACACACACACACACACACACACACACACACACACACACACACACACACACACACACACACACACACACACACACACACACACACACACACACACACACACACACACACACACACACACACACACACACACACACACACACACACACACACACACACACACACACACACACACACACACACACACACACACACACACACACACACACACACACACACACACACACACACACACACACACACACACACACACACACACACACACACACACACACACACACACACACACACACACACACACACACACACACACACACACACACACACACACACACACACACACACACACACACACACACACACACACACACACACACACACACACACACACACACACACACACACACACACACACACACACACACACACACACACACACACACACACACACACACACACACACACACACACACACACACACACACACACACACACACACACACACACACACACACACACACACACACACACACACACACACACACACACACACACACACACACACACACACACACACACACACACACACACACACACACACACACACACACACACACACACACACACACACACACACACACACACACACACACACACACACACACACACACACACACACACACACACACACACACACACACACACACACACACACACACACACACACACACACACACACACACACACACACACACACACACACACACACACACACACACACACACACACACACACACACACACACACACACACACACACACACACACACACACACACACACACACACACACACACACACACACACACACACACACACACACACACACACACACACACACACACACACACACACACACACACACACACACACACACACACACACACACACACACACACACACACACACACACACACACACACACACACACACACACACACACACACACACACACACACACACACACACACACACACACACACACACACACACACACACACACACACACACACACACACACACACACACACACACACACACACACACACACACACACACACACACACACACACACACACACACACACACACACACACACACACACACACACACACACACACACACACACACACACACACACACACACACACACACACACACACACACACACACACACACACACACACACACACACACACACACACACACACACACACACACACACACACACACACACACACACACACACACACACACACACACACACACACACACACACACACACACACACACACACACACACACACACACACACACACACACACACACACACACACACACACACACACACACACACACACACACACACACACACACACACACACACACACACACACACACACACACACACACACACACACACACACACACACACACACACACACACACACACACACACACACACACACACACACACACACACACACACACACACACACACACACACACACACACACACACACACACACACACACACACACACACACACACACACACACACACACACACACACACACACACACACACACACACACACACACACACACACACACACACACACACACACACACACACACACACACACACACACACACACACACACACACACACACACACACACACACACACACACACACACACACACACACACACACACACACACACACACACACACACACACACACACACACACACACACACACACACACACACACACACACACACACACACACACACACACACACACACACACACACACACACACACACACACACACACACACACACACACACACACACACACACACACACACACACACACACACACACACACACACACACACACACACACACACACACACACACACACACACACACACACACACACACACACACACACACACACACACACACACACACACACACACACACACACACACACACACACACACACACACACACACACACACACACACACACACACACACACACACACACACACACACACACACACACACACACACACACACACACACACACACACACACACACACACACACACACACACACACACACACACACACACACACACACACACACACACACACACACACACACACACACACACACACACACACACACCACACACACACACACACACACACACACACACACACACACACACACACACACACACACACACACACACACACACACACACACACACACACACACACACACACACACACACACACACACACACACACACACACACACACACACACACACACACACACACACACACACACACACACACACACACACACACACCACACACATACACCACACACATGCACCTCACACATACACACACACACACACACACACACATACACCACACACACATACACACACACATGCACCACACACACATACACCTCACACACACCCCACACACCTACCCCACACACCTGCCCAGTCTCCTCCTTAGCTCCAGAAGCCTCTTTTTTGCCTCCAGGCTTTCTTTTTGCCCCCCCGCCCCCAGCTCCTTGCCCCCACGCTGGACATCCCCTGGCTTGGTGCAGCTGCAGCACCTCCAGCTGCGGCTCGTTTATTTAGAAAACAACCAATCCCAGAAAAAAACCCAAACCCAAACCGACCCCCTCCCCCCCTCCCCCACCCCCCCCAGTCATCGATTCAAAGGAATCAGTAATAAATATTTGCTTTCCTCTGAGGTCAGGCACAGGACAAGACACCGAGCAGAGCAGGGAGAGGAGGTGGGAGCTCAGTCGAAGCTGCCGAGACGCGAAGGAGAGCTGCAGGAGGGTTGGAGTCACACTCAGCGTAGCTGCTAGGGGCCGGGAAGTGCTTTCGGGCACCGTCGTACGGCAGAGGAGTTGGCTCCTGGGGCAGTTCCTTCCCTTCTGCACCTCCTGCTGGCGTCATCTGGAGCTCAGAAAATGGCCCTTGCAGAACGGGATGATTAGGAGGAAGCTCTTCACGGGCCGGGGGTGACATGCTGCAGCAGGCTGCCCAGGGAGGGAGGCTGCGGATGTCTCCTTCCCTCAAACACTGCCTCCAGCTCCGGTGTCCCCAGCAGGAGGACACAGAGCTGCTGGAGAGGGTCCAGAGGAGGCCACAGAGATGATCCAAGGGCTGGAGCAGCTATGCTGGGAGCACAGGCTGAGGGAGCTGGGGTGTGCAGCCTGCAGAGGAGAAGGCTCCAGGGGGACCTCAGAGCTGCTGCCAGGACCTGAAGGGATCCTGCAGGAAGGCTGCAGAGAGACTTCTCATGAGGGGACAGGCCAAGGGACAATGGTTTGGAGCTGAGGCAGAGCAGGGTTAGCGTGGAGCTGAGGAGGAAGTTCCTCAGCAGGAGGGAGCTGAGACTCTGGCACAGGCTGCCCAGGGAGGCTGTGGCTGCCTCCTGCCTGGAGGTGTTCAGGGCCGGGCTGGATGAGGCCTTGAGCAGCTGAGTGCAGCTGAGAGGTGTCCCTGAGCATGGCAGGTTGGAGCAGATGATCTCTGAGGTTCCTTCCAACCTGAGCTGTTCTAGGATCCCGTGATGGGTCTATGAATGTGTTCAGGGCCATGCTGGAGGTGGCTGTGAGCAGCCTGCTGTGGTGTGAGGCGTCCCTGCCCATGGCAGGGGTTGGAGCTGGCTGAACCTTGAGGTCCCTTCCAACCCAACCCATTCTGTGAACAGCTTTGGGCTGGTCTCTTTCTGGCATTGCTTTGAATAATGCTCTTTTCCCTTTGGCTTCGGGCTGGTGGCAGAAGTGCAGAGTTGCCTTTGCGCTCCCCTGTGAGATCAGCCATGCACCATGGTCGGTCACCCTTGGTGATTCCACATCCCTGCTGCCCAGGGTCACTCCTCTTTGAGCCATGGCAGGACGTGGCCATGGTGCTCTTCATCCTGACAAGGCTGCCAACAGCCAGGAATCATAGAATCCTTGCATGGGTTGGCCTGGAAGGCACCTCCAAAGGTCACCCAGTCCAACCCCCCTGCAGTCAGGGGGCTTGGTCTCTTCTCCCAGGCAAGCAGCACCAGAACAAGAGGACACAGCCTCAAGCTGTGCCAGGGGAGGTTCAAGCTGGAACAAATTCTTCCCAGCAAGAGAGATTTGCCCTTGGGATGTGCTGCCCAGGGGGTGGAGGAGTCCCCATCCCTGGAGGTGTTTAAAACCAGCCTGGATGAGGCCCTTGGTGCCATGGTTGAGTTGATCAGATGGTGCTGGGTGAGAGGTTGGACTTGCTGAGCTCTGAGGTCTTTTCCAACCTGGTTAGTTCTGCAGTCTGTGTTCAGCAGGGACATCCTCCACAGGATCAGGCTGCCCAGAGCCCTGTCCAGCCTCACCTTGAACATCTCCAGGGTGGAGCCACAACCACCTCCCTGGGCAGCCAGGATCACACACACTGACTTCAGCTGACTTCATTTCTCCAAGGTCCATGAAGCTTCCATCCCAGGCAGTCAGACAGGCAGCCAGACAGCCCACATGGCAAAGACTGACTTCTCTGCTCCAGGACAGCTAGAGACCAGGAGAGGCCTGCAGCCTGTCCTGCAAAGGAAGGGGACTGCTGGGAGCAGGCTGGGTGAATTCTCCTAGCCAGCAGCAAGTGGCCTGCAGGCTGTGTGCAGAGCATCCTGCTCTTGGCTAATTGCAAGCCTGGCCTGTGACTCAAAGCTGTCTGACAGCACTTGGACTCTCACCAGCTCCACTCAGCCTTCTTCTGTGGCAGGAAGCTGCTGCTTGCTCAACCATGTGCTGCCTGCTGAGAAAAGCAGCCCTGGCTGGATGTGCATAGAACAAGTCTCCTCAGCTGCCACACAGGGGACATTGAGCACCATGAAAGAAAAACAGGGGAGCAGCCACAGGCTCCTGGAGCCCTGCTCATGCTCTTCATTGCTCTCATGGAGTCACAGAGCTGTCAGGGCTGGAAGGGACCTCAAGGCTCAGCCAGTCCCAACCCCCTGCCACGGGCAGGGACACCTCACACCACAGCAGGTTGCTCACAGCCACCTCCAGCCTGGCTGCAAACACCTCCAGGCAGGAGGCTGCCACCACCTCCCTGGGCAGCCTGTGCCAGGCTCTCACCACCCTCCTGGGCAACAACTTCTTCCTCACAGCCAAGCTCTATCTCCCCACTTCTAGTTCTGCTCCAGCCCCCCAGTCCTATCCCTCCCTCACACCCTCAGAAGTCCCTCCCCAGCTTGCTTGCAGCCCCCTGCAGATCCTGGAAGGCCACCAGAAGGTCTCCTGGGAGCCTTCTCCTCTGCAGCCTGCACAACCCCAATTCTCTCAGGCTGTCTGCAGAGCAGAGCAGCTCCAGCCCTCTGCTCCTTCTCCTTGTGGCCCTGCTCTGGACACCTTCCAGCCCCTCCAGAGCTTTACAAGAGGCCACAGTCTCAAGCTGTGCCAGGGGAGGTTGAGGCTGGAGGTGAGGAGAAAGTTCTTCCCAGCAAGAGGAATTGGCCCTTGGGATGTGCTGCCCAGGGAGGTGGTGGAGTCTCCACCCCTGGAGGTGTTCTAAGAGGGGCTTGGATGTAGCCCTTGGAGCCATGGTTTAGCTGTCAGGAGGTGTTGGGTGACAGCTTGGACTTGATGAGCTCTGAGGTCTTTTCCAACCTTATTGATTCTGTGAAATTCCTGGCACAGAGGCTCCAGACCTGGACCCAGAGCTCCAGCTGTGGTCTCAGCAGAGTGGAGCAGAGTGGGAGAATCCCCTCCCTGGCCCTGCTGCTATGCTGTTTCCCAGCTCTGGAGAGGACCTTGGGGGTGCCTAAGCTTTCAGGCTGCAGCAAAAGGAGCAAAGTGCAGAGGGATCACAGACACTTGGAGCTGCTGCTTCCAAGCACTGCCAGCCACTGCCAAATCCCCCAGAGCCAGGAATGTGCCTCTGGAGCATCCAGGGAAACTCTCTGGGTGAGAATCACAGGAGGAGCAGGCACACAACTCCAAGCCCATCAAGGTGTTCTCTTTGCTTCATTTTGTGACTCCTTGCACAGCAGAGCAGGAGCAGAGCTTTGTCCTGCCAAGGATGGATGCTAGGAAGAAGTTGTTGCCCAGGAGGGTGGTGAGAGCCTGGCACAGGCTGCCCAGGGAGGTGGTGGCAGCCTCCTGCCTGGAGGTGTTTGCAGCCAGGCTGGAGGTGGCTGTGAGCAACCTGCTGTGGTGTGAGGTGTCCCTGCCCATGGCAGGGGGTTGGGGCTGGCTGAGCCTTGAGGTCCCTCCCAGCCCTGGCAGCTCTGTGGCTCTAAGGGGTGGAGAAAGCAAAGGAGATTTGGGTCCAGGGTGACACAGATGGATCACTGCTGCCAGGAAGAGAAATTCTCACTAAAGGATGATTTGAGGACTGTTCTCATCAGGGAGTGTGAGAGCTGAGGTGGCCCTGGGCCAGGAGGAGGAGCAGAGGGCTGGAGCAGCTCTCCTGTGAGCACAGACTGAAGGAGTTGGGGCTGTTCAGGCTGGAGAAGAGAAGGCTCCCAGGTGACCTCATTGTGGCCTTCCAGGATCTGCAGGGGGCTCCAGGCAGGCTGGGGAGGGACTGCTCAGGATCTCAGGGAGTGACAGGACTAGGGGGAATGGACTGAAGCTGGAAATATGGAGATTGAGGCTGGAGGGGAGGAGGAAGTTCTTCCCCATGAGAGTGGTGAAGCCCTGGAATGGGTTGTGCAGGGAGGTGGTTGAGGCCCCATCCCTGGAGGTGTTTAAGCCCAGGCTGGCTGAGGCTGTGGGCAGCCTGATCTGGTGTGGGGTGTCCCTGCCCATGGCAGGGGGGTTGGAACTGGCTGATCCTTGTGCTCCCTTCCAGCCCTGACTGATTCTATGATACTATGAAGCTGATTTAGCTGGAGGTGTCCCTGCCTGACTGCAGGGAGCTTGGGCACGAGAGAGCTGCTGGAGCAGGCCCAGAGGAGGCCATGAAAATGCTCAGGGGGCTGGAGCAGCTCTGCTGTGAGGCCAGGCTGAGCATCTGGGGGTGTTCAGCCTGGGAAGAGAAGGCTCCAGGCAGACCTTAGTGCAGCCTTCCAGTACCTGAAGGGGCTGCAGGAAGGCTGCAGAGGGACTGTCCCCCAAGGCCTGCAGGGACAGGATGAGGGGCAGTGGTTTGAAGCTGGAGCAGGGCAGATTTAGGTTGGACATCAGGAGGAAGTTCTGCACCAGGAGGCTGCTGGAACACTGCAACAAGTTGCCCAGGGTGGTGGTTGAGGCTCCATCCCTGGAGATATTGAAGTTCTGAGCAGCCTGATCTAGTGGAGGATGTCCCTGCTCAGAGCAGGGGGGTGGGCTGGATGACCTTTGGAGGCCCCTTCCAACCCAGACCATTCTGTGATTCTATGACCTCTGAGGGTCCCTTCCAACCCAACCTGGGAAGCTGTGAGCAGCCCAAGCAGGGCTTGGCCTTGCCCTCAGCTTGTGTAAGATCTGAAGCAAAGGAGCTGGAATGCTGAGTCTCACTAAAACAGAGAGAGGAAAAGGAGATTAATAACAGCCCCTGGAGTGAAAGGATTACACAAGTTCTTCACTATGAGGCTGGGGAGACTCTGGCACAGGCTGCCCAGGGAGGCTGTGGCTGTCCCCTGCCTGGAGGTGTCCAAGGCCAGGCTGGATGAGGCTTTGAGCAGCCTGAGCTGGTGGGAGGTGTCCCTGCCCATGGCAGGGGGTGGGACTGGATGAGCTTTGGGGTCCTGTCCAACCCATTCTGTGATTCTGTGGTTCCACTTTGCTCTTCTTCACTCAGGGCAGCAGCTCTGTGAGAGGCTGGCACAGGCTGCCCAGGGAGGTGGTGGAGTCCTGGGCTGCTGGGAGGTGTCCCTGCTCACGGCAGGGGTTGGAGTAGATGATCTCAGAGGTCCAACCAAAGCCACTCTGGGGTTCTGTGACCCTTCTGTGGTTCTCCCTCTGCTGCAACCTGGAGGAACCCTCAGCTGACAAAGACTCCTCTTTTACAATGGAAAATTGTGAGACCCCACCTGGAGCACTGCCTCCAGTTCTGGAGCCCCTGTTACAGGAGGGATGTGGATGTACTGGAAGGTGTCCAGAGCAGGGCCAGGAGGAGGAGCAGAGGGCTGGAGCAGCTCTCCTGTGAGCACAGACTGAAGGAGTTGGGGCTGTTCAGGCTGGAGAAGAGAAGGCTCCCAGGTGACCTCCTTGTGGCCTTCCAGGATCTGCAGGGGGCTCCAGGAAGGCTGGGGAGGGACTGCTCAGGATCTCAGGGAGTGACAGGACTAGGGGGAATGGACTGAAGCTGGAGGTGGGGAGATTGAGGCTGGAGGGGAGGAGGAAGTTCTTCCCCATGAGAGTGGTGAAGCCCTGGAATGGGTTGTGCAGGGAGGTGGTTGAGGCCCCGTCCCTGCAGGTGTTTAAGCCCAGGCTGGATGAGGCTGTGGGCAGCCTGATCTGGTGTGGGGTGTCCCTGCCCATGGCAGGGGGTTGGAACTGGCTGAGCCTTGTGCTCCCTTCACCCTGACTGATTCTATGATTCTATGGTCAGCCCGGGAGTGCAGGGATCCAGAGCCTGCCAGCCCAGTGCCTGCTGTGCAGCAGGGCTCAGAGCCAAGTCCCTCAGAGGAAACCATCAATGCCAGAGCCAGGTGAGCCTGTCCTTAGCTCCCATCATTTCCTGCTGGCCTGCAGCTGGAAGTGTGACACTTTAGCTCCTTGGAAGTGTTTTGTGCTGGTTGAAAGCCTCGTCTGAGTCTTGCAGGCCTTTGGCAGAGTGCTGCTAAGGTTTGAGCCTCAGCAGCAGCAGGTGGGCCAAGCTGTGGTGTAGGAACTGAGGCAGTGCAGGCAGAGGGCTGCTGGTGGAAGCAGCACTGGGCTTGGTCACCTGTCCCTGGGGTGTTTCCCTCTGTCACTCTGTCTTGCTGTCCCCCTTAGCTGTCACTCAGGCTTAGCTGGGTGCCTGGAGCTCAGCTCAGCCATGCTGTTCAGGCAGGCTGGGGAAGAGCTCTCCTCAAGGCTCACCCCACAGCTGGTGAATTCACAGCCTGGAGGGAGCCAAGCTCCACAAATGCTTCACCCCAGGCTTTGGCTTGGGAGATTGGCAACCTCCACCTTGGGAGGTGCTGCCTTCATCCTGCAATCAGTGCCCAGTTCTCCTCACACTGTTTGGCACTGCTGGTCCTGTGGTGTGACTGCAGCTTTGCAGTGCTGACTGTGACAGGAGAGTCAGGCTCCTGGCCATGTGCCTCTGCCTGCAGCCTTCCAGCCTCTGGCTGCAGCCTTCCAGCCTCTGCCTGCAGCCTCTGGCTCCTGGCCATATGTCTCTGCCTGCAGCCTTCCACTCTCTGGCTGCAGCCTTCAGCCTCTGGCTCCTGGCCAGGTGCCTCTGCCTGCAGCCTTCCAGCCTCTGCCTGCAGCCTCTGGCTCCTGGCCATGTGCCTCTGCCTGCAGCCTTCCAGCCCCTGCCTGCAGCCTTCCAGCCTCTGCCTGCAGCCTTCCAGCCTCTGCCTGCAGCCTCTGGCTCCTGGCCATATGTCTCTGCCTGCAGCCTTCCACTCTCTGGCTGCAGCCTTCCAGCCTCTGGCTGCAGCCTCTGGCTCCTGGCCATGTGCCTCTGCCTGCAGCCTTCCACTCTCTGGCTGCAGCCTTCCAGCCTCTGGCTGCAGCCTCTGGCTCCTGGCCATGTGCCTCTGCCTGCAGCCTTCCACTCTCTGGCTGCAGCCTTCCAGCCTCTGGCTGCAGCCTCTGGCTCCTGGCCATGTGCCTCTGCCTGCAGCCTTCCACTCTCTGGCTGCAGCCTTCCAGCCTCTGGCTGCAGCCTCTGGCTCCTGGCCATGTGCCTCTGCCTGCAGCCTTCCAGCCTCTGCCTGCAGCCTCTGGCTCCTGGCCATGTGCCTCTGCCTGCAGCCTTCCAGCCTCTGCCTGCAGCCTTCCAGCCCCTGCCTGCAGCCTTCCAGCCTCTGCCTGCAGCCTTCCAGCAGTTCTGGGGCTGAAAGCAGCTCTTCTTCTGTGCCCTGCAGAGCATTTGGTAATTCTCTAGTGCAGAGCTTACTTCAGACTCAGGCCTTCCTTCTGCATCTCTTGACCTGTTGACTGATCCTTTCCTTCCCACTTGACTTCGAGCCTCCAGAAGCAGTTCCCTAGAAGGCTGAATGCAGAGGGTGGGAAGTGTCTGCCAGGTCCCTTGGAGGTTGAGCACTGCCCTCAGCAGAGGAAATGCCTCAAAGTCTCCAGAGGAGACAATGCATCTTGGAGAAGCTTCTCCCCACCCAGTACAGGAGACTTCTCCCTCCCCAGGGAGGTGGCTGAATCCCCACCCCTGGAGGTGTCTCAAAGGGGCTTGGTGCTGAGGGCCATGGCTGAGCACCAGGCTTGGTGAGAGCTGCAGTGATCTGAAAGGTCTCTGCCAACCAAAATGATTCTGAGTTTGTGGCTTTGTTGATCCCTTTCTAAAAGCCCTGAGGTGTGGCTTCATTCTCCAGTGCTCAGCTCTGCAGTGTGCAGGTGCTGAGGGTTCCCTTTCCAGCAAGCAGTTTGGCTTTGAATTGCTCTGAGGCCTCCCTGCAGCCTTCTCTTCTCCAGGCTGCACAGCCCCAGCTCCCTCAGCCTGTGCCCACAGCAGAGCCTCTCCAGCCCTCTGGTCATCTCTGTGGCCTCTTCTGGTCTCTCCATCAGCTCCAGGTCCTTCCTGTGTCAGGGGCTCCACGTCTGGCCCCAGCCCTGCAGGGGAGGTCTCCCCAGGGCAGAGCAGCGGGGCAGGATCCTCTCTCCAGCTCTGGCCACACAGCTTTGGCTGCAGCCCAGGCTGCCCTTGGCCTCCTGTGCTGCCAGTGCCCAGTGCTGGCTTCTGCCCAGCTGCTCCCCCCAGCCCCCCCAAGGCCTTCCCTGCAGAGCTGCTCTCACTCTGATCACCCCCAGCCTGGACTGAGACCAAGGATTGCCCCAAGCCAGGGGCAGGACCTTGCCCTGGGCCTTGTTGACCCTCCTGAGGTTCTCCTCAGCCCAGCTGTGCAGCCTGCCCAGGACCCTCTGGATGGATCCCATCAAGCACATGGATCCTATCAAGCAGAGCAGCTGGGTGGGTGCAGTCTGCAGGCTGGCTGAGGCTGCCCCAGCCCTGAGCAGTGCCAGGACCTTAGCAGGGGTGCTCTGTGCCAGCTCAGGCTCCCAGCAAGGGCAATTTGGTTCCTGTTTCATGTGTTTCCCCCTCTCAGCTGTATCCTTCTTTAAAAGGGGGGGTGGGGGGGTGGGGAAATGAGCCTATTTATTGTATCAGCCCCTCAGTGCTGGCAGAGCTGAGGGGGAGGGCTGCTGGTGGGGTGAAGAGCCCAGAAGTGAGCAGCGTGAGGCTGACCAAGAGGAGGATCACCTAAGCTAAGGAGCTGCCGTGCGCGGCTGCCGGGGCGGGAGGGGGCTGCGGGCGGCAGGGGGCTGCGGGCGGCAGGGGCAGGGGGCTGCTCACACCGTCTGGAAGGCTCTGCTCTGGGCAGGCACCATCACCAGCGTGCCTCCCATCTTCACCAGGCTGCTGTAGTCGACTTTCTTTGGCTCCGCGTCTTTCCCGTCTCTCTCCCTCGGGCTGTACTGCGGAGGGGTGAGGTGGGGAGTAGCCTGGGTGGAGAGCGTCCGCTGGCTGCGGCAGGCACTGTTGGCTGTCGACCTGGTGGAGGAGGAGCCGGAGCGAGAGCTCCGGGAGCCCGAGGAAGAGGAGCTGGGCTTCACCAGATGAGCCTTGGGTGCCTCTGCGTCCTCCCTGCGGTCAGACAGAAGAAGAGGCTCAAACACCGCAGCAGCAGAAGGGCTTTGGGCATGTTAAGCTGGGGGTCTTACCCTGGAAGGTTAGACTGGGAGGTCCTTGAGGTCCCTTCCAACCTGGGCAGCTGTGAATCAATGAATCTGTGAATCAATGAATCTGTGAATCAATGAATCTGTGAATCAATGAATCAGTGAATCTGAATCTGTGAATCTGAATCTGTGAATCAATGAATCCATGAATCTGTGAATCTGAATCTAGGAATCAATGAGTCAATGAATCTGTGAATCTGAATCTGTGAATCAATGAATCCATGAATCTGTGAATCTGAATCTAGGAATCAATGAATCTGTGAATCTGAATCTGTGAATCTGAATCTAGGAATTGATGAATCTGAATCTGTGAATCAATGAATCAATGAATCTGTGAATCTGAATCTAGGAATCAATGAGTCAATGAATCTGTGAATCTGAATCTGTGAATCAATGAATCCATGAATCTGTGAATCTGAATCTAGGAATCAATGAATCTGTGAATCTGAATCTGTGAATCTGAATCTAGGAATTGATGAATCTGAATCTGTGAATCAATGAATCAATGAATCTGTGAATCTGAATCTAGGAATCAATGAATCTGAATCTGTGAATCTGAATCTAGGAATTGATGAATCTGAATCTGTGAAGCAATGAATCAGTGAATCTGTGAATCTGAATCTGTGAATCACACAATCCCAGAACTGTCAGGGCTGGAAGGGACCTCAAGGCTCAGCCAGCCCCAACCCCCTGCCATGGGCAGGGACACCTCACACCACAGCAGGTTGCTCACAGCCACCTCCAGCCTGGCTGCAAACACCTCCAGCCAGGAGGCTGCCACCACCTCCCTGGGCAGCCTGTGCCAGGCTCTCACCACCCTCCTGGGCAACAACTTCTTCCTCACAGCCAAGCTCAATCTCCCCACTTCTAGTTCTGCTCCATCCCCCCCAGTCCTATCCCTCCCTGACACCCTCACAAGTCCCTCCCCAGCTTGCTTGCAGCCCCCTGCAGATCCTGGAAGGCCACCAGAAGGTCTCCTGGGAGCCTTCTCCTCTGCAGCCTGCACAACCCCAACTCTCTCAGGCTGTCTGCAGAGCAGAGCAGCTCCAGCCCTCTGCTCCTCCTCCTGGCCCTGCTCTGGACACCTTCCAGCCCCTCCAGAGCCTTCCTGGCACAGAGGCTCCAGAGCTGGCCCCAGAGCTGCAGCTGTGGTCTGAGCAGAGTGGAGCAGAGGGGCAGAATCCCCTCCCTGGCCCTGCTGGCCACACTCCTCTTGCTGCAGCCCAGGCTCTGCTTGGCTCTCTGGGCTGCAAGTGCTCCTTGCTGGCTCCTGCTGAGTCTGTGAATCTATGAACCTGTGAATGTGTGACTCTATACATCTATGAATCTGTGAATCAATGAATGTATAAATCTATAATCTCTGAATCTCTGAATGTGACCAGGCTGCAGTTCCTCTGCAGGAGGCAGCTGCTTTGTGAAGCCCCCAAACCAGCAGGGCACAGGGGGGACAGGGATGCACTAGAGGGGAGTCCAGTGGAGGCTGTGAGAGGCTGAGGGAGCTGGGGTTGCTTAGCCTGCAGATGAGGAGGCTCAGGGGAGACCTTCTTGCTCTCTCCAATTCCCTGCAGGGAGGTTGTAGCCAGCTGGGGGCTGGTCTCTTCTGCCAGGCAGCCAGCAGCAGAACAAGAGGCCACAGTCTCAAGCTGTGCCAGGGGACGTTGAGGCTGGAGGTGAGGAGAAAGTTCTTCCCAGCAAGAGAGACTGGCCCTTGGGATGTGCTGCCCAGGGAGGTGGTGGAGTCCCCATCCCTGGAGAGGTTTAGGAAGAGCCTGGATGAGGCCCTTGGTGCCATGGTTGAGTTGATCAGATGGTTCTGGGTGAGAGGTTGGACTTGCTGAGCTCTGAGGTCTTTTCCAACCTGCTTAATTCTATAAGGCTCTATAAAATTGGAGTGGGACATCTGTATGAGGAGGAGAGGCTGAGAGCCCTGGGGGTGGTTAGCCTGGAGAGGAGAAGACTGAGAGGAGATCTGATCAACGTTTGTAACTCGCTGAGGGGTTGGGGCAGGGAGGGGCCAGGCTCTGTTCAGCAGTGTCCTGTGCCAGGCCAAGGAGCAAGGGGCACAAACTGGAACCCAGGAGGAGCAAAAACTTCTTTGGTGTGAGGGTGCTGGAGGCCTGGAGCAGGCTGCCCAGAGAGGTTGTGGAGTCTCCTGCTCTGGAGCCTTTCAAACCCCACCTGGGTGTGTTGCTGTGTGCCCTGCCCCCTGGGCAGGGGGACTGCTCTGGATGAGCTCTGGAGGTCCTTTCAAGCCCCAGTGTGCTCTGATTTGTGCAGGATTGGGGGCAGGGCGTTCTGGAGTGTGTGCTAGGTAACTCTGTGGCCTGAACTCTCTGCTCTCAGGGGAGCTGCTGGTCATAGAATCACAGAATCAATAAGGTTGGGACAGACCTCAGAGCTCATCAAGTCCAACCTCTCAGCCAAGGCCTCCTGACAACTGAACCCTGGCTCCAAGGGGAAAGCACTGGAAGAAGCTCTTCCCAGGAAAGAGGTTTAGCTGCTGCTGCCCTTGAAGAAATCCTTTGCCTTGTTCCAGCCTCACATCTCTCTTCCAGGAGCTGGAGTATCACCCCACAGGCAGGGGCTACAGCTTGTTCCTGTGCATTAGCTTCTCTTAGAAGACATCAGGGCTAAAGATGGTCATCATCATCATCATCATCATCACCATCACCATCATCTCCAAATAGCTTTGCCAATCTCCCTCCTTTCCAAGGTATAGAATCATAGAATCAACCAGGTTGGAAAAGACCTTCAAGATCATCAAGTCCAAGGTGTCACCCAACACCTCCTGACAGCCAAACCCTGGCTCCAAGGGCCACATCCAATCCCCTCTTGAACACCTCCAGGCACAGGGACTCCACCACCTCCCTGGGCAGCACATCCCAAGGGCCAATTCCTCTTGCTGGGAAGAACTTTCTCCTCACCTCCAGCCTCAACCTCCCCTGGCACAGCTTGAGACTGTGTCCTCTTGTTCTGCTGCTGCTTGCCTGGCAGAAGAGACCAACCTCCAGCTGGCTACAACCTCCCTTCAGGGAGTTGCAGAGAGCAAGGAGGTCTCCCCTGAGCCTCCTCTTCTGCAGGCTAAGCAACCCCAGCTCCCTCAGCCTCTCCTCACAGGGCTGTGCTCCAGACCCCTCCCCAGCCTTGTTGCCCTTCTCTGCACACCTTCAAGTCTCTCAAGGTCCTTCTTGAGCTGAGGAGCCCAGAGCTGGACACAGGACTCCAGGGGTGGCCTCAGCAGTGCTGAGCACAGGGCAGAAGGACTTCCCTGCTCCTGCTGGCCACACTCTTCCTGATGCAGGCCAGGATGCCCTTGGTCAGATGGCTCTGGGATCTGTGATGCACACAGCTGTCTGTGTGTGACTGGGAGGTCCTGTGGCAGGAGTGCCAAGTGTCAGTGCCAACAGCTGAGGCAGAGCTGACTGCTCTGCCATCCTTACTCATAGTGACAGATCTCCTGGACAGGACTAGCTGGGACCAGCTCTTCCAGTTCAAAAAAGAATGTGGGTAGTGAAAGGGCAAGAACTGGGCCCAGGGAGAGAGAGAGCAGAGGTAAGAGTCAGCAGTTAAAAGCTCAGAGTGGGGCACTGGTGGGGGCAGCTGGGCAGGAGCCAGCACTGGGCACTGGCAGCACAGGAGGCCAAGGGCAGCCTGGGCTGCAGCCAAAGCAGGGTGGCCAGAGCTGGAGAGAGGATCCTGCCCCTCTGCTCTGCCCTGGGGAGACCTCACCTGGAGTACTGCATTCATCTCTGGGGTCCCAAGACAAGAAGGACCTGGAGCTGATGGAGAGGGTCAAGAGGAGGCCACAGAGATGACCAGAGGGCTGGAGAGGCTCTGCTATGGGCACAGGCTGGGAGAGCTGGGGCTCTGCAGCCTGGAGAAGAGAAGGCTGCAGGGAGACCTCAGAGCAGCCTTCCAGTACCTGAAGGGCTCCAGGATCTGGGGAGGGGCTGTTCAGAAGGGTCTGTGGTGACAGGCTGAGAGGCAATGGTTTGAGACTGGAGCAGGGCAGGTTTAGGTTGGAGATCAGGAGGAAGCTCTGCACAGGGAGGGTGGGGAAATCCTGGCACAGGTTGCCCAGGGAGGTGGTTGAGGCCCCAGCCCTGGAGACATTCAAGCTCAGACTTGATGTGGCCCTGAGTAACCTGCTCTAGGTGGAGGAGTCCCTGCTGCCTGCAGGGGGGTTGGACTGGATGACCCTAGGAGGTCCTCTCCAAGGCAATGCAGTCTGGGAAGCTGTAAAAATAGAAAGACTTGGGAAAAGAATCAAACTTCCAAGACCTGAAAGCAAAGAGCAGAAGGAAGGGGAGAACTCTGACTGGCTCTTTGCTGGAAACCTGCCCATCAGAGGAGCCAGCTGCTGGCTGCCTTCTAGAGGGGCCTGGTGGCACAGGAGGTGTCTCACCCCAGGGCAGACAGCATTTCCTTGGCTCTTGTTGGGACAGGAAGCTCTGCTGGCCATGAAGCTGCTCCCCACTTCTAACTCCATCAGAGAGCTGAGCCTCCTGCCACCTTGAGTCCTGTGTCCAGCTCTGGGCTCCTCAGCTCAAGAAGGACCTTGAGAGACTTGAAGGTGTGCAGAGAAGGGCAAGGAGGCTGGGGAGGGGTCTGGAGCACAGCCCTGGGAGGAGAGGCTGAGGGAGCTGGGGTTGCTTAGCCTGGAGCAGAGGAGGCTCAGGGGAGACCTCCTTGCTCTCTGCAACTCCCTGAAGGGAGGTTGTAGCCAGCTGGGGTTGGTCTCTTCTCCCTAGCAACCAGCATCAGAACAAGAGGACACAGTCTCAAGCTGTGCCAGGGAGGTTGAGGCTGGAGGTGAGGAGAAAGCTCTTCCCAGCAAGAGGAATTGGCCCTTGGGATGTGCTGCCCAGGGAGGTGGTGGAGTCCCTGTGCCTGGAGGTGTTCAAGAGGGGATTGGATGTGGCCCTTGGAGCCATGGTTTAGCTGTCAGGAGGTGTTGGGTGACACCTTGGACTTGCTGAGCCCTGAGGTCTTTTCCAACCTGGCTGATTCTATGATTCTATACATTGGAAAGGAGGGAGATTGGCAAAGCTATTTGGAGATGATGGTGATGATGATGATAGAGATGATGGTGATGATAATGATGATGGTGATGATGATGATGATGGTGACCATCTTTAGCCCTGATGTCTTCTAAGAGAAGCTAATGCACAGGAACAAGCTGTAGCCCCTGCCTGTGGGGTGACACTCCAGCTCCTGGCAGAGAGATGTGAGGCTGGAACAAGGCAAAGGATTTCTTCAAGGGCAGCAGCAGCTAAACCTCTTTCCTGGGAAGAGCTTCTTCCAGTGCTTTCCTTGCTGGGCCGTTGAGGCTGGCTTGGCAGCAGAGCAAGGAGTGCCTGGGGTGGGGAGGGGGAGCCCTGCCCTGCAGGCAGGAGCTGAGTTGGCAGCAGCTGAGCTGGCAGCAGCTGTGTCAGCACTCCTGGGACACCCACCTCGGGGTGAGGCTTCTCAGCACTGCTCCCAGCAGCTCAGGGGATTTCTCACCCTCAGCTGAAGCCAGCAGCACAGTGTGCAGAAGGCTCAAGGAGGACTCTGAGAAGCTGCCTGCCTCAGAACGTTGCCCACAGAGACTGCAGCTCTGCGGGAGAGCTGGGGAGGGGCTTGGGACATGGGCTGGGAGTGCCAGGACCAGGGACAACGGCTGTGACCTCAGGGCTGAGCATCTCCTGTGGGGAAGGACAGTCCTGCTCCAGGCCTCTCAGGTCACTCTGCTGCCCCTGGAGGTTCCCAGTCACAGGAGCAGGGTGGGCTTGGTGAGCCCAAAGGTCTTTCCCAACCTGGTTTATTGTGTGCAAAGCACAAGAGTCACAAGAAGGTTTCAGCCCTCAAGTTCAGCATCTGAATCACAGCTCACAGGGTGTCAGGGGCTGAAAGGGACCCAAAGAGATCATCCAGGCCAAGCCCCCTGCCAGAGCAGGAGCAGAGAATCCTGGTGACTTGGGGCATGGGCTGGGAGTGCCAGGACCGGGGACAATGGCTTTGGGCTGGGAGTGCCAGGACCAGGGACAATGGTTTTGGGCTGGGAGTGCCAGGACCAGGGACAATGGCTTTGGGCTGGGAGACAGGAGATTGAGACTGGAGATGAGGAAGAAATTGTTGAGAGTGAGGGTGGGGAGACTCTGGCACAGGCTGCCCAGGAGGCTGTGGCTGTCCCCTGCCTGGAGGTGTTCAGTGCCAGGCTGGATGAGGCCCTGAGCAGCCTGTGCTGGTGGGAGGTGTCCCTGCCCATGGCAGGGGGTGGAATTAGATGATCTTTAAGACCTCTTCCATCCCATCCCATTGTGTGATTCCATGGAATTGAGGCACTGCAGGCCCTGGCACAGGCTGCCCAGGGAGGTGGTGCAGCCCTGGGCTGGTGGGAGGGGCCCTGCCCATGGCAGGGGCTTGGAGCTGGATGTGCTTCAAGGCCCCTTCCAGCCTCTCCATGCTGTGAGCCCCTGCATGACTCCAGGGTGCAGGGGCCAGCTGGCAGTGCTGGGCTCCTGGCTGGCCTGGATCGACGTGGAAGGGGTTCCCAACCTCAATGATTCCAGGGTGCTCCCCAAGGTCCCTTCCAGCCCAGCCCATGCTAAGGCTCTAGGAGCTCTGCCAGGCTCTGAGGTTACTCAAATCCCCCCAGCCATTCTGTGATTCTGAGAACTCCTTCAGACATTAAGGTTGCTCAAGGAGCAGAGGAAGGGACCTCCAGAGGCCATCCAGTGCCAGCCCCTGCCAGAGCAGGAGCACAGAGTCCAGCCCAGGGCACACAGAACACATCCAGACAGGGCTGGGAAGGCTCCAGAGCAGGAGACTCCACAACCTCTCTGGGCAGCCTGCTCCAGGCCTCTGGGAGCCTCCCAGGGCACAAGTTCCTCCTCCTGCTGAGCTGCAACCTCCTGGGCTGCGCTTTCCATCCCTTGCTCCTTGGCCTATGCCAGGGTGCAGCTGAGCAGAGCCTGGCCCTGTCCCCTCCCTGCTGCCCCCAGCCCTCAGCTCTTGAGAGACATTGATCAGATCCCTCTCAGCCTTCTCCTCTGCAGACTGAACAGCCCCAGGGCTCTCAGCCTCTCCTGCCCAGGCAGTGCTGCAGTCCCTGCAGCATCCTTGCAGCCCTCCCTTGGACTCTCTGCAGCAGATCCCTGTCCCTCCAGAGCTGGGGAGCCCAGAACTGGATGCAGTCTTGCAGGGGAGGTCTCAGCAGGGCAGAGCAGAGGGGGAGGAGAACCTCCCTGGCTCTGCTGGACACACTCTGAATGCCCCCCAGGACCCCCTTGGCCTTCACAGTATCACAGTATCACCAAGGTTAGAAGAGACCTCAAAGACCATTGAGTCCAACCTGTCACCACAGACCTCATGACTAGACCATGGCACCAAGTGCCACATCCAATCCCCTCTGGAACACCTCCAGGGACAGTGACTCCACCACCTCCCTGGGCAGCACATCCCAATGGCTAACAACTCTCTCTGGGAAGAACTTTCTCCTCACCTCCAGCCTCAACTTCCCCTGGCACAGCTTCTTGGCCCCCAGGGCACATTGCTGCCCCATGCAGGACTTGCTGCCCAGCAGCACTGCCAGGTCCTTCTCCCCAGGGCTGCCCAATACAATACAATACAATACAATACAATACAATACAATACAATGCACCAGGTTGGAAGAGACCTTCAAGATCATCGTGTCCAACCCATCAACCAATCCAACCCACCCAACAACTGACCCATGGCACCAAGCACCCCAGCAAGTCTCCTTCTGAACACCTCCAGTGAAGGTGACTCCACCACCTCCCTGGGCAGCACATCCCAATGGGCAATCACTCTCTCTGTGTAGAACTTCTTCCTAACATCCAGCCTAAACCTCCCCTGGCACAGCCTGAGACTGTGTCCTCTTGTTCTGGTGCTGGCTGCCTGGGAGAAGAGGCCAACCTCTGCCTGTCCACAACCTCCCTTCAGGGAGTTGGAGAGAGCAAGAAGGTCTCCCTGAGCCTCCTCTTCTGCAGGCTAAGCAACCCCAGCTCCCTCAGCCTCTCCTCCCAGGGCTGTGCTCCAGACCCCTCCCCAGCCTCCTTGCCCTTCTCTGGACACCTTCCAGCAAGTCAACCTCCTTCCTGAACTGAGGGGCCCAGAACTGGACACAGGACTCAAGGTGTGGCCTAACCAGTGCAGTGTCCAGGGGCAGAATGACCTCCCTGCTCCTGCTGGCCACACTGTTCCTGATGCAGGCCAGGATGCCATTGGCCCTCTTGGCTGCCTGGGCACACTGCAGGCTCATGTTCAGCCTGCCATCAACCAGCACCCCCAGGTCCCTCTCTGCCTGGCTGCTCTCAGCCACTCTGCCCCCAGCCTGTAGCACTGCCTGGGGTTGCTGTGGCCAAGGTGCAGCACCTGGCACTTGGATGTGTTCAATCTCCTGCCCTTGGCCTCTGCCCATCTGTGCAGCCTGTCGAGGTCCCTCTGCAGAGCCTCTCTGCCCTCCAGCAGCTCAACTCCTGCCCCCAGCTTGGTGTCAGCTGCAAATTCACTGCTGATGGACTCAATGCCCTCATCCAGATCCACCCCAAACCATTCTGTGATTCTAGGAACTTCTTCAGGCATTGAGGTTGCTCAGATCCACCCCAAACCATTCTGTGGGTCGAGGAAGCTCCTCAGGCACTGAGATTCCTTCCACCCTGCAGCACAAAGCTGTCTGAAACTGAAACTAGGGAGGGGGAGATGAAAGCAAAGGCCTTACCTGATTTCATTTGGTGCCTCCTCTTCCTCATATCTCTTCTTTTCTTTCCTCCTGATTGTCAGCCTCACCACCAGGAGGAGGAGGGAAAGCCCAAGCAGCACCCCACAGACTGCTCCAGCGATCATGCTGACGTTGTGGGCACCTGGTGGGCAGCAAACAGAGGCTGTGAGGTGGTGAAGCCTCCCTGGGGTCAGGTCTGGAGCCCACACTGCAGCTGTGAGCACCAGGTGGGAATCAGAGCAGATCTGTACCCAGGCTCCTTCTCCTTCCGTGCCCAGGTGACTGCCTGGTGGGTGTGGGGCAGGCTGTGGATGTGCTCTGCCTGACCCTCAGCAAGGCCTTTGACACCGTCCCCCACAGCAACCTCCTGGCCAAGCTGTCAGCCCCTGGCTTGGGCAGCAGCACTCTGAGCTGGGTGAGGAACTGGCTGGAGGCTGAGCCCAGAGAGTGGTGGTGAATGGTGCCACAGCCAGCTGGCAGCCAGGCACCAGTGGTGTGCCCCAGGGATCAGTGCTGGGCCCCATGCTCTTTAACATCTTTATTGATGATCTGGATGAGGGCATCGAGTCCATCAGCAGTAAATTTGCAGCTGACACCAAGCTGGGGGCAGGAGTTGAGCTGCTGGAGGGCAGAGAGGCTTTGAAGAGGGACCTCGACAGGCTGCACAGATGGGCAGAGGCCAAGGGCAGGAGATTGAACACATCCAAGTGCCAGGGGCTGCACATTGGCCACAGCAACCCCAGGCAGTGCTACAGGCTGGGGGCAGAGTGGCTGAGAGCAGCCAGGCAGAGAGGGACCTGGGGGAGTGGTGGAGAGCAGCTGAACATGAGCCTGCAGTGTGCCCAGGGGGCCAAGAAGGCCAATGGCATCCTGGCCTGCATCAGGCAGAGTGTGGCCAGCAGGAGCAGGGAAGTCATTCTGCCCCTGGACACTGCACTGGTTAGGCCACACCTTGAGTCCTGTGTCCAGCTCTGGGCTCCTCAGCTCCAGAAGGACCTTGAGAGACTTGAAGGTGTGCAGAGAAGGGCAAGGAGGCTGGGGAGGGGTCTGGAGCACAGCCCTGGGAGGAGAGGCTGAGGGAGCTGGGGTTGCTTAGCCTGCAGAAGAGGAGGCTCAGGGGAGACCTTCTTGCTCTCTCCAACTCCCTGCAGGGAGGTTGTAGCCAGCTGGGGGTTGGTCACCTCTCCCAGGCAGCCAGCAGCAGAACAAGAGGCCACAGTCTCAAGCTGTGCCAGGGAGGTTCAGGCTGGGTGTCAGTGCTGGGATTAAAAGGAACTAACTGCTGTCCTCACACAGGAAGAACTGTTGGGGGTGGGGGGGTGGGAGGAGGGAGGGGGAGCCAGGCAGTTCCCCTTATCTATGTGCATGACAAGGGGAGCTGCAGATCGGCAGGAGGCTGTCAGAGGCTGACAGGACACGGAGCACAGCCTCAGCTCTTGAGCTTCCAGACCAGAGCACAGGCTTAATGGGCTGCTAAGTACCGACCTCTCCACCCGGAGTCCTGAAGAGCCTAACTTCAATGACCATAGGATGCATGCAGCAGGGGTGGCAGGTGAAGGGGGGCATGCAGGAGGTGTTTCAGGGGGCATGCAGCAGGGGGTGGCAGGTGAAGGGGGCATGCAGGAGGTGTTTCAGGGGGCATGCAGCAGGGGGTGGCAGGTGAAGGGGGCATGCAGGAGGTGTTTCAGGGGGCATGCAGCAGGGGGTGGCAGGTGAAGGGGGGCATGCAGGAGGTGTTTCAGGGGGCATGCAGCAGGGGGTGGCAGGTGAAGGGGGGCATGCAGGAGGTGTTTCAGGGGGCATGCAGCAGGGGTGGCAGGTGAAGGGGGCATGCAGGAGGTGTTTCAGGGGGCATGCAGCAGGGGTGGCAGGTGAAGGGGGGCATGCAGGAGGTGTTTCAGGGGGCATGCAGCAGGGGTGGCAGGTGAAGGGGGGCATGCAGGAGGTGTTTCAGGGGCATGCAGCAGGGGGTGGCAGGTGAAGGGGGGCATGCAGGAGGTGTTTCAGGATGCATGCAGCAGGGGGTGGCAGGTGAAGGGGGGCATGCAGGAGGTGTTTCAGGGGGCATGCAGCAGGGGGTGGCAGGTGAAGGGGGGCATGCAGGAGGTGTTTCAGGGGGCATGCAGCAGGGGGTGGCAGGTGAAGGGGGGCATGCAGGAGGTGTTTCAGGGGGCATGCAGCAGGGGGTGGCAGGTGAAGGGGGCATGCAGGAGGTGTTTCAGGATGCATGCAGCAGGGGGTGGCAGGTGAAGGGGGGCATGCAGGAGGTGTTTCAGGGGCATGCAGCAGGGGGTGGCAGGTGAAGGGGGGCATGCAGGAGGTGTTTCAGGGGGCATGCAGCAGGGGTGGCAGGTGAAGGGGGGCATGCAGGAGGTGTTTCAGGATGCATGCAGCAGGGGGTGGCAGGTGAAGGGGGCATGCAGGAGGCACTTCAGGATGCATTCTTTTCCCAGGCACCCAGCACCAGAACGAGAGGACACAGTCTCAAGCTGTGCCAGGGGAGGTTCAGGCTGGAGGTGAGGAGAAAGTTCTTCCCAGCAAGAGGAATTGGCCCTTGGGATGTGCTGCCCAGGGAGGTGGTGGAGTCCCTGTGCCTGGAGGTGTTTAGGAAGAGCCTGGATGAGGCCCTTGGTGCCATGGTTGAGTTGATGGTGCTGGGTGAGAGGTTGGACTTGCTGAGCTCTGAGGTCTTTTCCAACCTGGTTATTTCTGTTCCATCCTGTTCTCAGTGCCTGTGGGCCCTGACCTGCACCCTTAGTGCTTGATGGCAGTGCTTAGGCTGGGCTGGGCTGGAGGTGGTTTCCTCAAGGCTGGTCCCCGCGGAGGGTTTAGCAAAGCAAAGGGAGGACTGAAACCAGCTCCGTTCAGCTGGAGAGGAGCTGCCTGGGCGCTTCAGCTGCCTGAGGCAAAGAGGTCTTCAGTGCTACAGGACCAGCTTCCAGCTCGTTCAGGCCTGGCTGGGCAGAGGAAATCCCAACAGCTATTGAATCCCTGGAGACTTCTCCATCAGCAGTTCCACCTCCTCCCCCTGATCCGCCCCGAGGGCTGCAGGTAACGATCTGCTAAGCTGTGCTGCTCAGCCTGGTGCTCAGCCCGGTGCTCAGCTCCACCCTCGATGCACAGCCTGGCCTTCAACATCTCCAGGCAGGGGACAGCCACAGCCTCCCTGGGCAGCCTGTGCCAGAGTCTCCCCACCCTCACTCTCAACAATTTCTTCCTCATCTCCAGTCTCAGTCTCCTCTCTCCCAGCTCAAAGCCATTGTTCCTCATCCTGGCACTCCCAGCCCTTGTCCAGAGTCCTTCCCCAGCTCTCCTGGAGCCCTTCAGGTCCTGGAAGGCTGCTCTGAGGTCTCCCTGGAGCCTTCTGCTCTCCAGGCTGCACAGCCCCAATTCCCACAGCCTGTGCCGATAGCAGAGCCTCTCCAGCCCTCTGGTCATCTCTGTGGCCTCTACTTCTGGTCCCTCTCCATCAGCTCCAGGTCCTTCCTGTGTTGGGGGCTCCATATCTGGCCCCAGCCCTGCAGGTGAGGTCTCCCCAGGGCAGAGCAGAGGGGCAGGATCCTCTCTCCAGCTCTGGCCACACTGCTTTGGCTGTAGCCCAGGCTGCCCTTGGCCTCCTGTGCTGCCAGTGCCCAGTGCTGGCTCCTGCCCAGCTGCTCCCCCCAGCACCCCCAAGGCCTTCCCTGCAGAGCTGCTCTCAATCTGATCACCCCCAGCCTGAGACCAAGGATTGCCACAACTCTCCCAGCCTGTCCCCACAGGGGAGGCTCTCAGCCATCTGATCCTCTTGGTGGCCTCCTGTGGACCCTCTCCATCAGCTCCATGTCCTTCCTGTGTTGGGGGCTCCATACCTGGCCCCAGCCCTGCAGGGGAGGTCTCCCCAGGGCAGAGCAGAGGGGCAGGATCCTCTCTCCAGCTCTGGCCTCACTGCTTTGGCTGCAGCCCCTTCAGGTACTGGAAGGCCTCTGAAATCATAGTATCATAGAATCAGTCAGGGTTGGAAGGGACCACAAGGATCAGCCAGTTCCAACCCCCCTGCCATGGGCAGGGACACCCCACACTAGATCAGGCTGCCCACAGCCTCATCCAGCCTGGGCTTAAACACCTCCAGGGACGGGGCCTCAACCACCTCCCTGCACAACCCATTCAGGGCTTCACCACTCTCATGGGGAAGAACTTCCTCCTCCTCTCCAGCCTCAATCTCCCCACCTCCAGCTTCAGTCCATTCCCCCTACTCCTGTCACTGCCTGAGATCCTGAGCAGTCCCTCCCCAGCCTGCCTGTAGCCCCCTGCAGATCCTGGAAGGCCACAATGAGGTCACCTGGGAGCCTTCTCTTCTCCAGCCTGAAAGGTCTCCACCAGGGCAGTGCTCTGCAAAGCTTGAGTGCAGTGACTAAGAGCAGACTGAGGTGGGTCAGGGATGAAAGGGCAGAGGTGTGGCAGAGGCTGTGCAGGTGTGAGGCAGCAGCTGAGGGGGTGCCAGGCTCAGTACTTACGCTGCACTGTCACCTGCAGCACACAGCTCTCCTGGCCGGCCTCGTTGGTGGCAGTGCATTGGTACAGCCCTGTGCTCAGCTGGGTGAGGTTCTTCAGCAGGACTTGCCCAGGATTAGAAATGTCTGCAAGGGGAAAAAGACAAAACCAAGCCAGGATTAACCACTGAGAGAGCTGTTAGCCATTGGGGTGTGCTGCCCAGGGAGGTGGTGGAGTCCCCACCCCTGGAGGTGTTCAGGAGGGGATTGGATGTGGCACTTGGAGCCATGGTTTAGTCATGAGGTCTGTGGTGACAGGTTGGTCTTGATGAGCTTTGAGGTCTCTTCCATCCTTAGTGAAACTGTGAGACTGTGAAAAGACTAAGAAGTGGTAGCAGTGGGCAGGACACAGAGGCACAAACAGAGCTTCCAGGTCAAAGCTTTTAAACTCATGAGGCTCAACAGCTGGGGCAGGGCAATCCCAGGCACTGCTAGAGGCTGGGCAGGGACTGGCTGCAGAGCAGCCCTGCAGAAAAGGCCTTGGGGGGGCTGGGGGAGGAGAAGCTCAGCAGGAGCCAGCAGGGAGCACTTGCAGCCCAGAGAGCCAAGCAGAGCCTGGGCTGCAGCAAGAGAAGTGTGGCCAGCAGGGCCAGGGAGGGGATTCTGCCCCTCTGCTCCACTCTGCTCAGACCACAGCTGCAGCTCTGGCTCCAGCTCTGGAGCCTCTGTGCCAGGAAGGCTCTGGAGGGGCTGGAAGGTGTCCAGAGCAGGGCCAGGAGGAGGAGCAGAGGGCTGGAGCTGCTCTGCTCTGCAGACAGCCTGAGAGAGTTGGGGTTGTGCAGGCTGCAGAGGAGAAGGCTCCCAGGAGACCTTCTGGTGGCCTTCCAGGATCTGCAGGGGGCTGCAAGCAAGCTGGGGAGGGACTTTGGAGGGTGTCAGGGAGGGATAGGACTGGGGGGATGGAGCAGAACTAGAAATGGGGAGATTGAGATTGGATGTGAGGAAGAAGTTGTTGCCCAGGAGGATGGTGAGAGCCTGGCACAGGCTGCCCAGGGAGGTGGTGGCAGCCTCCTGGCTGGAGGTGTTTGCAGCCAGGCTGGAGGTGGCTGTGAGCAACCTGCTGTGGTGTGAGGTGTCCCTGCCCATGGCAGGGGTTGGGACTGGCTGAGCCTTGAGGTCCCTCTTCCCAGAGAGAGTTGTTAGCCATTGGGATGTGCTGCCCAGGGAGGTGGTGGAGTCCCCATCCCTGGAGGTGTTCAGAGGGGATTGGATGTGGCACATGGTGCCATGGTTTAGTCATGAGGTCTGTGGTGAGAGGTTGGACTTGATGATCTTTGAGGTCTCTTCCAACCTTGGTGATTCTATGAGACTGTGATATCTGGCCCCAGCCCTGCAGGGGAGGTCTCCCCAGAGCAGAGCAGAGGGGCAGGATCCTCTCTCCAGCTCTGGCCACACTGCTCTTTGGATGCAGCCCAGGCTGCCCTTGGCCTTCTGTGCTGGAAGTGCACAGCAGTGGGAGGTGAAGTTACATCACTGCTGTCACTGCCACCAAGAGCCCCCTGCCTAAAGGCAGGCACAGGAGTGTCCAGGTGCCTGCACACATGAGCAGTTATCTGGCTTTAAGTGTAGCAGGAGCCCTGGGAGGGAGTGACCTGGGATAGATCTGCTGGAGATGGTCAGAGGAGAACCTCCCCTGTGGCGCCAGGCTGGGAGAGCTGGGGCTGTTCAGCCTGGAGAAGAGAAGGCTCCAGGGAGACCTCAGAGCAACCTTCCAGGACCTGAAGGGCTCCAGGAGAGCTGGGGAGGGGCTCTGGACAAGGGCTGGGAGTGCCAGGCTGAGGAACAATGGCTTTGAGCTGGGAGAGGGGAGACTGAGACTGGAGATGAGGAAGAAATTGAGTGAGGGAGGGGAGACTCTGGCACAGGCTGCCCAGGGAGGCTGTGGCTGCCTCCTCCCTGGAGGTGTTCAAGGCCAGGCTGGATGAGCAAGCTGTGCTGGTGGGAGGTGTCCCTGCCCACGGCAGGGGGTTGCAACTGGATGAGCTTTGAGGTCCCTTCCAGCCCAAGCCATTCGGTGACTCCCAGAGCCGACTTACTGACTCTGGAGGTGGGGGGCAGGGGTTCTGCTCTCTCCTCTCCCTCGCTGATGCGCTGCCATCGGTAGGAGATGGGCGCAGTGCCCGAGGCTGACCGGCACTGCAGGGACAGCTCCTTCCCTTCCAGCAGCTCCCCCTCCAGCCAGCACTTGGGCTTGGAAGGTTTTTCTGCAAGAAAAGAGAGGAGAGTTCAGTCAGAGGCGGCAGGCTGGCGCTGGACATCCCTCCCTTGGCAAAGGGTTGGGGTTTAAGCAGCTTGCAGGAGCTGCTCTGGCATGCATGCAGCAATTGCAGCAGTGCTGCTTGCAAGGGGACTTCAGCTGCAGCCCTGTGCAAGCTCAGAGCCTGAGAGTGGAGCTGGGAGGCTCTCAGAGGCAGAAATGCCACACTGCAGCCCCTGGCTCCCGGGCACTTGCACCACTGCCTTCCTCTCCTGGGGGCTATTTAGAGACCGTCCTCCCCCTCCCCCTGCTTCTCCAGTTCCTTCCTCCTCCCCACAGCATCTGGCAGGGCACAGCATTCCTGCCACGGGCTGACAGCCTGACGTGGACAGGACAACCTAGAAACTGAGTCAGGCTGGAGAAATGCTCTGAGAAACTGAGTCAGGCTGGAGAAATGCCAACCCCAGCAGCTCGAGTGGCAGCACCACTGACATGGCTCAGCCTGGGGTCCTGCAGCATGAACTCAGAGTCCTCAGCAGGAGATCTGGAGAGGGCAAGTCAGCAGCTAAGGTGGAACATGAGCCTGGTGAGGTCATGGAGAGAATGTGGACAGAGCTGCTGGTGTGGAGTTTTTGAAGGTGATCCTCAGAGCAGCTCTTTGGCCTCTTCCTGTCTCCTGTCCTTGGCCAAAATAAAGAACCCAAAAGCTGCAAAGGCAGATTTGGGGTTGGGCTGAGAAAGCTGCTCCTGAGAGGGCCTTGTGGTTACACCCTGCTGGGAGGAATCTCCCTCCAGGCACTGAGGGGACTCTCCCTGCAGGCACTGAGGGGACTCGCCCTGCAGGCACTGAGGGGACTCGCCCTGCAGGCACTGAGGGGACTCTCCCTCCAGGCAGTGAGGGGACTCGCCCTGCAGGCACTGAGGGGACTCTCCCTGCAGGCACTGAGGGGACTCGCCCTGCAGGCACTGAGGGGACTCTCCCTGCAGGCACTGAGGGGACTCGCCCTCCAGGCACTGAGGGGAGTCGCCCTGCAGGCACTGAGGGGACTCTCCCTGCAGGCACTGAGGGGACTCTCCCTCCAGGCACTGAGGGGACTCTACCTGCAGGCACTGAGGGGACTCTCCCTGCAGGCACTGAGGGGACTCGCCCTGCAGGCACTGAGGGGACTCGCCCTGCAGGCACTGAGGGGACTCGCCCTGCAGGCAGTGAGGGACTCGCCCTGCAGGCAGTGAGGGGACTCGCCCTGCAGGCAGTGAGGGGACTCGCCCTGCAGGCACTGAGGGGACTCGCCCTGCAGGCACTGAGGGGACTCGCCCGCCCTCCAGGCACTGAGGGGACTCTCCCTCCAGGCACTGAGGGGCCAGGCACTGAGGGGACTCTCCCTGCAGGCACTGAGGGGACTCGCCCTGCAGGCACTGAGGGGACTCGCCCTGCAGGCACTGACTGAGGGGACTCTCCCTGCAGGCACTGAGGGGACTCGCCCTGCAGGCACTGAGGGGACTCGCCCTCCAGGCACTGAGGGGACTCGCCCTCCAGGCACTGAGGGGACTCTCCCTGCAGGCACTGAGGGGACTCTCCCTCCAGGCACTGAGGGGACTCGCCCTCCAGGCACTGAGGGGACTCGCCCTGCAGGCACTGAGGGGACTCGCCCTGCAGGCACTGAGGGGACTCGCCCTCCAGGCACTGAGGGGACTCGCCCTGCAGGCACTGAGGGGACTCTCCCTGCAGGCACTGCGGGGACTCGCCCTCCAGGCACTGAGGGGACTCGCCCTGCAGGCACTGAGGGGACTCGCCCTGCAGGCACTGAGGGGACTCTCCCTGCAGGCACTGAGGGGACTCGCCCTGCAGGCACTGAGGGGACTCGCCCTGCAGGCACTGAGGGGACTCGCCCTGCAGGCAGTGAGGGGACTCTCCCTGCAGGCACTGAGGGGACTCTCCCTCCAGGCACGCCCTCCAGGCACTGAGGGGACTCGCCCTGCAGGCAGTGAGGGGACTCGCCCTGCAGGCACTGAGGGGACTCGCCCTGCAGGCACTGAGGGGACTCGCCCTGCAGGCACTGAGGGGACTCTCCCTGCAGGCACTGAGGGGACTCTCCCTCCAGGCACTGAGGGGACTCGCCCTGCAGGCACTGAGGGGACTCTGAGGGGCCCTGCAGGCACTGAGGGGACTCGCCCTGCAGGCACTGAGGGGACTCGCCCTGCCCTGCAGGCACTGAGGGGACTCTCCCTGCAGGCACTGAGGGGACTCTCCCTGCAGGCACTGAGGGGACTCGCCCTGCAGGCACTGAGGCACTGGGGACTCGCCCTGCAGGCACTGAGGGGACTCGCCCTGCAGGCACTGAGGGGACTCTCCCTGCAGGCACTGAAGGGACTCGCCCTGCAGGCACTGAGGGGACTCGCCCTCCAGGCACTGAGGGGGACTCGCCCTGCAGGCACTGAGGGGACTCGCCCTGCAGGCACTGTGGGGACTCGCCCTGCAGGGAAGGAGCCTAGTGATGGATGGATGGTTGGATGGAAGGAGGGATGGATGGATGGATGGATGGATGGATGGATGGATGGATGGGTTGGTTGTTTGATTCGTTTGCTTTGCTCCTCACCTACAACCTTGAGGGTGACGTGAGCCCACTTGTACTTCCCGGCCTTCTTAACCTTACAAACGTACTGCCCCGCGTCGCTGGCCTGCAGGGAGGTGATCTGCAGGGAGGCATCTCCAGCCAGGAAGTTGGAGGTGAAGGAAACTCTCCCTTTCTGCTCCTCATTCAGGTCGTCATAGACTCGGCCCCCGAGTAGGTGATCACCTGGGGAGCAGAGAACAGCCAGGGTCAGCCCCGGGGGGGGCTTTGTGCTCACACACAGCAGCAGATGGAAGCACCTCAGCTGGAGGAGGAGCTGCTTTGCTTTGGGGGGTTCACAAGTATCTGAAGGGTGAGTGCCAAGAAGGGGCCAGGATCTTTTCAGTGGTGTCCTGTGCAGTGGACACACACTGGAACCCAGGCAGCTCCACCTCAACAGGAGCAAAAACCTCTCCACTGGGAGGGTGCTGAGCCCTGCAGCAGGCTGCCCAGAGAGGTTGTGGAGTCTCCATCTCTGGAGAGTTTCCAAACCCCACCTGGATGTGTTCCTGTGTGACCTGCCCTGCGTGGCCCTGCTTTGGCAGGGGGGTTGGACTCAGTGATCTCCAGAGGTCCCTTCCAACCCCTCCCATTCTATGGTCCTATGAAGCACAGGTAAATGAGTGACAGCACAAGGAGCAAGGGATGGAAAGTGCAGCCCAGGAGGTTGCAGCTCAGCAGGAGGAGGAACTTCTGCCCTGGGAAGCTCCCAGAGCCCTGGAGCAGGCTGCCCAGAGAGGTTGTGGAGTCTCCTGCTCTGGAGCCTTTCCAGCCCTGTCTGGATGTGCTCCTGTGTGATCTTCTCTAGGTGACCCTCCCTTGGCAGGGGACTTGGACTGGATGATCTGTGGAGGTCCCTTCCAGAGAGGTTGTGGAGTCTCCTCTGGAGACTTTCCAGTCCCTGGTTGTGTTCCTGTGTGTGACCTGCACTGGGTGACCCTGTTCTGGCAGACCCTGCCCTGGCAGGGGGTTGGGCTGGATGATCTCTGGAGGTCCCTTCCAGAGAGGTGGTGGAGTCTCCTCTGGAGCCTTTCCAGTCCCTGGATGTGTTCCTGTGTGTGCCCTGCCCTGGGTCACCCTGCCCTGGGTGCCCCTGCCCTGGCAGGGGGTTGGGCTGGATAATCTCTGGAGGTCCCTTCCAGAGAGGTTGTGGAGTCTCCACCTCTGGAGTCATTCCAAAGCCTCCTGGATGTGTTCCTGTGTGACCTTCTCTAGGTGACCCTCCCTTGGCAAGGGGGGTTGGACTGGGTGGAGGTCCCTCCCAACCCCCCTCAGGTCCTTTCATCCCTTCCAGCTCTCTCTGAATCCATCAGCTGCCTTTCCCAGAGAGCCCATCTCTCGAAGCCCACCACCAGGGCAGACCCCTGGCTGATGCTGCTGCTGCTGCTGCTGCCATCCCCCAGCAGGGAGCTGCTTTTCTCCCCTCCTCTGGGCTGCACCTACCGCTTTCTGGACTGTTTCAGAGATGTGCAGCAGCCACTCAATGTCCAGGCTGCCTTGCTCCAGCAGCCCCAGGCGGTGGTGGCAAGGCAGAGTCACGTTGTCTTCAGCCACTCTCTTAAACTCGGTCTGGGCCAGGCACAGCCAAACACAGCAGGAAGCTGAAAGACAAAGCCTGGCGGTCAGGGGCCAGCAGGAAGGGCAAGTGCTGCTGCTTTAGGTTTGCCGGGATTCCTTCCTCACTCCCAGCAGGACACTGAGGGGCTGGAGAGTGTCCAGAGCAGGGCAAGGGAGCTGGGGAAGGGTCAGGAGAAGAGGGCTGGGGAGGAGCAGCTGAGGGAGCTGGGGGGGGTTGAGCCTGGAGCAGAGGAGGCTGAGGGAGACCTCCTTGCTCTCTGCAGCTCCCTGTTAGTGGGAAGAAGCTGGGGATCTGGAAGCCATGGTTTAGTTAGTCAGGAGGTGTTGGGTGATGGCTTGGACTTGATGACCTCTGAGGTCTTGTCCAACCTCATTGATTCTGTGATTCTGTGATCCATGGGCTGAGGTCAGCTGTGTGAGGGTTAACAAAGCCAAGAGCTGGGTCCTGCCCCTTGGCTCACAACAACCCCAGCAAGGCTGGGGAGATGAAGGGAGTGGAACATTGTGTGAGGAGGAGAAGCTGAGAGCCCTGGGGCTGTTCAGCCTGGAGAGCAGAAACTGAGAGGAGATCTTACTAATGGTGACAAGTATCTGAAGGCTTGGGGGGGTAAGAAGCAGGTTCCAGGCTCTTCCCAGTGGTGCTGCTCCATGGATGCTATCAGATTGTGAGGGTGATGAAGGGAGTGGAGCATCTGTCTGATGAGAGAGGAGAGGCTGGGAGCCCTGGGGCTGCTTAGCCTGGAGAAGAGAAGGCTGAGGGTTCACAATCATGGTCATAAATACCTGAAGGGTGAGTGTCAGGAAGGGGCCAGACTCCTTTCAGTGGTGTCCTGTGATAGGACAAGGAGCAATGGACACAAACTGGAACCCAGGCAGTTCCACCTCAGCAGGAGCAAAAACCTCTCCACTGGGAGGCTCCCAGAGGCCTGGAGCAGGCTGCCCAGAGAGGTTGTGGAGTCTCCTTCCCTGGAGCCTTTCCAGCACTATCTGGATGTGTTCTGTGTGACCTGCCCTGGCAGAGGGGTTGGACTGGATGATCTCCAGAGGTCCCTTCCAACCCCTCCCCTTCTATGGTCCTATGAAGCACAGGTAAATGGGTGACAGCACAAGGAGCAAGGGATGGAAAGTGCAGCCCAGGAGGTTGCAGCTCAGCAGGAGGAGGAACTTCTGCCCTGGGAGGCTCCCAGAGGCCTGGAGCAGGCTGCCCAGAGAGGTTGTGGAGTCTCCTGCTCTGGAGCCTTCCCAGCCCTGTCTGGATGTGATCCTGTGTGGCCTGGGCTGGCTGTCTGGCAGTGAGGTTGGACTGGATGATCTCTGGAGGTCCCTTCCATCCCTCCACCACTCTGTGCTTCCCCACCACTGGGGGGTGTTCACAGCATGCATCTCAGCGCTGGCAATAAGGGCCCAGCCTGGGAACAAAAGGGTTAACCTTAAGACAGGCACAGGGAAGGGTCTTGGAGGAGCAATCTCCCCCAACGAACCAACACACACACAAAGAACAACATCCTGGAGTGTCAAAAACGGTGTGTCAGGGTTGAAGAGGAGGAGGAAGGGGCAGAGTGGAGCCAGCAGAGGGAAGCAGAGCACTGCAGACAGCAGCAGCAAAACCCAAACCTGGCCTGAGCTCCCCCAAACCTGGCCTGAGCTCCCCCAAACCTGGCCTGAGCTCCCCCAAACCTGGGCCAGGAGGTGCTGCCCCACAGCACAAGCTGAGGGTGAACCAGCAACACCCAAACCTGACCTGAGCTCCCCAGACCCTGGGCCAGGAGGTGCTGCCCCACAGCACAAGCTGAGGGTGAACCAGCAGCACCCAAACCTGACCTGAGCTCCCCCAAACCTGACCTGAGCTCCCCCAGGACCTGGGCCAGGAGGTGCTGCCCCACAGCATAAGCTGAGGGTGAACCAGCAGCACCCAAACCTGACCTGAGCTCCCCCAAACCTGGGCCAGGAGGTGCTGCCCCACAGCATAAGCTGAGGGTGAACCAGCAGCACCCAAACCTGACCTGAGCTCCCCCAAACCTGACCTGAGCTCCCCCAGGACCTGGGCCAGGAGGTGCTGCCCCACAGCACAAGCTGAGGGTGAACCAGCAGCACCCAAACCTGACCTGAGCTCCCCCAAACCTGGGCCAGGAGGTGCTGCCCCACAGCACAAGCTGAGGGTGAACCAGCAGCACCCAAACCTGACCTGAGCTCCCCCAAACCTGACCTGAGCTCCCCCAAACCTGACCTGAGCTCCCCCAGGACCTGGGCCAGGAGGTGCTGCCCCACAGCACAAGCTGAGGGTGAACCAGCAACACCCAAACCTGACCTGAGCTCCCCCAAACCTGGGCCAGGAGGTGCTGCCCCACAGCACAAGCTGAGGGTGAACCAGCAACACCCAAACCTGACCTGAGCTCCCCAGACCCTGGGCCAGGAGGTGCTGCCCCACAGCACAAGCTGAGGGTGAACCAGCAGCACCCAAACCTGACCTGAGCTCCCCCAAACCTGACCTGAGCTCCCCCAGGACCTGGGCCAGGAGGTGCTGCCCCACAGCACAAGCTGAGGGTGAACCAGCAGCACCCAAACCTGACCTGAGCTCCCCCAAACCTGACCTGAGCTCCCCCAGGACCTGGGCCAGGAGGTGCTGCCCCACAGCACAAGCTGAGGGTGAACCAGCAGCACCCAAACCTGACCTGAGCCCCCAGGACCTGGGCCAGGAGGTGCTGCCCCACAGCACAAGCTGAGGGTGAACCAGCAACACCCAAACCTGGCCTGAGCTCCCCCAAACCTGGGCCAGGAGGTGCTGCCCCACAGCACAAGCTGAGGGTGAACCAGCAACACCCAAACCTGACCTGAGCTCCCCAGACCCTGGGCCAGGAGGTGCTGCCCCACAGCACAAGCTGAGGGTGAACCAGCAGCACCCAAACCTGACCTGAGCCCCCCAGGACCTGGGCCAGGAGGTGCTGCCCCACAGCACAAGCTGAGGGTGAACCAGCAGCACCCAAACCTGACCTGAGCTCCCCCAAACCTGGGCCAGGAGGTGCTGCCCCACAGCACAAGCTGAGGGTGAACCAGCAAAACCCAAACCTGACCTGAGCTCCCCCAAACCTGGCCTGAGCTCCCCAAACCTGGGCCAGGAGGTGCTGCCCCAAAGCACAAGCTGAGGGTGAACCAGCAGCACCCAAACCTGACCTGAGCCCCCAGGACCTGGGCCAGGAGGTGCTGCCCCACAGCACAAGCTGAGGGTGAACCAGCAGCACCCAAACCTGACCTGAGCTCCCCCAAACCTGGGCCAGGAGGTGCTGCCCCACAGCACAAGCTGAGGGTGAACCAGCACTGTGAAACTCCCAGCACTCAGCAACAGAGCCTCATGGCTGTGGTGGGCTTGGGGGGAGGTTTGGACTCGATTCAGAGACTCACAGGTACTGGAAGGCTGCTCTGAGGCCTCCCTGCAGCCTTCTCTTCTCCAGGCTGCACAGCCCCAGCTCCCTCAGCCTGTGCCCATAGCAGAGCCTCTCCAGCCCTCTGGTCATCTCTGTGGCCTCCTCCAGACCCTCTCCCTCAGGTCTATGTCATCCCTGTGTTGAAAACTCCCTATCTGGCCCCAGCCCTGCAGGGGAGGTCTCCCAGAGCAGAGCAGAGGGGCAGGATCCTCTCTCCAGCTCTCACACTGCTTTGGCTGCAGCCCAGGCTGCCCTTGGCCTCCTGTGCTGCCAGTGCCCAGTGCTGCCTCCTGCCCAGCTGCTCCCCCCAGCACCCCCAAGGCCTTCCCTGCAGAGCTGCTCTCACTCTGATCACCCCCAGCCTGGACTGAGACCAAGGATTGCCCCAAGCCAGGGGCAGGACCTTGCCCTGGGCCTTGTTGACCCTCCTGAGGTTCTCCTCAGCCCAGCTGTGCAGCCTGCCCAGGACCCTCTGGATGGATCCCATCAAGCACATGGATCCTATCAAGCAGAGCAGCTGGGTGGGTGCAGTCTGCAGGCTGGCTGAGGCTGCCCCAGCCCTGAGCAGTGCCAGGACCTTAGCAGGGGTGCTCTGTGCCAGGCCAAGGGGCAATGGACACAAACTGCAACCCAGGAGGTTCCACCTCAGTGTGAGGAGAAACTTCTTTGGTGTGAGGGTGCTGGAGGCCTGGAGCAGGCTGTCCAGAGAGCTTGTGGAGTCTCCTTTCAAACCCCAGCTGGGTGCATTGCTGTGTGGGCTGCCCTGAGTGAGCCTGCTCCGGCAGGGGGCTGGCACTGGATGATCTCTGGAGGTCCCATCCAGCCCCTGATGTGCTGTGGTACTGTGAGGCTGTGGCCTGGTGGTGTGGGGTTAGCTGTGGGGCTGTGGGTCAGCAGCTTGGGTGGCTGTAGGTAACATCATGCTAACAGCACAGAACTGTCAGGGCTGGGAGGGATGCACTGGGTTGGAAGGGACCCTCAGAGGTCATCTTGTCCAAGCCCCCTGCAGTCAGCAGGGACAGATCCAGCTGGATCAGGCTGCCCAGGAACATGAATCACAGAACTGTCAGGGCTGGAAGGGACCTCAAGGCTCAGCCAGCCCCAACCCCCTGCCATGGGCAGGGACACCTCACACCGCAGCAGGTTGCTCACAGCCACCTCCAGCCTGGCTGCAAACACCTCCAGCCAGGAGGCTGCCACCACCTCCCTGGGCAGCCTGTGCCAGGCTCTCACCACCCTCTTGGGCAACAACTTCTTCCTCACAGCTAAGCTCAACCTCCCCACTTCTAGTTCAGCAGCTTGGGTGGGTGTAGGTAGCATCATGCTAACACCAGGGCACAGAGCTGCTGGGGCTGGGGGAGGCCTTCGAGATCCTCAGGTCCAGAGCTGCTCACCTGCAGCTCACAGCCATAACATCACAGAATTGGTTTGACTGGAAAAGGTCTCCAAGGTCATGGAGTCCAACATCAGCCCCACCAGGGCCACCAAACCCTGGCCCCAAGGGCCATGGCCACAGGGTCCTTGAACACCTCAGGCATGGGGACTCCACCACCTCCCTGGGCAGCCTGGGACAGTCCCTGACCACTCTGGCAGCAAAGAAATTCTTCCTCAGCTCCAACCTGAATCTCCCTGGCACAATTTCATTGCCTCTCCTTCTATCACCTGAGCCTAGGGAGCAGATCCCAAGCCCCACCTGGCTCCAGACCCCTTGCAGGGAGCTGCAGAGAGCAAGGAGGTCTCCCTCAGCCTCCTCTGCTCCAGGCTCAACCCCCCAGCTCCCTCAGCTGCTCCTCCCCAGCCCTCTTCTCCAGACCCTTCCCCAGCTCCCTTGCCCTTCTCTGGCCCTGCTCCAGCCTCTCAAGGTGCTGCTGGCAGCCAGGAGCCCAAACCTGAAGCCAGGACCTGAGGTGTGGCCTCCCCAGTGCCTGTACCAACGACTGGATGTGAGCAGATCCAGTGGTGGATAAATGCAGGACCTGGTGAGGGTGAAAGCTGCTTTCCAGCCTCAGGAGCTGCTTTCTTTAAAGGCAAAAGCAAAGGCATTGATCTCTGGACTCCCTCAGCTCCATCTGCCACATGCAATTATGCCTCCTGCCCAAGATGAAGCTCTGCTTTCTCCTCCAGCCCACATTGCTGCAGGCTGCCCTCATTAACAGGCTGACACTCCCTAGATGGGTGATCAATAACCTTAATTGAAGCACCACGACTCTGAAGCACTCACAGCACATTTGCAGCGCTGCCAGAGTCCTGTGCCAGCTTTGGGCACACCTCAGAGGGCATCCTGCATGCAGCTACAATGAGAGCCTCACCAGCAGGAAACCCTTGGAGGAGCATAAAGAGCATCAAGATCACTGCTCCCTGCCTTGGACACGTTGCCCTGGGGATGAGGAGAGTGAGAGCAGCTCTGCAGGGAAGGCCTTGGGGGTGCTGGGGGGAGCAGCTGGGCAGGAGGCAGCACTGGGCACTGGCAGCACAGGAGGCCAAGGGCAGCCTGGGCTGCAGCCAAAGCTGTGTGGCCAGAGCTGGAGAGAGGATCCTGCCCCTCTGCTCTGCTCTGGGGAGACCTCCCCTGCAGGGCCAGATATAGAGGCCCCAAGACAAGAAGGGCCTGGTGGAGAGGCTCCAGGAGAGGCCACAGAGATAACCAGAGGGCTGGAGAGGCTCTGCTATGGGCACAGGCTGAGGGAGTTGGGGCTGTGCAGCCTGGAGAAGAGAAGGCTGCAGGGAGAGTTCAGAGCAGCCTTCCAGCACCTGAAGGGCTCCAGGAGAGCTGGGGAAGGACTTTGGACAAGGGCTGGGAGTGCCAGGCTGAGGAACAATGGCTTTGAGCTGGGAGACAGGAGACTGAGAGTGGAGAGGAGGAAGAAACTGTTGAGAGTGAGGCTGGGGAGACTCTGGCACAGGCTGCCCAGGGAGGCTGTGGATGATTCCTCCCTGCAGGTGCTCAGGGCCAGGCTGGATGAGGCCTTGAGCAAGCTGTGCTGGTGGGAGGTGTCCCTGCCCATGGCAGGGGGCTGGAGCTGGATGAGCTTTAAGCTCCCTTCCAGCCCAACCCCTTCTCTGATGAAGCTGCTCACAGTGCACAGCTGGCTCCAAACCTCTCCCCCCTTGCAGAGCTTCGCAGCCACACGAGGGCAGGGCAGGCAACGGACCCGGACAAGGGATGAGATTCCCGCAGGCTGGAGCCAAGTTTCTCTCAGTGACACCACACGAGGACAGGCTCTGGAGTCCTTACCCCCTCCAAAAGCTCCTCTGCCCCCTCACACCCTGTGTACAGCTCTGCCTGCTGCAAGGAGCAGCTCAGGAATTGCACCTCTCAGCTTCACTCAGCCAGCCTGGAGCTCCTGTGTTAGTCAGGAGGAGCTGGGTGATAAGTTGGACTTGATGATCTCTGAGGTCTTTTCCAACCTCATTGATTCTCTGATTCTGTGAAGCCTCTGACACAGGCAGAGGACCAGAGAACTGTTTGGGTTGGAAAAGCCCTCTGAGAGCATCCAGGCCAACATCAACCCCACACCACCAGGGCCACCACACCATGGCCCCAGGTGCCATGGCCACAGGTTCCTGAACACCTCCAGGCATGAGGACTCCACCAGCTCCCTGGGCAGCCTGTGCCAGTCCCTGACCACTCTGACATCTCCAATTTAACCCTCCCCTGGCACGATTTCAGGCCATTGCCTCTCCTTCTATCAATAGGGAGCAGAGCCCAAGCCCCACCTCACTGCAACCTCCTCGCAGGGGAGCTGCAGAGAGCAAGGAGGTCTCCCTCAGCCTCCTCTGCTCCAGGCTCACCACCCCCAGCTCCCTCAGCTGCTCCTCCCCAGCCCTCTTCTCCAGACCCTTCCCCAGCTCCCTTGCCCTTCTCTGGCCCTGCTCCAGCCTCTCAAGGGCCTGCTGGCAGCCAGGAGCCCAGCACTGGCAGGCTGATATTAGGTCTCCCTGGAGCCTCCTCTTCTCCAGGCTGAACACCCCCAGCTGCCACAGCCTCAGACACCAAGTATCTGCCTGCACCCAACTGCTCCTCCCTACCACCATCAAGTGCACAGAGAGACAGAGGCAGGATCAGAGTGAAACCGTGGTGCTGCCTTCGGGGTTTGGGAGCAAACCCTTGTGCTAAGAGCTCAAGAGCTTCCAGATGCAAATCCTCCATTAGGTTCAGCAGGAGGTTGGGATTAGGCAGCAGTGCTAAATGCAGATGAGTCTTGCTCCAAGCTGTGCTCAGGGCACTCAACTGCTGCAGTTAGGAGGAAGAGCCTTGAAAGGGTTCAGATCCCTGAGGTAGAATCACAGAACTCTCAGGGCTGGAAGGGACCTCAAGGATCAGCCAGTTCCAAGCCCCCTGCCATGGGCAGGGACACCTCACACTGCAGCGGGTTGCTCACAGCCAGGCTGTGTTCAGTGGTGCCCAGTGGCAGCACAAGGGGCAGTGGGCACAGACTGAACATCAGAAGCTCAGCCAGCAGCTCCAGCAGCTCAGACTGCAGCTCCAGCCGCCCCCAGCCTGCAGCTCCAGCCGCCCCCAGCCTGCAGCTCCAGCCGCCCCCAGCCTGCAGCTCCAGCCGCCCCCAGCCTGCAGCTCCAGCCGCCCCCAGCCTGCAGCTCCAGCCGCCCCCAGCCTGCAGCTCCAGCCGCCCCCAGCCTGCAGCTCCAGCAGCCCCCAGCCTGCAGCTCCAGCAGCCCCCAGCCTGCAGCTCCAGCAGCCCCCAGCCTGCAGCTCCAGCCAGCTCCAGCCCCAGCCTGCAGCTCCAGCCGCCCCCAGCCTGCAGCTCCAGCCGCCCCCAGCCTGCAGCTCCAGCAGCAGCTCAGCCTGCAGCTCCAGCAGCCCCCAGCCTGCAGCTCCAGCAGCCCCCAGCCTGCAGCTCCAGCAGCCCCCCCCCAGCCTGCAGCTCCAGCAGCCCCCAGCCTGCAGCTCCAGCAGCCCCCAGCCTGCAGCTCCAGCAGCCCCCAGCCTGCAGCTCCAGCAGCCCCCAGCCTGCAGCTCCAGCAGCCCCCAGCCTGCAGCTCCAGCAGCAGCTCAGCCTGCAGCTCCAGCAGCCCCCAGCCTGCAGCTCCAGCCGCCCCCAGCCTGCAGCTCCAGCCGCCCCCAGCCTGCAGCTCCAGCAGCAGCTCAGCCTGCAGCTCCAGCAGCCCCCAGCCTGCAGCTCCAGCCGCCCCCAGCCTGCAGCTCCAGCCGCCCCCAGCCTGCAGCTCCAGCCGCCCCCAGCCTGCAGCTCCAGCAGCAGCTCAGCCTGCAGCTCCAGCAGCCCCCAGCCTGCAGCTCCAGCAGCAGCTCAGCCTGCAGCTCCAGCAGCCCCCAGCCTGCAGCTCCAGCAGCCCCCAGCCTGCAGCTCCAGCCGCCCCCAGCCTGCAGCTCCAGCCGCCCCCAGCCTGCAGCTCCAGCCGCCCCCAGCCTGCAGCTCCAGCCGCCCCCAGCCTGCAGCTCCAGCAGCCCCCAGCCTGCAGCTCCAGCAGCCCCCAGCCTGCAGCTCCAGCAGCACCCAGTCTGCAGCTCCAGCAGCACCCAGTTTGCAGGTCTAAGAGCTGAACCTGCAGCTCCAGCAGCACCCATCTGCAGCAGTGGCTCTGTTGGATGCTCTTGAGGTGCTTTTCTCCAACAGCCTACCTGGATTTTGGGTAAGAATCTGCCCCTGGGGACCCCAGGCCCTCCACCTGCTTCCCAGGAGGATCTCATCTTCAGGCAGTGGAATCAGACAGACATGAAAAGAAAGAGTAGCCCAAGAGGGACTCCAAATGAGCCTCCTGAAGTGTTGGTTCCACTTGAGAACTTGTCTGCAGGGGACTGTTCCTCTCTCAGGAAGGATGAGATGTGCCTTGACAGCAGTGGCCAATGACTGCTGCTGCCACACTTTCACCAGGGAACCAGTTTGATCTTAATGCCTCAGAGCAGGCAGAGCACCTATCACAGGTGGGATGGGAATTGGCCAGACAGTGCTAGCAACTCTGTCTAGATCCCTCCAGAGCTCCTGCTTTGGCTCTTGGACTGAAGGAAGTTGTTTTGCTTTGCTCTGCCTCAGCAGCAGATTTCAGCTGCTCCCTGAGTCCCTCCACTGCAGTGCCAGGGCAGGGGGCTGGAGGTGCAGGGAAGTTGGAGGTTGCATTTCCAGCCCCCTTGGACATCAGTGTCCTGGAATAGTCTGTGGCAGATGTCACAGAGCACAGAGCTGCTGGGGCTGGGGAGGCCTTCGAGATCCTCAGGTCCAGAGCTGCTCACCTGCAGGTCACAGCCATAACATCACAGAATTGGTTTGACTGGAAAAGGTCTCCAAGGTCATGGAGTCCAACATCAGCCCAGCCCCAGCAGGGCCACCAAACCCTGGCCCCAGGGGCCATGACCACAGGGTCCTTGAACACCTCCAGGCATGGGGACTCCACCACCTCCCTGGGCAGCCTGGGACAGTCCCTGACCACTCTGGCAGCAAAGAAATTGTTCCTCAGCTCCAACCTGAATCTCCCTGGCACAATCTCAGGCCAGTTCCTCTCCTTCTATCACCTGAGCCTAGGGAGCAGAGCCCAAGCCCCACCTGGCTCCAGCCTCCTCTCAGGGAGCTGCAGAGAGCAAGGAGGTCTCCCTCAGCCTCCTCTGCTCCAGCCTCAACCCCCCCAGCTCCCTCAGCTGCTCCTCCCCAGCCCTCTTCTCCAGACCCTTCCCCAGCTCCCTTGCCCTTCTCTGGCCCTGCTCCAGCCTCTCAAGGTCCTGCTGGGAGTCAGGAGCCCAAACCTGAACCCAGGATTTGAGGTGTGGCCTCCCCAGTGCCTGAATCAATGACTCAATGTGAGCAGATCCAGTGGTGGAGACATGCCCACGGAGCTCCTCGGCCTGGTGGTGTTCCCCTGGGGGGCTCCTCCTGCATCTTTGACTCACTGCTGCTTGGGCTGCAAACATTTCTTCCCCTCAAGGGATCTGAAAGCAGTTTGAGCCTGAAGGAGACCCAGACAGGAGCAATAGTTTGGAGAGTGAAGAAACACAAAGCCCAGGCCAGCCTCCCCTGTTGCAACTTGGAAGCTCTCCTTCCTGCCAGGAACTGCAGACATCTCCCAGCTGTTGGAGCCTGATCTCACTGCACTCTTGTAGGAGCTGATTTCCCAAGCTCCTTCCTGGAACAGCAAAATCCTCTCCCACCCCCACCCCCACCTCTGTCCACTGGCAATCAGCAAATTCCAAGCATTTGGCCAGAAGCAGACTCAGAGTCTTGCAGGCTTGGGCAGGAGGTTGGACTGGAGGATGTCCAGAGGTCCCTTCCAACCCCCTAACATTCTCTGATGCTGGGATCCTGACCTCAGGAAAGACAGAGAATGGCTGGGGAGGGCACAGCAAAGGGCTGCAGAGGGGCTGAGGGCGCTGGAGCAGCTCTGTGAGGAGCACAGGCTGAGAGAGTTGGGGCTGTGGAGCCTGGAGGAGAGCAGCCTGAGGGGGAGCTGATCAATGCTGATCAATACTCCAAGGGTGGGGGGCAGGAGGATGGGGCCAGGCTGTGTTCAGTGGTGCCCAGTGGCAGCACAAGGGGCAGTGGGCACAGATCAGAAGCTCATCTGAGCATGAGGAGGAACTTCTTGGGCTGGAGGGTGGCAGAGCCCTGGAGCAGGCTGCCCAGAGAGGTGATGGAGTCTCCAGCTCTGGGGACATTCCAAACCTGCCTGGGTGTGTTCCAGGCTGAACACCCCCAGCTGCCTCAGCCTCGGACACCAAGTATCTGCCTGCACCCAACTGCTCCTCCCTACCACCATCAAGTGCACAGAGAGACAGAGGCAGGATCAGAGTGAAACCGTGGTGCTGCCTTCAGGGTTTGGGAGCAAACCCTTGTGCTAAGAGCTCGAGAGCTTCCAGATGCAAATCCTCCATTAGGTTCAGCAGGAGGTTGGGATTAGGCAGCAGTGCTAAATGCAGATGAGTCTTGCTCCAAGCTGTGCTCAGGGCACTCAACTGCTGCAGTTAGGAGGAAGAGCCTTGAAAGGGTTCAGATCCCTGAGGTAGAATCACAGAACTCTCAGGGCTGGAAGGGACCTCAAGGATCAGCCAGTCCCAACCCCCCTGCCATGGGCAGGGACACCTCACACTGCAGTGGGTTGCTCACAGCCAGGCTGTGTTCAGTGGTGCCCAGTGGCAGCACAAGGGGCAGTGGGCACAGACTGAGCATCAGAAGCTCATCTGAGCATGAGGAGGAACTTCTGGAGCTGAAGGGTGGCAGAGCCCTGGAGCAGGCTGCCCAGAGAGGTGATGGAGTCTCCATCCCTGGGGACATTCAAACCCTCCCAGATGTGTTCCTGGGTGACCTGCCCTGGGTGATGCTGCCTTGGCAGGGGGTTGGACTGGATGATCTCCAGAGGCCCCTTCCAAGCCCTCCCATTCTGTGCTTCTGTGACTCAGAAGCTCAAATCTACTGAGTGCTCAAGACCCTACAGCCACTCAGAGGATCACAGGATGCACTGGGTTGGAAGGGACCCTCAGAGGTCATCTTGTCCAAGCCCCCTGCAGTCAGCAGGGACAGATCCAGCTGGATCAGGCTGCCCAGGAACATGAATCGCAGAACTGTCAGGGCTGGAAGGGACCTCAAGGCTCAGCCAGCCCCAACCCCCTGCCATGGGCAGGGACACCTCACACCGCAGCAGGTTGCTCACAGCCACCTCCAGCCTGGCTGCAAACACCTCCAGCCAGGAGGCTGCCACCACCTCCCTGGGCAGCCTGGGCCAGGCTCTCACCAGCCTCCTGGGCAACAACTTCTTCCTCACAGCCAAGCTCAAGCTCCCCACTTCTAGTTCTGCTCCATCCCCCCCAGTCCTATCCCTCCCTCACACCCTCCAAAGTCCCTCCCCAGCTTGCTTGCAGCCCCCTGCAGATCCTGGAAGGCCACCAGAAGGGCTCCTGGGGGCCTTCTCCTCTGCAGCCTGCACGACCCCAACTCCCTCAGGCTGTCTGCAGAGCAGAGCAGCTCCAGCCCACCCAAGCCACCAGCTGTTGCCTGTCTCCAGGGACAGTCTCAACCACAGACACCTCTCATTGGTGGCCACAAACACCTCTCATTAACACACACATCTAATTATCACACACATCTAATTAATGGCCACAGACACATCTCAGTGGTGGCCACAACCACCTCTCATTAACACACACAGATAATTAACACACACATCTCATTAATGGCCACAGACACCTCTCATTAACACACACCTCTCATTAACACACACAGCTAATTAATGACCTCAGACACATCTCATTGGTGGCCACAAACACCTCTCATTAACAACCACCTCTCATTAACAACCACCTCTCATTAACAACCACCTCTCATTAACACACACAGCTAATTAATGACCACAGACACCTCTCATTGGTGGCCACAAACACCTCTCATTAACACACACACCTAATTAATGACCACAGACACATATCACTGGTGACCACAACCACCTCTCATTAACACACACAGCTAATTAATGGCCACAGACACCTCTCATTGGCGGCCACAACCACCTCTCATTAACAAACACCTCTCATTAACAACCACCTCTCATTAACACACACATCTAATTAATGACCACAGACACATCTCATTGGTGACCAAACCCACCTCTCGTTAACACACACATCTAATTAACACACACACATATAATTAATCACCACAGACACCTCTCATTGGTGGCCACAACCACCTCTCATTAACACACGCATCTAATTAATGACCACAGACACATCTCATTGGTGGCCACAAACACCTCTCATTAACACACACATCTAATTAACACACACAGCTAATTAATGACCACAGACACATATCACTGGTGGCCACAACCACCTCTCATTAACACACACATCTCATTAACACACACACATCTAATTAATGACCACAGACACCTCTCATTGGTGGCCACAACTACCTCTCATTAACACACACATCTAATTAATGACCACAGACACATCTCATTGGTGGCCACAAACCACCTCTCATTAACACACACAGGTAATTAATGACCTCAGACACATCTCATTGGTGGCCACAACCACCTCTCATTAACACACACATCTCATTAACACACACACATCTAATTAATCACCACAGACACCTCTCATTGGTGGCCACAAACACCTCTCATTAACACACACATCTAATTAATCACCACAGACACCTCTCATTGGTGGCCACAACCACTTCTCATTAACAACCGCCTCTCATTAACAACCGCCTCTCATTAGCACACACATCTAATTAATGACCACAGACACCTCTCATTGGTGACCACAACCACCTCTCATTAGCACACACATCTAATTAATGACCACAGACACCTCTCATTGGTGACCACAACCACCTCTCATTAGCACACACATCTAATTAATGACCACAGACACCTCTCATTGGTGACCACAACCACCTCTCATTAGCACACACATCTAATTAATGACCACAGACACCTCTCATTGGTGACCAAACCCACCTCTCATTAACACACACATGTAATTAACACACACATCTAATTAATGACCACAGACACATCTCATTGGTGACCAAACCCACCTCTCATTAACACACACATGTAATTAACACACACATCTAATTAATGACCACAGACACATCTCATTGGTGACCAAACCCACCTCTCATTAACACACACATGTAATTAACACACACATGTAATTAATGACCACAGTCACATCTCACTGGTGACCCAGCCCACCTCTCATTAGCAAGCACATCTCATTAAGGACCACAAACATCTCATTAAGGCTTTCCTCTCCCCTCTGACTCTTCCTTCCCCCTCACTTTCTCCCGTGGCTAAACCCAGTTAGCTTCCTCGCTTCGTTCAGAGCTGCAGGGAGAGCCCCCAGGGGCCGACACCCCCTCCCCAGCCTGGGACCACCCCGGCTGCGGCAGCCGGTTGCCCTGACAGCATCCCGGGCCAAACCCAACAGCGCTGGGAGCCTGCTTCCAGACAGTCATTTTGCACTCCGTGCACAAGGGAGGAGAAGCCGGGGGGAGGATGAGGTCTCCTCGGGATGATTGACTCAGCCCAGGCCGCGCTCTGGGACATCTGCTCTCTGTATCCCTTGGCTGCCACAGCCGCGGAGGCCAAGGGTCGCCGTCTCCCAAGAGCTGGAGCTCTAGCAAGTGACCGAGCCCCGGCCCCCAGCGCCTGCTGCCTGCAGCCTGCTGCCTCCCGCCCGCCTTTGATGTCGGGAATCCGCTTGCGAAGGGAAAGCATCTCGGGGAAGAAGAATGTGAGCCGGGAGGCGGCTCCCGCAGGAGGGGGCTGGCTGGGCTCAAACCGAGAGGTCAGCCCGGCCCCGGGCGCAGCCGCGCAGCTCCGCCCCGCCATCGGAGCCGCATGGGCCCCGGGCTGAGCCGGGGGCTGAGTCGGGGGCTGAGCTGGGGCTGGGCCGGGGGCTGGGCCGGGGGCTGGGCCGGGGGGAGCTGGGCCGGCGGCTGGGCCGGGGGCTGAGCCAGGGGGCTGTGCCCGGGGGCTGAGCCGGGGGCTGAGCCGGGGCTGGGCCGGGGGCTGAGCCGGGGCTGGGCCGGGGGCTGAGCCAGGGGGGCTGTGCCCGGGGCTGAGCCGGGGGCTGAGCCGGGGCTGGGCCGGGGGCTGAGCCGGGGCTGTGCCCGGGGGGGCGGGGGCGGCCGGGGCTGGGCCGGGGGCTGAGCCAGGGGGCTGTGCCCGAGGGCTGAGCCGGGGCTGGGCCGGGGGCTGGGCCGGGGGCTGAGCCAGGGGGGCTGTGCCCGAGGGCTGAGCCGGGGCTGGGCCGGGGGCGCTGAGCCGGGGGGTTGTGCCCGGGGGCTGAGCCGGGGGCTGAGCCGGGGCTGGGCCTGAGCCAGGGGGCTGTGCCCGAGGGCTGAGCCGGGGCTGGGCCGGGGGCTGAGCCAGGGGGCTGTGGGGGCTGCCCGGGGGCTGAGCCGGGGGCTGGGGCTGGGGGCTGAGGGGGGCTGTGCCCGAGGGCTGAGCCGGGGGCTGAGCCGGGGCTGGGCCGGGGGCTGAGCCGGGGGCTGGCCAGGGGGCTGTGCCCGAGGGCTGAGCCGGGGCTGGGCCGGGGGCTGAGCCGGGGGGTTGTGCCCGGGGGCTGAGCCGGGGGGGGCTGTGCCCGGGGGCTGAGCCAGGGGGGCTGTGCCCGAGGGCTGAGCCGGGGGCTGAGCCGGGGGCGCCGGGTGCTGAGGAGGGGCTGTGCCGAGGGCTGAGCCGGGGGGGAGCTGGGCCGGGGGCCCAGGGGGCTGGGGCTGGGCCGGGGGCTGAGCCGGGGGGGCGCTGAGCGGGGGCTGAGCCGGGAGGGGCTATGCCGGGGAGCTGTGCCCGGGGCTGAGGGGGCTGAGCCGGGGGGGCTGTGCCGGGGGCTGAGCCGGGGGCTGAGCCGGGGCTGGGCCGGGGGCTGAGCCGGGGGGCTGTGCCGGGAGGGGCTGGGCCGGGGGCTGGCCAGGGGGCTGTGGAGGGGCTGAGCCGGGGGCTGAGCCGGGGGCGCTGTGCCGGGAGGGGCTATGCCGGGGGCGGTGAGCCGGGGGGGGCTGAGCCGGGGGGGCTGAGCCGGGGGGTTGGCCCGGGGGGCTGAGCCGGGGGGGCTGTGCCGGGGGGGCTGAGCCAGGGGCTGGCTGGGGCGGTGAGCCGGGGGGCTGTGCCGGGGGGGCTGAGCCGGTGGGTGGCTGTGCCGGGAGGGGCTGAGCCGGGGGCGGTGAGCCGGGGGGCTGTGCCGGGAGGGGCTGAGCCGGGGGGTGGCTGTGCCGGGAGGGGCTGTGCCGGGGGCGCTGAGCTGGGGGGCTGTGCCGGGAGGGGCTGTGCCGGGGGCGCTGAGCAAGCAGACGGCAAAGGGGAAGAGCCCTGCCCGGCGCTCAGCTCCCAAGGGCTGCTGACGTGAAGCATCTGGAATGAAAACTGCTGAGGAGCAGGGGAGGGGAGCAGAAACCCCCAGCCTGCACGGGGCCTGCCGGCTGCAGGGGCTTGCAACCGCTCAGCAAGGGGGCAGGAGAGGGCTCTGAGCACAGGAGCCCAGGGAGACGGCACCAGCTGCAGAAGCATTGGCAGGAGCTGGCTGCCAACCCTCCCCGGGCAGGCTTGGGTGAGCCAGGGAAGGGATCTGTGGGGCAGAGAGGTGAGACCCCAGCTCCTGTGCTGTGCCCAGTTCTGCTGCCCCCAGCACAAGAAGGAACTGGAGCTGTTGGAGGGGTCCAGAGGAGGCCATGGACATGATCCAAGGGCTGCAGAACCTCCCCTGTGGGGCCAGGCTGGGAGAGTTGGGGCTGTTCAGCCTGGGGAAGAGAAGGCTCCAGGCAGACCTCAGAGCAGCCTTCCAGGACCTGAAAGGCTCCAGGAGAGCTGGAGAGGGACTTTGGACAAGGGCTGGGAGTGCCAGGCTGAGGAACAATGGCTTTGAGCTGGGAGAGAGGAGATTGAGACTGGAGATGAGGAAGGAATTGTTGGCAGTGAGGCTGGGGAGAGCCTGGCACAGGCTGCCCAGGGAGGCTGTGGCTGTGCCCTGCCTGGAGGTGCTCAAGGCCAGGTTGGGTGATTCCTAGAATCACAGCATGGTTTGGGTTGGAAGGGACCTGAAAGCTCATCCAGTTCCAACCCCCTGCCATGGGCAGGGACCCCTCCCACCAGCACAGCTTGCTCAAGGCCTCATCCAGCCTGGCCCTTCTTCCTCATCTCCAGTCTCAATCTCCCTTCCTTGAGCTTCAATCCATTCCCTCTCATCCCATCAGCACCACCCTCCACAGCTCTATCCACAGCCTGGAGAGGCTTGGGAATAGTGAGGAAATGTTGAAGCTTTCCATGAGCTGAGGAGCCCCAAGGCAGGCAGCAGCCTCAGGGTACTTCCCAGGCAGGATAGGATAGGGTAGGGTAGGGTAGGATAGGGTAGGGTAGGGGGTAGGATAGGATAGGATAGGATAGGATAGGATAGGATAGGATAGGATAGGATAGGATAGGATAGGATAGGGTAGGATAGGGTAGGGTAGGATAGGATAGGATAGGGTAGGATAGGATAGGGTAGGATAGGATAGGATAGCATTGGGTAGGGTAGGGTAGAATAGAATAGAATAGAATAGAATAGAATAGAATAGAATAGAATAGAATAGAATAGAATAGAATAGAATAGAATAGAATTAACCAGGTTGGAAGAGACCTTTGAGATCATCAAGTCCAACCTCTCACCCAGCACCATCTGATCAACTCAACCATGGCACCAAGGGCCTCATCCAGGCTCTTCCTAAACACCTCCAGGGACGGTGACTCCACCACCTCCCTGGGCAGCACATCCCAAGGGCCAATCTCTCTTTCTATGGAGAACATCTTCCTAACACCCAGCCTGAACCTCCCCTGGCACAGCCTGAGACTGTGTCCTCTTGTTCTGGTGCTGCCTGCCTGGGAGTAGAGACCAGGAGATACCCTGGAAATTACTCCTGCAACCATCTTTCTTCTCATACTTTCAAGCTTCAGTTGCAAGCAGGATTAAGGAGTGAAATGTCCCAGAGTGGGGTGAAGCTGGAGCAGAGGAGGTTCCACATGAGCAGAAGGAGAAACTTTGTCCCTGTGAGGGTGCTGGAGGCCTGGAGCAGGCTGCCCAGAGGGGCAGTGGAGTCTCTTGCTCTGCAGATGTTCAAGATGTTTAAACAGGTGCCTGGTGCCAGTGCAGACCACAGCCTGGCTTCAGAGCTCTGGGGGTGCTGCAGCTGCCACCACAGCTCTGAACCAGAGGGGAGTTGGGCTCCCCAGGTCAGGAGAGGCAAGGATCTGCTGGAGAGAGTCCAGGGGAGGCTGCAAGGGTGACTGGGGGACTGGAAGATCTCTGCTGGGAGGAAGGGCTGAGAGCCCTGGGGGTGGTTAGCCTGGAGGAGAGAAGGCTGAGAGCAGATCTCATGAATGCCTACAACTCTCTGAGGGGTGGGGGGCAAGGAGCAGGCGCCAGGATCAGTGTCCTGGGATAGGACAAGGGGCAGTGGACACAAACTGCAACCCAGGAAGTTCCACCTCAGCATGAGGAAAACCTCTTCACTGTGAGGGTGCCAGAGTCTGGAGAAGGCTGCCCAGAGGGGTTGTGGAGTCTCCTGCTCTGAAGCCTTTCCAGCCCCACCTGGATGTGTCCTGTGTGCCCTGCCCTGGGTGACCTGCCCTGGCAGGGGGGTTGGGCTGGATGATCTCTGGAGGTCCCTTCCAACCCCTCCCATGCTGTGATCCTGTGAAGGAACACCTAGAGGTCCTCTCATTCAACATCCCTGCAGTCAGCAGGGACAGCCCCAACTAGAGGAGGTTGCTCAGAGTCCCATCAGGCCTAACCATGAGTGTCTCCAGGGCTGGAACCTCCACCAGCTCTCTGGGCAGCCTGTTCCAGTGTCTCCCCACCCTCACTGTGCAGAACTTCCTCCTGATCTCCATCCTAAATCTCCTCTGCTCCACTTTCAAACCGTTGTCCCTCAGCCTGGCACTCCCAGCCCTTGTCCAAAGTCCCTCCCCAGCTCTCCTGGAGCCCTTCAGGTCCTGGAAGGCTGCTCTGAGCTCTCCCTGGAGCCTTCTCTTCTCCAGGCTGAACAGCCCCAGCTCCCTCAGCCTGTCCCACAGGGGAGGTTCTCAGCCCTCTGATCACCTTGGTGGCCTCTTCTGGTCCCTCTCCATCAGTTCCATGTCCTTCCTGTGCTGGTGGCACCAGGACTGACCACAGCACTCCCAGCTCTACCCCACAGATCCCTTCCCTGGCTCATCCAAGCCTGCTCAGGTGGCTGTGCTCTTGTTTTCTGTCTCCACTTCCACCTCACCTTCGGCAGCAGCATTTCAGCTCCTGCCCAGCAAAGGCAGGGGGAGCCTGGGGATGGTTTGTGCTCTTTAGAGGTGCAGTGCTGTGTTCTCTTGCTCTCCTTGCCTCAAAGCTTTGCAAGCTACACAAAGCAGCCCAGAGAGGCTTGCAGAGGAGGGGAGCAGCAGGCAGCCAGAGGTGCTGCAGCCTGCAAGGGCTCTGTGATGTGTCCTGACAGCTCTCTGCACACATCTAGCCCACGGAGCTGGAAGTCACCAGCTGCATTTCTGAGGGGCTTGGCTGAGCTCTCCTCCTGTAAGCAGGAGACACCTGAACCACCTTCCTGGTAACACTGCCTGGAGTGAGAGACCTGACCCAGCCCTCTGCACAAACACTCTGTGAGCCAGCACCCAGGGAGATGCAGCCCTGATGCCTTCTCTGCTCTGCAGGGATGCAAACCCAGGGGCTCCTGCTTGCTCTTGAGTGTGAAGTGCCAGGAGGAAGGGCAGACAGAAGGACATCAGTGCTGGGCCCCACCCTCTTTAATAATCTTCACTGATGATCTGGAGGAGGGGATGGAGTCCAGCAGCAGGGAATTTGCAGCTGACACCAAGCTGGGGGCAGGAATTGAGCTGTTAGAGGGCAGGAGAGCTCTGCAGAGGGACCTTGCCAGGCTGCACAGATGGGCAGAGGCCAACAGGATGGCATTCAACAAGTCCAAGTGCCAGGGGCTGCACTTTGGCCACAGCAACCCCAGGCAGAGCTACAGGCTGGGGGCAGAGTGGCTGAGAGCAGCCAGGCAGAGAGGGACCTGGGGGGAGTGGTGGAGAGCAGCTGAACAGGAGGCAGCAGTGTGCCCAGGGGGTCAAGAAGGCCAAGGGCATCCTGGCCTGCAGCAGGCAGAGTGTGGCCAGCAGGAGCAGGGAAGTCCTTGTGCCCTGTGCTCAGCACTGCTGAGGCCACCCCTGGAGTCCTGTGTCCAGTTCTGGGCTCCTCAGCTCAAGAAGGACCTTGAGAGAGTTGAAGGTGTGCAGAGAAGGGCAAGGAGGCTGGGGAGGGGTCTGGAGCACAGCCCTGTGAGGAGAGGCTGAGGGAGCTGGGGTTGCTTAGTCTGCAGAAGAGGAGGCTCAGGGGAGACCTCATTGCTCTCTCCAACTGCCTGCAGGGAGGTTGTAGCCAGCTGGGGGTTGGTCTCTTCTCCCAGGCAAGCAGCAGCAGAACAAGAGGACACAGTCTCAAGTTGTGCCAGGGGAGGTTCAGGCAGGAGGTGAGGAGAAAGTTCTTCACTGAGAGAGTTGTTAGGCATTGGGATGTGCTGCCCAGGGAGGTGGTGGAGTCCCTGTGCCTGGAGGTGTTCAAGAGGGGATTGGATGTGGCACGTGGAGCCAGGGTTTAGCAGCCAGGAGGTGTTGGGTGACAACTTGGACTTGATGAGCTCTGAGGTCTTTTCCAACCTTACTGACTCACTGATTCTATGATCCCAGCAGCCTCTCGCTGCTGTCAGTTCAGGGACAGGAACATGAAGGCACAGAGAAATGAAGTTCTCTGCCCTAGGCAGACGCCGAGCAGACTCCGGAGCACAAAGCAGAAGAGACAGCAGCACAACTGTCTGCGGAGCAGCCTTTGTCCAGCAGGGGCTTCCCACACCCGAATCCAAGGAGGAGGTTGCGGCAGGCAATCAGAGAATCAATAAGGCTGGAAAAGACCTTCTGAGCTCATCAAGTCCACCCAGCACCTCCTGACAACCGACCCCTGGCTCCCAGTGCCCCATCCACAGCTGAGGGGACGCAGAAAAATCAGGGAGAGGGAAGGAAATTTGGGAGGGGGAGGGGAAAAAACCCTCCCAGCGGAAGCCCCGTGGTGCTGAGGAGTCCCTCGGCTTGGCTTGGGCTGAGCTTCACGAGGTAAAAGGCTAATCAGAAATCACAGAATGGGAGGGGTTGGAAGGGACCTCTGGAGATCATCCACTCCAACCCCACCCCTGCCAGAGCAGGGTCACCCAGGGCAGGGCACCCAGAACACATCCAGGAGGGGCTTGAAGGTCTCCAGAGAACCACAGAAGCAAGCAGGGTGGAAAAGACCTCAGAGCTCATCAAGGCCAAGGCCAACCTGTGACCTAATCCCTAACACCATCTGATCAGCTAACCCATGGCTCCAGGTGCCACATCCAAGCCCCTCTTGAACACCTCCAGGGACAGGGAATAGGATAGGATAGGATAGGATAGGATAGATAGATAGAATAGAATAGAATAGAATAGAATAGAATAGAATAGAATAGAATAGAATAGAATAGAATAGAATAGAATAGAAGTAGAATAGAGTAGAATAGAATAGAGTAGAAGAGAAGTAGAACAGAATAGAAATAGAATAGAATAGAATAGAATAGAATAGAATAGAATAGAGAGTAGAATAGAATAGAGTAGAACAGAATAGAAGTAGAAGAAGAATGGAATGGAATAGAGAATAGAAATAGAACAGAAATAGAAATAGAAATAGAAATAGAATAGAATAGAATAGAATAGAATAGAATAGAATAGAATAGAATAGAATAGAATAGAATAGAATAGAATTAACCAAGTTGGAAGAGATCTTTGAGATCCTCAAGTCCAACCTCTCACCCAGCACCATCTGATCAACTCAACCATGGCACCAAGGGCCTCATCCAGGCTCTTCCTAAACACCTCCAGGGATGGTGACTCCACCACCTCCCTGGGCAGCACATCCCGAGGGCCAATTCCTCTTGCTGGGAAGAACTTTCTCCTCACCTCCAGCCTCAACCTCCCCTGGCACAGCTTGAGACTGTGGCCTCTTGTTCTGGTGGTGGTTGCCTGGCAGAAGAGACCAACCCCCACCTGGCTCCAACCTCCCTTCAGGCAGTTGGAGAGAGCAATGAGGTCTCTGCTGAGCCTCCTCTTCTGCAGGCTAAGCAACCCCAGCTCCCTCAGCCTCTCCTCACAGGGCTGTGCTCCAGACCCCTCCCCAGCCTCCTTGCCCTTCTCTGCACACCTTCAAGTCTCTCAATGTCCTTCTTGAGCTGAGGAGCCCAGAACTGGGCACAGGGCTCAAGCAGGAGAAAGCCCCAAGCTGCTGAGGCCTTTCTGCTGCAACTTGTTTCAAGCTTGCCAAATAAAACAGGACCAAGAATGGCCCAGACTGGCCTCAGCAGTGAACCTCCTGCATTGTTCCCTTTTCAATCAAGCTTTCTGTGCTCTCTGGGGAGAGGCCTCAGAGCCTGCTCAGCACATCCCTGTGGCTTCAAGGAGATCGTAGGATGGGTTGGGTTGGAAGGGGTCTTAAGTGCAACCGTCAACCCAGCAGTGCCAAGTGAAGCATGGAGCCATTCATGGGTTTCACATCATGCTTTGGCTTGGGAGGGAGCTCAAAGCTCAGCCAGCTCCAGCCCCCTGCCATGGGCAGGGACACCTCCCACCAGCACAGCTTGCTCAAGGCCTCATCCAGCCTGGCCTTGAATGCCTCCAGGCAGGGGACAGCCACAGCCTCCCTGGGCAGCCTGTGCCAGAGTCTCCCCTCCCTCACTCTAAACACTTTCTTCCTCCTTTCCAGTCTCAGTCTCCTCTCCCCCAGCTCAAAGCCACTGTCACTCAGCCTGGCACTGCCAGCCCTTGTCACAAGTCATGGAATCACAGAACTCTCAGGGTTGGAAGGGACCTCAAGGATCATCCAGTTCCAAGCCCCCTGCCATGGGCAGGATCACTCCCCAGCTCTCCTGCAGCCCCTTCAGGTCCTGGAAGGTTGCTCTGAGGTCTCCCTGAAGCCTTCTCCTCTCCAGGCTGATCAGCCCCAACCCTCCCAGCCTGTGCCCACAGGGGAGGTTCTCAGCCCTCTGATCATCTTGGTGGCTGCATCTCCTCTGCTGCTAATTGCACCCAGCCCAGGACACCTCCTCACTTCCCCACTACAAGCCTTGCTGCCAGGATACACAATCAGTGCCTCATGTATTAGCTCTCTGTCACTTCTCATATCCTCACCTCCACTCAGTCCCAGCTCCTCAGCCACAGCCTAGCCTGGGGCAGAGACTGAGGAGCAGCAGCAGCAGCTCCTCCCCATCACCTCCCTGTGCCTTGTGAATGAGATTCATTAAACCCTGCCACACTTCTGGGCTGGAGACGAGGTGCAGCCTTCTGCTCTGAGCCACAGCCCAGGAGCAACAGCCCCAGAAGCCTGAGCAGTGATGCTGGAGAGGCTGCACAGCAAGGGCTCTGCAGCCTCTCTTGCTCACCAGGGCTGCAGTGGTTAAGACTTTCTAGGAGAGAAAACAGCCTGAAAGGGTGCCAGGGGACAGCAGCCTGGTGCCTCCCTGCTGTTGCAAGGATCTGTGTACTGCTGGATCTTGGCTCCTGGGAAGTGCTGGTGCCCCTGGGCTGGGCACTGCTGAGGCCACCCCTGGAGTGCTGCCTTCAGTGCTGGGCTCCTGGCTGCCAGCAGGACCTTGAGAGGCTGGAGAGGGCCAGAGAAGGGCAAGGGAGCTGGGGAAGGGTCTGGGGAGGAGCAGCTGAGGGAGCTGGGGGGTTGAGGCTGGAGCAGAGGAGGCTGAGGGAGACCTCCTTGCTCTCTGCAGCTCCCTGAGAGGAGGCTGGAGCCAGGTGGGGCTTGGGCTCTGCTCCCTGGTCTCAGGTGATAGAAGGAGAGGAAATGGTCTGAAACTGTGCCAGGGGAGGGTCAGGTTGGGGATGATGAAGAATTTCTTTGCTGCAGGAGTGGTCAGGGATTGGAATGTGCTGCCCAGGGAGGTGGTGGAGTCCCCATGCCTGGGGGTGTTAAACCAATGAGATGTGGCACTTGGGGCCAAGGCTTAGCGGTGATGGAGGTGTAGGGCAGCAGGTTTAGCTACTTGGTGATCTCAGAGGGCTTAGAAGAGGCTGCCCAGGGAGGTGGTGGAGTCCCCATGCCTGGAGGTGTTCAGGAAACCTGTGCCCATGGCACTTGGGGCCAGGGTTTGGTGCCCATGGGTGGGGTTGGGTTGCTGTTGGGCTCCATGATCTCAGAGACCTTTTCCAATCAAACCAAATCTGTGATGTGTGATTGTGAGCAGCCTGGGCTGGTGGGAGGTGTCCCTGCCCATGCCTGGGGGCTTGGAACTGCATGAGCTTTAAGATCCCTTCCCTCCCAACCCATTCTGTGATGCCATGAAGTTGAGGCATTGCAGGGACAGGCAGAGGCTGCCCAGGGGGGTGGTGGAGTCCCCATGCCTGGAGGTGCTCCAGGAACCTGTGGCAGTGGCACAGGGGCCAGGGTTTGGGGGCCAGGGTTTGGGGGGGTTTGGGGGCCAGGGTTTGGGGGCCATGATTTGGGGGCCATGATTTGGGGGCCATGGTTTGGTTTGGGGGCCATGGTTTGGGGGCCAGTGTTTGGGGGCCATGATTTGGGGGCCATGATTTGGGGGCATGATTTATGATTTGGGGGCCAGGGTTTGGGGGCCAGGGTTTGGGGGCCATAGTGGGGCTGGGCTGCTGTAGGACTGGCTGCTCTCAAAGGGCTTTTCCAAGCCACACAAGGCCCTGATTCTATTTCCTGGCCCCACCAGAGGGTAGAAAGCTGCAGAAAGCTCACTCTCTAACCCTCATCCTTGCCCTGGCCTCAGCATGAGCTGGAAGGAGGGAGAGAAGGAGGAGCAGGGTCTTAATTACCTTCTCCCTGCAGCTCCCTGCCTGCATCTGCCCTGCTGCCTGGCACAGCACACGGCAGCTGCCAGCAGGCTGAGGGCAGAGACAGCTTTGCTCTCCTCTATTTTCCCACTGTTACCAGGAGTGATGGCATCTGGAGAAGCACAGCCAGGCCTCAGCCAGGCAGGGGCAGAGCTCTGGAAAGGCCACCTTGTGGATCAGAGCCAGGGGCTGAGCCGCTGGGGGCTAGAGGGGAGTGCTGAAGGGATGCAGGCCGGGCAGCTGGCATCATCCAGACAGCTCCAGCTTCCACACACCGAGTTCACATCACACTGGAAGGAGTCTCAGCTTGCACTGGGGGAGGCCCTGTGCTCAGAATCACAGAATCATTAGTTTGGTGAAGCCCTCTGAGAGCACCAAGTAGCCAACCCCCCTGCCCAGCACCTCCATCCCCCCAAACCATGGCCCCAAGTGCCACATCTCAGTGTCTGAACACCTCCAGCAACCTGCTGTGGTGTGAGGTGTCCCTGCCCATGGCAGGGGGTTGGGACTGGCTGAGCCTTGAGGTCCCTTCCAGCCCTGACAGCTCTGTGGTTCTGTGATTCCAGGCATGGGGACTCCACCACCTCCCTGGGCAGCCTGGGCCAGACCCTGACCACTCCTGCAGCAAAGAAATTCTTCCTCAGCTCCAACCTAAGCCTCCCCTGGCACAGTTTCAGGCCATTGCCTCTCCTTCTATCACCTGAGAGCAGGGAGCAGAGCCCAAGCCCCACCTGGCTCCAGCCTCCTCTCAGGGAGCTGCAGAGAGCAAGGAGGTCTCCCTCAGCCTCCTCTGCTCCAGCCTCAACCCCCCAGCTCCCTCAGCTGCTCCTCCCCAGCCCTCTTCTCCAGACCCTTCCCCAGCTCCCTTGCCCTTCCCTGGCCCTGCTCCAGCCTCTCAAGGTGCTGCTGGCAGCCAGGAGCCCAGCACTGAAGGCAGCACTCCAAGGGTGGCCTCAGCAGTGCCCAGCCCAGGGGCACAACCCCTGCCCTGCTCCTGCTGCCCACACCACTGCTGCTCCAGGCCAGGCTGCTGGTGGCCTTCTTGCCCAGCTGGGCACCTCCTGGCTCCTCTCCAGCTGCTGGCACCCAGCACCTTTCCTGCTGGGCAGTTTGCAGCCCCTCTGCCCCCAGCCTGGAGCCCTCCTGGGGTTGGTGTGAGCCAAGGGCAGGACCCAGCTCTTGGCTTTGTTAAGCCTCACGCAGCTGAGCTCAGCCCATGGATCCCCAGCTTCTTCCCAGGGACATTTACAAACCCAGGACTCAGCTGCAGCCCAAAGAGCAGAGGGTTGGCATTGACCTGGGGAGGGAGCAGCCCAATTTGAGGGCATTCTGAGGGACAGCCTTCCCAAGAGGAGCTCAGCAGCCAGGGGGCCGCCAGCAGCTCTGCACAGCTGCTGCAGAGGGTGCTGAAGCTCAGGAGAGGCCTGGGGAGCCAGGCAGGGCAGCAAGGAGATGCTCTTCAACACACAATGCAAAGCTGGAGAGATTCCTCCTTGTTCTGTTTTCCCAGTGCCTGTCAGGAGCTGAGCCCAGGGCATCCTCCTGCTCTGACAATAGCCAGGGATGGTGAAGCCTGAGCTGGATTCCACTCCCCACAGGGCTGCAGCTAGTGAGCTGAGGGCCAGATTCCAACTTCTGGATCCACTCCACTTGCCAACAGCCTAGAGTCCTAAAAAGGCCATGAGCAGACAGCAAAGTTCCATTCATCAGTCACAGAACCACAGAGCTGTCAGGGCTGGAAGGGAGCTCAAGGCTCAGCCAGCCCCAACCCCCTGCCACGGGCAGGGACACCTCACACCACAGCAGGTTGCTCACAGCCACCTCCAGCCTGGCTGCAAACACCTCCAGGCAGGAGGCTGCCCAGAGACATGGTGGGTTCTCTGACATCCAGAGCAGATTCCTTTCTACCTCACCTTGGGTTGTTGGATCACAGAGCCACAGAACTGTCAGGGTTGGAAGAGACCTCAAGGATCATCCAGGGGCAGTTCCTCTGCAGCCTTTCTGGAGTCCCTTCAGGTACTGGAAGGCTGCACTAAGGTCTGCCTGGAGCCTTCTCTTCTCCAGGCTGAACACCCCCAGATGCTCAGCCTGGCCTCACAGCAGAGCTGCTCCAGCCCCCTGAGCATTTTCATGGCCTCCTCTGGGCCTGCTCCAGCAGCTCTCTCGTGCCCAAGCTCCCTGCAGTCAGGCAGGGACACCTCCAGCTAAATCAGCTTCATAGTATCATAGAATCAGTCAGGGCTGGAAGGGAGCACAAGGATCAGCCAGTTCCAACCCCCTGCCATGGGCAGGGACACCCCACACCAGATCAGGCTGCCCACAGCCTCATCCAGCCTGGGCTTAAACACCTCCAGGGACGGGGCCTCAGCCACCTCCCTGCACAACCCATTCCAGGGCTTCACCACTCTCATGGGGAAGAACTTCCTCCTCCCCTCCAGCCTCAATCTCCCCACCTCCAGCTTCAGTCCATTCCCCCTAGTCCTGTCACTCCCTGAGATCCTGAGCAGTCCCTCCCCAGCCTGCCTGGAGCCCCCTGCAGATCCTGGAAGGCCACAAGGAGGTCACCTGGGAGCCTTCTCTTCTCCAGCCTGAACAGCCCCAACTCCTTCAGTCTGTGCTCACAGGAGAGCTGCTCCAGCCCTCTGCTCCTCCTCCTGGCCCAGGGCCACCTCAGCTCTCACACTCCCTGATGAGAACAGTCCTCAAATCATCCTTTAGTGAGAATTTCTCTTCCTGGCAGCAGTGATCCATCTGTGTCACCCTGGACCCAAATCTCCTTTGCTTTCTCCACCCCTCAGAATCACAGAGCTGTCAGGGCTGGAAGGGAGCTCAAGGCTCAGCCAGCCCCAACCCCCTGCCATGGGCAGGGACACCTCACACCACAGCAGGTTGCTCACAGCCACCTCCAGCCTGGCTGCAAACACCTCCAGAGGCTTCCACCACCTCCCTGGGCAGCCTGTGCCAGGCTCTCACCACCACCAAGTTGCTTTAGTGCAGCACCAGGGCTGCAACCTGGGATGAGGAGCAAGGGATGGAAAGTGCAGCCCAGGAGGTTGCAGCTCAGCAGGAGGAGGAACTTGTGCCCTGGGAGGCTCCCAGAGGCCTGGAGCAGGCTGCCCAGAGAGCTTGTGGAGTCTCCTGCTCTGGAGCCTTCCCAGCCCTGCCTGGATGTGTTCTGTGTGACCTGGGCTGGATTCTCTGCTCCTGCTCTGCCAGGGGGTTGGACTGGATGATCTCTTTTGGTCCCTTCCGACCCCTGACGTGCTGTGAGCTGTGAGCCTGTGCTGCTGTGAACCTAAGGAACGACAGAAGGAGGATTTTACTCTTCTGCTTTTTAAACTCTGAAGGTTTTGGGGGCACTGGGAATGCTGGAAGCCTGCACTGGTTGCTGCTTTCCCACTGGCTGCTTGTTGTTCTCCTCAATCTGGGCTGTTTCTCTTTTGACTTCCTGCAGGGAGTGGAGGTTTACCAAAGCTCCTGAAGTGCAAAGCAGGAATTAAGTTGCCAGGTTAAGCTGCTGGGAGGAGGTGGCAGGGCTAACCCAGGAAGCTGAGCCCTGCCCCTGCCCTCACAAATAGAAACCTCTGCTCTTAAAAGCCAGCCTGAACTGGGGTGCCAGGCAGGCAGGTGGGAAGAGGAAAACAAAGCTGCAGTGTTGGCTGAGCTTCAACAAGGCCTGCAGAGTGCTGGGCAGGCAGAGGGGGAGAGGAGGGCAGAGAGGGAGAGGAGGGCAGAGAGGGAGAGGAGGCAGAGAGGGAGAGGAAGGCAGAGTGCTGGGCAGGCAGAGGGGGAGAGGAGGGCAGAGAGGGAGAGGAGGGCAGAGAGGGAGAGGAGGCAGAGAGGGAGAGGAAGGCAGAGTGCTGGGCAGGCAGAGGGGGAGAGGAGGGCAGAGAGGGAGAGGAGGGCAGAGTGCTGGGGAGGTAGAGAGGGAGAGGAGGGCAGAGAGGGAGAGGAGGGCAGAGAGGGAGAGGAGGCAGAGAGGGAGAGGAGGGCAGAGTGCTGGGGAGGTAGAGAGGGAGAGGAGGGCAGAGAGGGAGAGGAGGCAGAGAGGGAGAGGAAGGCAGAGTGCTGGGCAGGCAGAGGGGGAGAGGAGGGCAGAGTGCTGGGGAGGCAGAGAGGGAGAGGAGGGCAGAGAGGGAGAGGAAGGCAGAGTGCTGGGCAGGCAGAGGGGGAGAGGAGGGCAGAGTGCTGGGGAGGCAGAGAGGAAGAGGAGGGCAGAGTGCTGGGGAGGCAGAGAGGGAGAGGAGGGCAGAGAGGGAGAGGAGGCAGAGAGGAAGAGGAGGGCAGAGTGCTGGGGAGGCAGAGAGGAAGAGGAGGGCAGAGAGGGAGAGGAGGGCAGAGTGCTGGGCAGGCAGAGAGGGAGAGGAGGGCAGAGAGGGAGAGGAGGCAGAGAGGGAGAGGAGGGCAGAGTGCTGGGGAGGTAGAGAGGGAGAGGAGGGCAGAGAGGGAGAGGAGGGCAGAGAGGGAGAGGAGGGCAGGGTGCTGGGGAGGTAGAGAGGGAGAGGAGGGCAGAGAGGGAGAGGAGGCAGAGAGGGAGAGGAGGGCAGAGAGGGAGAGGAGGGCAGAGTGCTGGGGAGGCAGAGAGGGAGAGGAGGGCAGAGAGGGAGAGGAGGCAGAGAGGGAGAGGAGGCAGAGAGGGAGAGGAGGGCAGAGTGCTGGGGAGGCAGAGAGGGAGAGAGGGCAGAGGGGAGGGGCAGAGAGGGAGAGGAGGGCAGAGAGGGAGAGGAGGGCAGAGTGCTGGGGAGGTAGAGAGGGAGAGGAGGGCAGAGAGGGAGAGGAGGGCAGAGTGCTGGGGAGGCAGAGAGGGAGAGGAGGGCAGAGAGGGAGAGGAGGCAGAGAGGGAGAGGAGGGCAGAGTGCTGAGGGAGGCAGAGTGCTGGAGAGGAGGGCAGAGAGGGAGAGGAGGGCAGAGAGGGAGAGGAGGGCAGAGTGCTGGGGAGGCAGAGAGGGAGAGGAGGGCAGAGAGGGAGAGGAGGGCAGAGAGGGAGAGGAGGGCAGAGTGCTGGGGAGGCAGAGAGGGAGAGGAGGCAGAGAGGGAGAGGAGGGCAGAGAGGGAGAGGAGGCAGAGAGGGAGAGGAGGGCAGAGTGCTGGGGAGGCAGAGAGGGAGAGGAGGGCAGAGAGGGAGAGAGGCAGAGAGGGAGAGGAGGGCAGAGTGCTGGGGAGGCAGAGAGGGAGAGGAGGGCAGAGAGGGAGAGTAGGGCAGAGTGCTGGGGAGGCAGAGAGGGAGAGGAGGGCAGAGAGGGAGAGGAGGGCAGAGAGGGAGAGGAAGGCAGAGTGCTGGGCAGGCAGAGGGGGAGAGGAGGGCAGAGTGCTGGGGAGGCAGAGAGGAAGAGGAGGGCAGAGTGCTGGGGAGGCAGAGAGGGAGAGGAGGGCAGAGAGGGAGAGGAGGGCAGAGAGGGAGAGGAGGGCAGAGAGGGAGAGAAGGCAGAGTGCTGGGCAGGCAGAGGGGGAGAGGAGGGCAGAGTGCTGGGGAGGCAGAGAGGAAGAGGAGGGCAGAGTGCTGGGGAGGCAGAGAGGGAGAGGAGGGCAGAGAGGGAGAGGAGGCAGAGAGGAAGAGGAGGGCAGAGTGCTGGGGAGGCAGAGAGGAAGAGGAGGGCAGAGAGGGAGAGGAGGGCAGAGTGCTGGGCAGGCAGAGAGGGAGAGGAGGGCAGAGAGGGAGAGGAGGCAGAGAGGGAGAGGAGGGCAGAGTGCTGGGGAGGTAGAGAGGGAGAGGAGGGCAGAGAGGGAGAGGAGGGCAGAGAGGGAGAGGAGGGCAGAGAGGGAGAGGAGGGCAGAGTGCTGGGGGAGGCAGAGAGGGAGAGGAGGGCAGAGAGGGAGAGGAGGGCAGAGTGCTGGGGAGGCAGAGAGGGAGAGGAGGGCAGAGAGGGAGAGGAGGCAGAGAGGGAGAGGAGGGCAGAGAGGGAGAGGAGGGCAGAGTGCTGGGGAGGCAGAGAGGGAGAGGAGGGCAGAGAGGGAGAGGAGGCAGAGAGGGAGAGGAGGGCAGAGAGGGAGAGGAGGGCAGAGTGCTGGGGAGGCAGAGAGGGAGAGGAGGGCAGAGAGGGGAGAGGAGGGCAGAGTGCTGGGGAGGCAGAGAGGGAGAGGAGGGCAGAGAGGGAGAGGAGGGCAGAGAGGGAGAGGAGGGCAGAGTGCTGGGGAGGCAGAGAGAGGGAGAGGAGGGCAGAGAGGGAGAGGAGGCAGAGAGGGAGAGGGAGGGCAGAGAGGGAGAGGAGGGCAGAGTGCTGGGGAGGCAGAGAGGGAGAGGAGGGCAGAGAGGGAGAGGAGGGCAGAGTGCTGGGGAGGCAGAGAGGGAGAGGAGGGCAGAGAGGGAGAGGAGGGCAGAGAGGGAGAGGAGGGCAGAGTGCTGGGGAGGCAGAGAGGGAGAGGAGAGCAGAGAGGAGGGGAGGCAGAGAGGGAGAGGAGGGCAGAGTGCTGGGGAGGCAGAGAGGGAGAGGAGGGCAGAGAGGGAGAGGAGGCAGAGAGGGAGAGGAGGGCAGAGTGCTGGGGAGGCAGAGAGGGAGAGGAGGGCAGAGAGGGAGAGTAGGGCAGAGTGCTGGGGAGGCAGAGAGGGAGAGGAGGGCAGAGAGGGAGAGGAGGCAGAGAGGGAGAGGAGGGCAGAGTGCTGGGGGAGGCAGAGAGGAAGAGGAGGGCAGAGAGGGAGAGGAGGGCAGAGTGCTGGGGAGGCAGAGAGGAAGAGGAGGGCAGAGTGCTGGGGAGGCAGAGAGGGAGAGGAGGGCAGAGAGGGAGAGGAGGGCAGAGTGCTGGGGAGGCAGAGAGGGAGAGGAGGGGGCAGAGAGGGAGAGGAGGCAGAGAGGGAGAGGAAGGCAGAGTGCTGGGCAGGCAGAGGGGGAGAGGAGGGCAGAGAGGGAGAGGAGGGCAGAGAGGGAGAGGAAGGCAGAGTGCTGGGCAGGCAGAGGGGGAGAGGAGGGCAGAGTGCTGGGGGAGGCAGAGAGGAAGAGGAGGGCAGAGTGCTGGGGAGGCAGAGAGGGAGAGGAGGGCAGAGAGGGAGAGGAGGCAGAGAGGAAGAGGAGGGCAGAGTGCTGGGGAGGCAGAGAGGGAGAGGAGGGCAGAGTGCTGGGGAGGCAGAGAGGGAGAGGAGGGCAGAGAGGGAGAGGAGGCAGAGAGGAAGAGGAGGGCAGAGTGCTGGGGAGGCAGAGAGGAAGAGGAGGGCAGAGAGGGAGAGGAGGGCAGAGTGCTGGGCAGGCAGAGAGGGAGAGGAGGGCAGAGAGGGAGAGGAGGCAGAGAGGGAGAGGAGGGCAGAGTGCTGGGGAGGTAGAGAGGGAGAGGAGGGCAGAGAGGGAGAGGAGGGCAGAGTGCTGGGGAGGCAGAGAGGGAGAGGAGGCAGAGAGGGAGAGGAGGGCAGAGAGGGAGAGGAGGGCAGAGTGCTGGGGAGGCAGAGAGGGAGAGGAGGGCAGAGAGGGAGAGGAGGGCAGAGTGCTGGGGAGGCAGAGAGGGAGAGGAGGGCAGAGAGGAGAGGAGGGCAGAGAGGGAGAGGAGGGCAGGGTGCTGGGGAGGCAGAGAGGAGAGGAGGGCAGAGAGGGAGAGGAGGGCAGAGTGCTGGGGAGGTAGAGAGGGAGAGGAGGGCAGAGAGGGAGAGGAGGGCAGAGAGGGAGAGGAGGGCAGAGAGGGAGAGGAGGGCAGGGTGCTGGGGAGGTAGAGAGGGAGAGGAGGGCAGAGAGGGAGAGGAGGGCAGAGTGCTGGGGAGGTAGAGAGGGAGAGGAGGGCAGAGAGGGAGAGGAGGGAGAGGGAGAGGAGGGCAGAGAGGGAGAGGAGGGCAGAGTGCTGGGGAGGCAGAGAGGGAGAGGGAGGGCAGAGAGGGAGAGGAGGGCAGAGTGCTGGGGAGGCAGAGAGGGAGAGGAGGGCAGAGAGGGAGAGGAGGGCAGAGAGGGAGAGGAGGGCAGAGTGCTGGGGAGGCAGAGAGGGGAGAGGAGGGCAGAGAGGGAGAGGAGGCAGAGTGCTGGGGAGGGAGAGAGGGAGAGGAGGGAGAGGGAGGGCAGAGAGGGAGAGGAGGGCAGAGAGGAGAGGAGGGCAGGGTGCTGGGGAGGCAGAGAGGGAGAGGAGGGCAGAGGAGAGGAGGGCAGAGAGGCTGGAGGAGGCAGAGAGGGGAGAGGAGGGGCAGAGAGGGAGAGGGAGGGCAGAGAGGGAGAGGAGGGCAGGGTGCTGGGGAGGCAGAGAGGGAGAGGAGGGCAGAGTGCTGGGGAGGCAGAGAGGAGAGGAGGGCAGAGAGGGAGAGGAGGGCAGAGAGGGAGAGGAGGGCAGAGTGCTGGGCAGGCAGAGGAGGGAGAGGGAGAGAGGCAGAGAGGGAGAGGAGGGCAGAGAGGGAGAGGAGGGCAGAGAGGGAGAGGAGGGCAGGGTGCTGGGGAGGCAGAGAGGGAGAGGAGGGCAGAGTGCTGGGCAGGCAGAGAGGGAGAGGAGGGCAGAGAGGGAGAGGAGGGCAGAGAGGGAGAGGAGGGCAGAGTGCTGGGCAGGCAGAGAGGGAGAGGAGGGCAGAGAGGGAGAGGAGGGCAGAGAGGGAGAGGAGGGCAGAGAGAGGGAGAGGAGGGCAGGGTGCTGGGGAGGCAGAGAGGGAGAGGAGGGCAGAGTGCTGGGCAGGCAGAGAGGGAGAGGAGGGCAGAGAGAGGGAGAGGAGGGCAGGGCAGAGAGGGAGAGGAGGGCAGGGTGCTGGGGAGGCAGAGAGGGAGAGGAGGGCAGAGAGGGAGAGGAGGGCAGAGTGCTGGGCAGGCAGAGAGGGAGAGGAGGGCAGAGTGAAGCAGCTCAGAACCTGTCAGAGCTGAACCACACTGAAGCTGCTTCATTCATAGTGCTCACAGCAGCTCTGGAGAGCAGGACCTGGTGGGCAGCAGGGTGACCCTGGGCCAGCAATGAGCCCTCGTGGCTGAGGAGGCCAAGGGCATCCTGGGGGCTTCAAGAAGGCCATCAGGGCAAGGGAGGTTCTCTTCCCCTCTAATTTGCCCTGCTGAGGCCACATCTGGAGTCCTGGATGATCCAGTTCTGGGTTCTGTAGGCTCTGAAGGACATTGACTTGCTGGGGAGGGCACAGCAAAGGGCTGGAAAGGTGCTGAGGGCACTGGAACAGCTCTGTGAGGAGCACAGGCTGAGAGAGTTGGGGCTGTGGAGCCTGGAGAGCAGCCTGAGGGGGAGCTGATCAGCATTGATCAATTCTCCAAGGGTGGGGGGCAGGAGGATGGGGCCAGGCTGTGTTCAGTGGTGCCCAGTGGCAGCACAAGGGGCAGTGGGCACAGACTGAGCATCAGAAGCTCATCTGAGCATGAGGAGCAACTTCTGGAGCTGAAGGGTGGCAGAGCCCTGGAGCAGGCTGCCCAGAGAGGTGATGGAGTCTCCATCCCTGGGGACATTCCAAACCCTCCCGGATGTGTTCCTGGGTGACCTGCTGTAGGTGCCCCTGGCCTGGCAGGGGGGTTGGGCTGGATGATCTCCAGAGGTCCCTTCCCCTCCCTGTGATCTAAGCAGCCACCTCTGCCGTGGGGCTGAGCCTGGTGCTGGAGCAGATTTTCTCCTGTGCTCGGCGCAGGGCTCTGATGCCAGCAGCTGGAACTGCGCTGGACAGAAGTTTGCATGCTGGCAAATACCAAGGGCTCTGGGAAGCAGCAAGCTCTGCAGGAGCCTAGGGCCGTGGCTGGGGGAAGCCCTGCCCGAGGGGATGCAAGCAGCCTGCCTGCCGAGCCCTGCCCTGCCCTTGGCTCAAAGGAGCAACCTGCTGCCGCTCCTCTGGCGCCCAGCAGGGAGGGATGCCCCAAGGCAGGCTGCAGGGGCAGAGCCCTTCGTGCAAACAGGCCCCGGGGAGCTGCTCTGAGAGCAAGCCCAGCCCCGGCTGAGCACCACGGGACGCCCTCCAGCGCTGGGGAGCAAGCACAGCCTTTCCAGGACGCTGAGCAGGAAGAGGGGCTTGGAGGTGGGGGCAGGGGGAGGTGGGGAGGAGGGGCAAAGCGGGATTCAGGCAAGAGGGGGAGAGATCTGCTAATAGGATGTGAAAAGGTCAGGCAGCAGATCAAGGAACAGACTGTAAAGGTCAGGTGAAGTATACAGAAGGAAGCCTAGTGACAGAACAGGAGGACACAGTCTCAAGCTGCTCCAGGGAAGGTTCAGGCTGGATGTTAGGAGGAACTTCTTCCCAGCAAGAGAGATTGGCCATGGGAATGTGCTGCCCAGGGAGGTGGTGGAGTCCCTGTGCCTGGAGGTGTTTAGGAAGAGCCTGGATGAGGCACTTGGTGCCTTGGTTGAGTTGATCAGATGGTGCTGGGTGAGAGGTTGGACTCGATGAGCTCAAAGGTCTTTCCCAACCTGGTCAATTTAATTCAGTTCTATTCAATTCAGTTCAATTCAATTCAGTTCAATTCAGTTCAATCCAATTCAGTTCAATTCAATTCAATTCAATTCAAATTCAATTCAATTCAATTCAATTCAATTCAATTCAATTCAATTCAATTCAATTCAATTCAATTCAATTCAATTCAATTCAATTCAATTCAATTCAATTCAATTCAATTCAATTCAATTCAGTTCAATTCAACTCAATTCAATTCAATTCAATTCAATTCAATTCAATTCAATTCAATTCAGTTCAATTCAACTCAGTTCAATTCAACAATTCAATTCAATTCAATTCAATTCAATTCAATTCAATTCAATTCAATTCAATTCAATTCAATTCAATTCAATTCAATTCAGTTCAATTCAATTCCATTCCAATTCAGTTCAATTCAATTCAATTCAATTCAATTCAATTCAATTCAATTCAATTCAATTCAATTCAGTTCAATTCAATTCAATTCAGTTCAATTCATTCAATTCAATTCAATTCAATTCAATTCAATTCAATTCAATTCAATTCAATTCAATTCAAGCCCTGTGAGGAGAGGCTGAGGGAGCTGGGGTTGCTTAGCCTGCAGAAGAGGAGGCTCAGGGGAGACCTCATTGCTCTCTCCAACTGCCTGAAGGGAGGTTGCAGCCAGCTGGGGGTTGGTCTCTTCTGCCAGGCAGCCAGCAGCAGAACAAGAGGCCACAGTCTCAAGCTGTGCCAGGGGAGGTCCAGGCTGGATGCTAGGAAGAATTTCTTCATAGAGAGAGATTGGCCATGGGAATGTGCTGCCCAAGGAGGTGGTGGAGTCACCATCCCTGGAGGTGTTTAGGAAGAGCCTGGATGAGGCACTTGGTGCCATGGTTGAGTTGATCAGATGGTGCTGGGTGAGAGGTTGGACTGGATGAGCTCTGAAGTCTTTTCCATCCTGGTTAGTCCTGTATTGTGTGTTGTGGATGGGAGCACACATGAGAACTCCATTCCTGGGACTCACAATGTCCATGGCCCCTCCTGTGCACTTCAGGCAGGAGCTCAGACCAGCTGAGAAGCATCACTGAGCTTTTCCCACTCTCTTATTCAGACCAAGGTCCCTACCAGGGCTGGACCAACTGATGCCCTCAGCACCAAGAAGCTTTTCTATCAGCAGCCCTGACTTAACAGAACCTCATGAGCAAAGAATCAAGCAGGTTGGAAAAGACCTCAGGGATCATCAAGTCCAACCTATGACCTAATACCCAACACCTCCTGACAACTAAGCCATGGCTCCAAGTGCCACATCCAATCCCCTCTTGAACACCTCCAGGGATGGGGACTCCACCACCTCCCTGGACAGCACATCCCAAGGGCCAATTCCCCTTGCTGGGAAGAACTTTCTTCCTCACCTCCAGCCTCAACCTCCCCTGACACGGCTTGAGACTGTGGCCTCTTGTTCTGCTGCTGGCTGCCTGGCAGAAGAGACCAACCCCCAGCTGGCTCCAACCTCCCTTCAGGCAGTTGCAGAGAGCAAGAAGGTCTCCCCTGAGCCTCCTCTTCTGCAGGCTAAGCAACCCCAGCTCCCTCAGCCTCTCCTCACAGGGCTGTGCTCCAGACCCCTCCCCAGCCTCCTTGCCCTTCTCTGGACACCTTCAAGATCCCTTCCAAGCCCTGACACCTGAGACTCTGTGTGATTCAAGCTCCAGGATGCAAGGTCTCCAGAGCCAGTGCAGCACTGGATGCCTTCCATGGAAACCAGGACCCCTCTGGGTCTGCACAATCTGATGAGAAATGATGGGAGGGGTGGGTGGAATTTCCACTCAGTTCTTTGGGGTGAGGGGCTTGGCAGAGGGCAGCTCTTAGGAAATTCATCTCAGCTTCCTGGGAGGAAAGCTCAAGCTGGAAAAGCACCTCAAGGTCTGAGACAGAAGTAAGGATTCCTGGACAAGCTGCAGCTTCTCTGCACCTCACTTCTGTCCTGTTCAATTTGTGTAAGGCAGGCTGCATGCCTCAGGGGTGCACATGTACAGCTCACAGAGGCAGCAACAGAGTTAGAGGGAAATCAGAGCCAGAGCTTCTCCAGAGGTGCCCTGGTGGCTGCATGCAGCACACAGAATGAACCAGCTTGGGAAAGACCTCAGAGCTCACCAAGTCCAACCCATCACCCAGCACCATCTGATCAACTCAACCATGGCACCAAGGGCCTCATCCAGGCTCTTCCTAAACACCTCCAGGGAGTTGGAGAGAGCAATGAGGTTTGCAGGGAGCTGCCCTCTCTGGTTCATGGCAGTGGCTTAGCAGTAGTGGCTGGGCTTGAGGATCAGAGAGTCATTGGAGTGCTGGAGGTGAGGAAACTGTCCTGCTCAGTTCTCACAGGCAGCAAGTGACAGGAGAAGAAGAAGAAATGGCCTCAAGCTGTGCCAGGGGAGGTTCAGGTTGGATATTAGGAAAGAAATTCTCCCCAGCAAGGGTTCTCAAGACACTGGCCCAGGCTGCCCAGGGAGGTGGTGGAGTCACCATCCCTGGAGGTGTTTAGGAAGAGCCTGGATGAGGCCCTTGGTGCCATGGTTGAGTTGATCAGATGGTGCTGGGTGAGGGGTTGGACTTGATGATCTCAAAGGTCTTTCCCAATCTGGTTAATTGAATTAATTTCATTTAATTTCAGTTCAATTCAATTCAATTCAATTCAATTCAGTTCAATTCAATCCAGTCCAATTCAATTCAATCCAATCCCTGGGAGGAGAGGCTGAGGGAGCTGGGGTTGCTTAGCCTGCAGAAGAGGAGGCTCAGGGGAGACCTTCTTGCTCTCTCCAACTGCCTGAAGGGAGGCTGTAGCCAGCTGGGGGTTGGTCTCTTCTGCCAGGCAGCCAGCACCAGAACAAGAGGACACAGTCTCAAGCTGTGCCAGGGGAGGTTTAGACTGGATGCTAGGAAGAAGTTCTTCATAGAGAGAGAGAGATTTGCCATTGGGATGTGCCATTGGGAGGTGGTGGAGTCCCCATCCCTGGAGGTGTTTAGGAAGAGACTGGAAGGGGTGCTTGGAGCCATGGTTTAGTTGATCAGATTGTGCTGGGTGAGAGGTTGGACTTGATGATCTCAAAGGTCTCTTCCAACCTGGTTTATTTATTCTATTCTATTCTATTCTATTCTATTCTATTCTATTCTATTCTATTCTATTCTATTCTATTCCATTCCACTCCACTCCACTCCACTCCACTCCACTCCATTCCACTCCATTCCACTCCATTCCATTCCACTCCATTCCACTCCATTCCACTCCACTCCACTCCACTTCACTCCATTCCATTCCACTCCACTCCACTCCATTCCATTCCACTCCACTCCATTCCATTCCATTCCACTCCACTCCATTCCATTCCATTCCATTCCATTCCATTCCATTCCATTCCATTCCATTCCATTCCATTCCATTCCATTCCATTCCATTCCATTCCATTCCATTCCATTCCATTCCACTCCACTCCACTCCACTCCACTCCACTCCATTCCATTCCATTCCATTCCATTCCACTCCATTCCATTCCATTCCATTCCATTCCATTCCATTCCATTCCATTCCACTCCACTCCATTCCATTCCATTCCATTCCATTCCATTCCATTCCATTCCATTCCTGGGGTTAGGCATTCCCAGGCTCACCAGCAGGGTATGGAGTCAAAGGGATCAACCTCTCTCCCAACCCCAGCAGCCCCCTGGTTCTGGGCAAGCCACCACCACCTTTGCCTGCGGGTTGCAATCAACTCCCTTCTTTCCCACCCTTCCCTGGGGCCCAAGGGGTTAAGTCTGTCTTTAAAAACCCCATTCCCCACGTCCTTGAGCCAGACCTGCCCAATAAACCCCCCCAAAAAAAAAAAAAAAAAAAAAAAAAGACCCCAACCAAAATGAGAAGAGCAGGACCAGCTGCCCAAACCTTTGGCTGGGCTCTGCAGCTCTCCCTCCCGAGGCTTTGGGTGCTTTGGCTCCTCCAGCACAATCCATTTTCTTTAACAGGAGCTGACACAGCTCCTTGCCCCCCCCCCTCCCCCTGCTTGGAGAGAGCCTTTGCTCTCAGAAGGAGCAGCAGCTCAAACTCAGTACCTCGGCAGAGCACTCTGGGCTGTCTCTGACCCTCAGAGCCTTCCCTGCAGCCCTGCACAGCTGCAGGCCTTCAGCACCTCTGCCAAGCAGCCCTGAGCAAACAGCTCAGCTGGAGCTTGCTCATGCCCTGCCCCTCCTGAAGCTGTGGACACTCAAAACCCCCCTCTGGCTCCTCAGGGCCTTGGAGAGCAGCAAAAACCAAACAGAGAAGTGCAAAGCGGAGGAGGAAATAGACGATTCCATAAACTCTGGCATGTTGTTTGCTGGCCTGAAAACCTCCTGGAGCTCCTCCAGGGGCAGGCAATTAAATAGCTTTGTAGTGCCTCAGCAAAAACATCCTCACCATTGCCTTCCCTGCTGCTGGCCCCGTGTGACCCCCCCCCCAGCATGTGCACAGCACCCAGGGAGAGGGACAAGATGCAACCCGGGAAGGAGAGGGACCTGCTGGAGGGGGTCCAGAGGAGGCCACAAGGATCAGCAGAGGGCTGGAGAAGCTCTGCTGTGGAGACAGGCTGGGAGTTGGGGCTGTTGAGCCTGGAGGAGAGAAGGCTCCAGGGAGACCTCAGAGCTGCATTTCAGGGTCTGAAGGAGACCTCCGGGCAGGCTGGGGAGGGGCTGTTCAGAAGGGCTGTGGGGATAGGCTGAGAGGCAGTGGTCTGAACCTGGAGCAGGGCGGGCTGAGGTTGGGCATCAGGAGGCAGTTCTGCACAGTGAGGGTGGGGAAAGCCTGGCACAGGTTGCCCAGGGGTGTGGGGGAGGCTCCATCTTTCAAGATCAAACTTGCTGGGGCCCTGAGCAGCCCGCTCCTGTTGGAGATGTCCCTGCTGAATGCAGGGGGGTTGGGCAGGATACCCTTTGGAGGGTCCCTTCCAACCCAACGCAGCCTGTGAAGCTGTGCCAGTGTCCCAGAGTGGGCTTGGTGGTGTGGGGTCAGCTGTTAGACTGTGGATTCAGGAGCCTGGGGGGAGGTAGGCAGCATCAGGGCAGGGGTCCCTGCTGAGGGCAGGGGGTTGGACAAGGGTTGAACACCTCCAGGCATGGGGACTCCACCACCTCCCTGGGCAGCCTGGGACAGTCCCTGACCACTCCTGCAGCAAAGAAATTGTTCCTCAGCTCCAACCTAAGCCTCCCCTGGCACAGTTTCAGGTCATTTCCTCTCCTCCTATCACCTGAGACCAGGGAGCAGAGCCCAAGCCCCACCTGGCTGCAGCCTCCTCTCAGGGAGCTGCAGAGAGCAAGGAGGTCTCCCTCAGCCTCCTCTGCTCCAGCCTCAACCCCCCCAGCTCCCTCAGCTGCTCCTCCCCAGCCCTCTTCTCCAGACCCTTCCCCAGCTCCCTTGCCCTTCTCTGGCCCTGCTCCAGCCTCTCAAGGGCCTGCTGGGAGTGGGTTGCCCCAACCTGAAGGCAGCACTCCAGGGGTGGCCTCAGCAGTACCCAGCCCAGGGCCACCAGCACTTCCCACGAGTCAAGACCCAGCACCCCAGGAGCCTTCCAGACTCAGTGGTGTGGGGTCAGCTGTTAGACTGTGGATTCAGCAGCTTGGGGGGATGTAGGTAACATCATGCTGAGAACATCAGGGCAGGGGGTCTCTGCTGAGGGCAGGGGTCCCTGCTGAGGGCAGGGTCTCTGCTGAGGGCAGGGGGTCTCTGCTGAGGGCAGGGTCTCTGCTGAGGGCAGGGGGTCTCTGCTGACAGCAGGGGTCTCTGCTGATGGCAGGGGTCTCTGCTGAGGGCAGGGGTCTCTGCTGATGGCAGGGGTCTCTGCTGAGGGCAGGGGGTCTCTGCTGAGGGCAGGGGGTCCCTGCTGAGGGCAGGGAGGTTGGACAAGAGGATCTTTGAGGGTCCCTCCCAACCCAATGCATTCTCTGACTCCCATTGACCCTCCTGTGCCATGACCTCGGTGTTCTTTTCACAACCCTTCAGTGAAGCCCCTCAGCAGCAGCTCTCAGTTTGCAAAGGGCAGAGGAATTGCTGGAGCTCAGTTTGCCCATGGGCAGCTGGGAACACAACAAGACTGACAAGGAGCCAGGGAGCAGAGCTGGGGAACAGCATCCACAGTTCACTCACCCATCCAAACCAAACTACACCCTGGGGGGAACACCTCCTGACTGCCAGCGTGCAGCAGGCAGCAGTTCTCCGTGCCCTAACCACCAAGCCAAGCTTGAGCTCCAGCTGTTTGACACTGGCACAGGTTGCCCAGGGGGCTGTGGGTGCTTCCACCCTGGAGGTGTTCCAGGCCAGGCTGGATGAGCCCTGGAGCCACCTGGGCTGGTGGGAGGTGTCCCTGCCCATGGCAGGGGGGGTTGGAACTGGATGAGCTTTAAGGTGGTGGTGAGCCCATCCCTGGGGACATTCAAGGTCAAACTGGATGAGGCTCTCAGCAGCCTGGAGAAGAGGAGGCTCAGGGGCGACCTCATTGCTCTCTCCAACTACCTGAAAGGTGGTTGTAACCAGGAAGGGGTTGGCCTCTTCTCCCTGGAAGCCAGCACCAGAACAAGGGGACACAGTCTCAAGCTGCACCAGGGGAAGTTTAGGCTGGAGGTGAGGAGAAAGTTCTTCACCGAGAGAGTGATTCGCCCTTGGGATGTGCTGCCCAGGGAGGTGGTGGAGTCGCCGTCCCTGGAGGTGTTCAAGAGGGGACTGGATGTGGCACTTGGTGCCAAGGTCTAGTCATGGGGTCTGTGGTGCCAGGTTGGACTCGATGAGCTTTGAGGTCTCTTCCAACCTTGGTGATACTGTGAGACTGTGAGATATCCCTGCTGGCTACAGGGGGTTTGGACAAGATGACCTCTGAGGGTCCCTTCCATCCTGATGCATTCTGTGACTCTGATCTGTGCAATCAGCCTTTGCAGTGCATTTGGAATGGGATGGGATGGGATGCAATGGGATGGGATGGAATGGGATGGGATGGGATGGAATGGAATGGAATGGAATGGAATGGAATGGAATGGAATGGAATGGAATGGAATGGAATGGAGTGGAGTGGAGTGGAATGGAATGGGATGGAATGGAATTGAATGGGATGGGATGGGATAGAATGGAATGGAATGGAATGGAATGGAATGGAATGGAATGGAATGGAATGGAATGGGATGGAATGGGGTGGGATAGAATGGAATGGAATGGAATGGAATGGAATGGAATGGAATGGAATGGAATGGAATGGAATGGGATGGGATGGGATGGGATGAATGGAATGGAATGGAATGGAATGGAATGGAATGGAATGGAATGGAATGGAATGGAATGGAATGGAATGGAATGGAATGGAATGGAATGGAATGGAATGGAATGGAATGGAGTGGAATGGAATGGGATGGAATGGAATTGAATGGGATGGGATGGGATAGAATGGAATGGAACGGAATGGAATGGAATGGAATGGAATGGAATGGAATGGAATGGAATGGAATGGAATGGGATGGAATGGGGTGGGATAGAATGGAATGGAATGGAATGGAATAGAATGGAATGGAATAGAATGGAATGGAATGGAATGGAATGGAGTGGAGTGGAATGGAATGGAATGGGATGGGATGGGATGGGATGGGATGGGATGGGATGGGATGGGATGGGATGGGATGGGATGGGATGGGATGGGATAGAATGGAATGGAATGGAATTGAATTGAATGGGATGGAATGGGATGGGATGGGATGGGATGGGATGGGATGGGATGGGATGGGATGGGATGGGATGGAATGGGATGGGATGGGATGGGATGGGATGGGATGGGATGGGATGGGATGGGATAGGATAGAATAGAATAGAATAGAATAGAATAGAATAGAATAGAATAGAATAGAATAGAATAGAATAGAATAGAACAGAGAAGGTTGGAAAAGACCTTCAAGATCACCAAGTCCAACCTCTCACCCAGCACCATCTGATCAACTCAACCATGGCTCCAAGTGCCTCATCCAGGCTCTTCCTAAACACCTCCAGGGATGGGGACTCCACCACCTCCCTGGGCAGCACATCCCAATGGTCAATGTCTCTTGCTGGGAAGAACTTTCTCCTCACCTCCAGCCTCAGCCTCCCTGGCACAGCTTGAGACTGTGGCCTCTTGTTCTGCTGCTGGGGGCCTGGCAGAAGAGACCAACCCCCAGCTGGCTACAACCTCCCTTCAGGGAGTTGGAGACAGCAAGAAGGTCTCCCCTGAGCCTCCTCTTCTGCAGGCTAAGCAACCCCAGCTCCCTCAGCCTCTCCTCACAGGGCTGTGCTCCAGACCCCTCCCCAGCCTCCTTGCCTTTCTCTGGCCAGGGGCCCAGGATAGCCTTTAAGGTCCCTTCCAGCCCAAACCATTCTGTGACTCCCTGAACCAAAGTCAAGTTCCGTTTAATCTCAGCGCCAAGGGGCAGCCATGGGAAAAGCCCAATCCTAACCCTTAATCCTAACCCCTAACCCTAACCCCTAACCCTAATCCTAACCCCTAACCCTAACCCCTAACCCCTAACCCTAACCTGTCCATTTTTTGCCCCACTGTGTTGGTGGCCCCCAAGAGGCACACTGGGAAAGGAGAGGACAGCGGAGCGAAGGGCAGCAGCTCGCGGCAGCTCGTGACTTCTAGTTTCCAAACAGGACAGAAAGCGAAGCCAGCACAGAGCTCCAGCTGCAAGGAGGCAGCTGGCTCCGTGCCCAACACATTGGTTCCTTTTGCTGAGGCCCCTTCAAGCTCCACATGGCTAAAAAGGAAGCTGGGAAAGGTTCCACTGCAAACAAGAGCTGCAGCGGCCCTGCCTCTCCTTCCCGGCCCGCAGGCAACGTCTCAAAGTGAGCTTTGGCCATGCAGAGGGGGGAGGAAGAGGATGGCTGCTGTGGTTCCAAGCACATCTTGCCTCACTAAGCAGGCATGAGAACAGTCATGGAATCATGGAATTGTTTGGGTTGGAGGAGCTCCCTAAGATCATCCAGTCCAACATCAACCCGACCCCACCATGGCCACAGGTTCCTTGAGCGCCTCCAGGGATGGAGCCTCCACCACCTCCCTGGGCAGCCTCTTCCAAGCCCTCTGAGATCATCTAAGTAGCCAAACCTGCTGCCCAACACTTCCATCACCACCAAACCCTGGCCCCCAGTACCATGGCCACAGGTTCCTTGAGCACCTCCAGGGATGGGGACACCACCACCTCCCTGGGCAGCCTCTTCCAAGCCCTCTGAGATCATCTAAGTAGCCAAACCTACTGCCCAACACTTCCAGCACCACCAAACCCTGGCCCCAAGTGCCATGGCCACAGGTTCCTTGAGCACCTCCAGGGATGGGGGCAACACCACCCCCAGCCAATCCCAATTCCTGCTGCAGGAGTCAGGCTTCCTTTGAAGCCTTCTTCCCCTGCCTGGAACTGCCACAAAGGAGGGAACAAACACTCCAGAGCAGCTCCAGCAGCTCTGCTGCCAATATCCCACTGGTGCCTTTCATCTTCAGAGAATCAGAGAATTGTTTGGGTTGGAAAAGGCCTCTCAGATCGTCCAGGCCAACACACACCCAACCCCACCAGGGCCACCAAACCCTGGCCCCAAGGGCCATGGCCACAGGGTTCCTGAACACCTCCAGGCATGGGGACTCCACCACCTCCCTGGGCAGCCTCTTCCAGGGCTTCTCTCTTCTGTGCTTCCTTGCAGCACAGAAACTGTTCTTCATCTCCAACTTAACCCTCCCCTGGCACAGTTTCAGGCCATTTCCTCTCCTTCCATCACCTGAGATTAGGGAGCAGAGCCCAAGCCCCACCTGGCTCCAGCCTCCTCTCAGGAGCTGCAGAGAGCAAGGAGGTCTCCCTCAGCCTCCTCTGCTCCAGCCTCAACCCCCCCAGCTCCCTCAGCTGCTCCTCCCCAGCCCTCTTCTCCAGACCCTTCCCCAGCTCTGTTGCCCTTCTCTGGCCCTGCTCCAGCCTCTCAGGGTCCTGCTGGCAGTGAGTTGCCCCAACCTGAGCCCAGCACTCGGAGCAGGGCACCAGCACTGCCCTGCTCCTCCTCCAGACCCTTCCTCCCGGTTGCCCTTCGCTGGTGATCAGCAAAGCCCTGCCCCCAGTGCTGAGCTCGGTCTCAGGGTTTAAGCCCATTTTTTGCCAGACAAACCGTTTTTAGCCCTAGCTGTGGAGCAGAGAAGTCCAAGGAAGCCTTCCCCTTCCCAGCCCTGCATCCCTCCCTCCTGTCCAGGAGCCTTTGGGAGCAGCAGGGCTGGGGCTGCAGTTATGCAACTGCTGCAGGAACTGAGGGGGTGGGGGTGGGGGGAGACTGAATGTCAGGACTTGCTAAAAGATGAACCCAGGAGCCTTGGGGACTGAGGCTCTAGCATCCATCAGACATGATTAATTTTAATGTCACAGCATTTTAATGTCAATTACTTTTAATGTCACTGCTTCCCTCCTGCCCTGGCACAGCCACAGCTCAGGGCTGATTGGAGATTCCCCCCAAAGATCTTCGGAATGCAGCTGAACAAACAGCCCACGACAAATGCAGCAGAGCCAAGCAGCAGCCTGGTGCCTCCCTGGCTCTTGGAAGGCTCCTGGGGTGCTGGATCTTGACTCCTGGGAAGTGCTGGTGGCCCTGGGCTGGGTGCTGCTGAGGCCACCCCTCGAGTGCTGGGTTCAGCTCTGGGCTCCTAGCTCCCAGCAGGGCATTGAGAGGCTGGAGCAGGGCCAGAGAAGGGCAAGGGAGCTGGGGAAGGGTCTGGAGAAGAGGGCTGGGGAGGAGCAGCTGAGGGAGCTGGGGGGGTTGAGGCTGGAGCAGAGGAGGCTGAGGGAGACCTCCTTGCTCTCTGCAGCTCCCTGAGAGGAGGCTGGAGCCAGGTGGGGCTTGGGCTCTGCTCCCTAGGCTCAGGTGATAGAAGGAGAAGAAATGGCCTGAAATCGTGCCAGGGAGGCTTAGATTGGAGCTGAGGAAGAATTTCTTTGCTGCCAGAGCGGTCAGGGATTGGCACAGGCTGCCCAGGGAGGTGGTGGAGTCCCCATGCCTGGAGGTGTTCCAGAACCCTGTGGCCATGGCCCTTGGGGCCAGGGTTTGGTGGCCCTGGTGGGGCTGATGTTGGACTCCATGATCCTGGAGGCCTTTTCCAACCCACACAACTCCATGGTTCTATTTCTCAGAGCAAGCCAGCTGAGGAGCAGAGCTTCTGAGGCTTTCATGGTGAGGGCCAAATGGCCACTGAGGGAAAACTTGCTTAGTCTTCAGTTTCTGGGACTCCATCATTTGGCTAATTGCAGCTCTCTCTTTAGGGATGTTAGGCCAAGCCCTGAGAGCAGGAGACCTTTGGTTTAGGTGCTGCAGAGGGCAGAGAGTGGCCAGGCCACGGCTTGGGAGGTATTTGTGTGGAGAGGAGGAGACAGGAGGCAAGCTGAGGCTGAGGAGGAAACTCAGCCTTTGAGGACTCAGCTTATCAAGTGGCTTGGGGAGGGGAGGGGGAAATTGGAGAGCTGAATGTTTATTGGCAAGGCCCAGGGGTGTTAACCCCTCAGCTCACTGCAAAGCCTCTGGAATGCTGCAAATGTGAAAGCCTGGAGTCTGATGCAGATTCCTCTGGGCTTAGATGCTCTCTGGCACAGGCTGAGGAGCAGCAGAGAGATGGGGAAAGAAACAGCCCAGGACACACACAAATCATGGAGGTTTTTGGGGTTGGAAAAGCCCTCTGAGGTCATCCAGGCCAACAGCAACCCAGCAGCACCAGGGCCACCAAACCATGGCCCCAGGTGCCTTGGCCACAGGGTTCCTGAACACCTCCAGGCATGGGAACTCCACCACCTCCCTGGGCAACCTGGGACAGTCCCTGACCACTCCTGCAGCAAAGAAATTGTTCCTCAGCTCCAACCTGACCCTCCCCCTGGCACAAGGACACACTCTGCACCTGCATATAGGGAGGGAAATGAGAACCATTCAGAGGTCATCTACTCCAGATAAAGCAAGATCCAACTCTCAGCCATTTCCTGGTCACTACACAAATATTCACACTGTCAGGGCTGGAAGGGACCTCGAGGCTCAGCCAGTCCCAACCCCCTGCCACGGGCAGGGACACCTCACACCACAGCAGGTTGCTCACAGCCACCTCCAGCCTGGCTGCAAACACCTCCAGGCAGGAGGCTGCCACCACCTCCCTGGGCAGCCTGGGCCAGGCTCTCACCACCACCAAGCTGCTTTAGTGCAGCACCAGGGCTGCAACCTGGGACAAGGGGCAATGGATGTAAGCTGCAGCACAGGAGGTTCCAGCTCAGCACAAGGAGGAACTTCTGCACTGTGAGGGTCACAGAGCCCTGGAGCAGGCTGCTCCAGACAGGAGGCTGCCACCACCTCCCTGGGCAGCCTGGGCCAGGCTCTCACCACCCTCCTGGGCAACAACTTCTTCCTCACAGCCAAGCTCAATCTCCCCACTTCTACTTTTGCTCCAGCCCCCCAGTCCTGTCCCTCCCTCACACCCTCAGAAGTCCCTCCCCAGCTTGCTTGCAGCCCCCTGCAGATCCTGGAAGGCCACCAGAAGGGCTCCTGGGAGCCTTCTCCTCTGCAGCCTGCACAACCCCAACTCTCTCAGGCTGTCTGCAGAGCAGAGCAGCTCCAGCCCTCTGCTCCTCCTCCTGGCCCTGCTCTGGACACTTTCCAGCAGGTCTTTTCTGGGTACCTGCTTGTCGCCTGCAACTCTGGAAAGCAATTCAAGCCCCTCTTGGATGCAACATCCCAGCAGCTGCTGTGCAGCCAGGGAGAGCTTTGGAAGACTTCATTCAGGCTTCAACAAACACCCAAAACCCAAAAGCAGACCTCTGGGTACGAGCTGCAGGGAAAACCCAGCAGGGAAGTTCTGTTTGTTCAGCAGTTTTTCAGTGGCTGCTGAACAACACAAAGCCTCAAACCCCTTGGGGTTCCCTCAGCACAGGAACATCTTCAGCTCTCCAGAATGAGGTGGCTGAGGGGGAGCCAAGGTCTGTGCTCCAAGAGGAAAGTTCTAGTTGGGAATGTTGGGCAGCAGTGTGTCCCTGTGGCCAGGGTCCATGGGCTCCCAGGGTGTGATTGAGGAGAGTGTGGGCAGCAGGGTGAGGGAGGGTCCCCTGCACTCTGCCCTGCTCAGCCCACAGCTGGAGTGCTGGGTCCAGCCCTGGGCTCCCCAGCTCAAGAGGGACAGGGAACTGCTGGAGGGTGTCCTGTGGAGGCTGTGAGGGTGGTGAAGGGAAAGGCTGAGAGCCCTGGGGCTGTTTGCTCTGGAGAAGAGAAGGCTGAGAGGGGACCCTGGAGGGTGGGGGGCAAGGAGAAGGGGCCAGGCTCTCTTCAGGGGTGTCCTGTGACAGGACAAGGGGCAGAGGGCACAAGCTGGAGCTCAGAGAGCTCCACCTCACCACGAGGAGAAACTCTTTTTGCTGAGAGGGTGCTGGGGGCCTGGAGCAGGCTGCCCAGAGAGGTTGTGGAGTCTCCTGGTGTGGAGACTGGGGTTGCTTAGCCTGGAGGAGAGGAGGCTCAGGGGAGACCTTCTTGCTCTCTCCAGCTCCCTGAAGGGAGGTTGGAGCCAGGTGGGGGTTGGTCTCTCCTCCCAGACACCCAGCAGCAGAACAAGAGGACACAGTCTCAAGCTGTGCCAGGGGAGGTTCAGGCTGGAGGTGAGGAGAAAGTTCTTCCCAGCAAGAGGAATTGGCCCTTGGGATGTGCTGCCCAGGGAGGTGGTGGAGTCCCCATCCCTGGAGGTGTTCAAGAGGGGCTTGGATGTGGCACTTGGAGCCATGGTTGAGTTGTCAGGAGGTGTTGGGTGAGAGGTTGGACTTGGTGATCTCTGAGGTCTTTTCCAACCTTCTTGATTCTCTGGCTTTCTAAACCCATCTGGATGTGTCCCTGTGTGCCCTGCCCTGGGTGATGCTGCAGGGGGGGGTTGGACTGGATGATATCTGGAGCTCCTTTCCAACCCCCACCATTGTCTGATTCCCTGTTCCTATGGCATTCCCTCCTGTCCCCCCGTGGGCACTTCCCTCCTCCCTCACTGCTGAGGCACTGCAGCTCTGTGGAGCCTCTGCAGTGTTTCCTCAGAATGCTCCCCTGGAGCCCATAGGAGTTCAGTGGGAGCTGAAGAGCATCTCCCCATGGGGGTTCCCAGGTGAAGTCCCAAGCCAGAGTGCACTTGGAAGAAGGACATGCAGCGTTAATTGCCTTCCAAAGCCAGGATAGGAGAGCTCAGAGCCAGGTTTTCAGTAGAGCAGAGAGCACAGAACCTCACCATGGAGTCCCAGCTTGCAGGTCTGTCAGTGTCTCTTAGCAAGAGACAGCCCTACCTTGCTCCAGCAGCACCTGAAGCTCCCTGCTAATGTCCTTAAGTCTTTGCAGCAGTCCTGCATTTGCCAAGGTTCAGCTTCTGGCTGCCAGCTCTTAAAGACTCTTGCAGCCTTGCAGCCCAGAAGGCCGAGGGCAGCCTGGGCTGCAGCCAAAGCAGTGTGGCCAGAGCTGGAGAGAGAGGATCCTGCCCCTCTGCTCTGCTCTGGGGAGACCTCCCCTGCAGGGCTGGGGCCAGATAGGGAGTTTTCAACACAGGGATGACATAGACCTGAGGGAGAGGGTCTGGAGGAGGCCACAAAGATGATCAGAGGGCTGCAGAACCTCTGCTGAGGGGACGGGCTGAGAGTTGGGGCTGTTCGACCTGGAGAAGAGAAGGCTCCGGGGGGACCTTGGAGCAGCATTTCAGTATCTGAAGGGGCTCTAGGGGAGCTGGGGAGGGACTTGTGACAAGGGCTGGGAGTGCCAGGACGAGGGACAGTGGTTTGAAAGTGGAGCAGGGGAGTTTCAGGTTGGCCATCAGGAGGGAGCTCTGCACAAGGAGGGTTGGGAAGCGCTGGAACAGGCTGCCCAGGGAGGCGGAGGAGGTCCCAGCCCTGGGACCTTAGAGCAGCCTTCCAGTACCTAAAGGGGCTCCAGGAGAGCTGGGGAGGGACTGTTCAGAAGGGGCTGTGGTGACAGGATGAGAGGCAATGGTTTGAGACTGGAGCAGGGGAGGTTTAGGTTGGCCATCAGGAGGAAGTTCAGCACAATGAGGGTTGGGAAACCCTGGAACAGGTTGCCCAGAGAGGTGGTGGAGGCTCCATCCCTGGAGACATTCAAGGTCAGGCTTGCTGGGGCCCTGAGCAGCCTGCTCCAGTTGGAGATGTCCCTGCTGCCTGCAGGGGGGTTGGACAAGATGCCTTTTGAGGGTCCCTTCTCTGTGATTCTGGATCAGAGCTCCCTGGGAACAGTCACTGAATCAAGAGAGCAGAGGCTGCCCTGATCTGGGGCTGCACTGGTGAGGGGGAGGGTTAGCATCAACCAGCTCTGGCTGTCAGCTGCTGTTAGGATCCAGGGCTCCTCCAGAACCCAGGGTGGGATTTACATAACCTGATGAGCTTCATTCTCTCCCTCTTGTCAGGGAATCAGTTCCAGCAAGGTGCCTCTGGACCTGGGCACAGTGTCTGTCCTGCCCTCTGTGTGCCTGTGCTCCCCCAGACACACTGCCACTCACCAAACCCCACACTCACCGAGCAAAGCAAGCAGGTATGATATGAAAGGTGCCAGGAGATGGCAGATAACACAGTGTGACACAGCTCTGTACCTGTGCCAGCAGCCATGGCCTGCAGCCAGCTCAGTCCTCCACAGCTCACCCTCCTTCCTCAAGCCACCCCCACTTGGCTGCATTGTCCCACAGAAGGTCAGGGGTTGGAAGGGACCTCCAGAGATCATCCAGTGCCAGCCCCTGCCAGAGCAGGAGCAGAGAATCCAGCACAGGGCACACAGGAACACATCCAGACAGGGCTGGGAAGGCTCCAGAGCAGGAGACTCCACAACCTCTCTGGGCAGCCTGCTCCAGGCCTCTGGGAGCCTCCCAGGGCACAAGTTCCTCCTCCTGCTGAGCTGCAACCTCCTGGGCTGCACTTTCCATCCCTTGCTCCTTGGCCTATGCCAGGGTGCAGCTGAGCAGAGCCTGGCCCTGTCCCCTCCCTGCTGCCCCCCAGCCCTCAGCTCTTGAGAGACATTGATCAGATCCCTCTCAGCCTTCTCCTCTGCAGACTGAACAGCCCCAGGGCTCTCAGCCTCTCCTGCCCAGGCAGTGCTGCAGTCCCTGCAGCATCCTTGCAGCCCTCCCTTGGGCTCTCTGCAGCAGATCCCTGTCCCTCCTGAGCTGGGGAGCCCAGAGCTGGAGGCAATCTTGCAGGGGAGGTCTCAGCAGGGCAGAGCAGAGGGGGAGTAGACCCTCCCTGGCTCTGCTGGCCACACTGAATGCATTCCTCATGCTGAGGAGGAACCTCCCGTGCTGGAGTTTCTCTCCATTGCTCCTATCCCAGGGTCTCAATGAGCTGCAAAGCAGCCTTGTGCCAGGGCTTTGCTTCAGTGACCTTTGCCCTGCCCCAGGCTAAACAAGACTCACCAGGGACAAGCTCCTCAACAAATCAACACATTCCAGTGATTTGTGGCCTTCCAGTGTGCTGAATCAGCCAGAAAGGAAAAAAAAACCAAGCCAGTGAGCAGGGCTGAGAGGCTGCAGGGCTGAGAGGCTGCGGGGCTGAGAGGCTGCGGGGCTGAGAGGCTGCAAGGCTGAGGGGCTGAGAGGCTGCAGGGCTGAGAGGCTGCAGGGCTGAGAGGCTGCAGGGCTGAGAGGCTGCGGGGCTGAGAGGCTGCAGGGCTGAGAGGCTGCAGGGCTGAGAGGCTGCAGGGCTGAGAGGCTGCAGGGCTGAGAGGCTGCGGGGCTGGGGCTGCAAGGCTGAGGGGCTGAGAGGCTGCTGGGGCTGCGGGGCTGAGAGGCTGCGGGGCTGAGAGGCTGCAAGGCTGAGGGGCTGAGAGGCTGCAAGGCGGGGCTGAGAGGCTGCGGGGCTGAGAGGCTGCAGGGCTGAGAGGCTGCGGGGCTGAGAGGCTGCAGGGCTGAGAGGCTGCAAGGCTGAGGGGCTGAGAGGCTGCAGGGCTGAGAGGCTGCAGGGCTGAGAGGCTGCGGGGCTGAGAGGCTGCGGGGCTGCGGGGCTGAGAGGCTGCGGGGCTGAGGAGGGCTGAGAGGCTGCAGGGCTGAGAGGCTGCAGGGCTGAGAGGCTGCAGGGCTGAGAGGCTGCGGGGCTGAGAGGCTGCGGGGCTGAGAGGCTGCAGGGCTGAGAGGCTGAGAGGCTGCAGGGCTGAGAGGCTGCAGGGCTGAGAGGCTGCAGGGCTGAGAGGCTGCAGGGCTGAGAGGCTGCGGGGCTGAGAGGCTGCAGGGCTGAGAGGCTGCAGGGCTGAGAGGCTGCGGGGCTGAGAGGCTGCGGGGCTGAGAGGCTGCAAGGCTGAGGGGCTGAGAGGCTGCAGGGCTGAGAGGCTGCGGGGCTGAGAGGCTGCAGGGCTGAGAGGCTGCGGGGCTGAGGAGGCTGCAGGGCTGAGAGGCTGCAGGGCTGAGAGGCTGCGGGGCTGCGGGGCTGAGAGGCTGCGGGGCTGCGGGGCTGAGAGGCGGGGCTGAGAGGCTGCAAGGCTGAGGGGCTGCGGGGCTGAGGGGCTGCGGGGCTGAGGGGCTGAGAGGCTGCGGGGCTGAGAGGCTGCAGGGCTGAGAGGCTGCGGGGCTGAGAGGCTGCGGGGCTGAGAGACTGCAAGGCTGAGGGGCTGAGAGGCTGCAGGGCTGAGAGGCTGCGGGGCTGAGAGGCTGCAGGGCTGAGAGGCTGCAGGGCTGAGAGGCTGCGGGGCTGAGAGGCTGCGGGGCTGAGAGGCTGCAGGGCTGAGAGGCTGCAAGGCTGAGGGGCTGCGGGGCTGAGGGCTGCGGGGCTGAGGGGCTGAGAGGCGGGGCTGAGAGGCTGCAGGGCTGAGAGGCTGCGGGGCTGAGAGGCTGCAGGGCTGAGAGGCTGCAAGGCTGCGGGGCTGAGAGGCTGCAGGGCTGAGAGGCTGCGGGGCTGAGAGGCTGCAGGGCTGAGAGGCTGCAGGGCTGAGAGGCTGCGGGGCTGAGAGGCTGCAGGGCTGAGAGGCTGCGGGGCTGCGGGGCTGCAGGGCTGAGGCTGCGGGGCTGCTGAGGCTGCGGGGCTGCGGGGCTGAGAGGCTGCGGGGCTGAGAGGCTGTGGGGCTGAGAGGCTGCGGGGCTGAGAGGGCTGCAAGGCTGAGAGGCTGCGGGGCTGAGAGGCTGCAAGGCTGAGAGGCTGCAGGGCTGAGAGGCTGCGGGGCTGAGGGGCTGCGGGGCTGAGGGCTGAGGGGCTGCGGGGCTGAGGGGCTGAGGGCTGAGAGGCTGCGGGGCTGAGAGGCTGCAGGGCTGAGAGGCGGCGGGGCTGAGAGGCTGCGGGGCTGCGGGGCTGAGAGGCTGCAAGGCTGAGAGGCTGCAGGGCTGAGAGGCTGCGGGGCTGAGAGGCTGCGGGGCTGAGAGGCTGCAAGGCTGAGAGGCTGCGGGGCTGAGAGGCTGCGGGGCTGAGAGGCTGCGGGGCTGAGAGGCTGCGGGGCTGAGAGGCTGCGGGGCTGCGGGGCTGAGAGGCTGCAAGGCTGAGAGGCTGCAGGGCTGAGAGGCTGCAGGGCTGAGAGGCTGCGGGGCTGAGAGGCTGCGGGGCTGCGGGGCTGAGAGGCTGCGGGGCTGCGGGGCTGAGAGGCTGCGGGGCTGAGAGGCTGCAAGGGCTGAGAGGCTGCAGGGGAGGCTGCGGGGCTGAGGGGCTGCGGGGCTGAGGGGCTGAGAGGCTGCAAGGCTGAGAGGCTGCGGGGCTGAGAGGCTGCGGGGCTGAGAGGCTGCGGGGCTGAGGGGCTGAGAGGCTGCGGGGCTGAGAGGCTGCTGAGAGGCTGCGGGGCTGAGGGGCTGAGAGGCTGCGGGCCTGAGAGGCTGCGGGGCTGAGGGGCTGAGTGGCTGAGAGGCTGCGGGGCTGAGAGGCTGCAAGGCTGAGAGGCTGCAGGGCTGAGAGGCTGCGGGGCTGAGAGGCTGCGGGGCTGAGAGGCTGCGGGGCTGAGGGGGCTGAGAGGCTGCGGGGCTGAGGGGCTGAGAGGCTGCGGGGCTGAGAGGCTGCGGGGCTGAGGGGCTGCGGGGCTGAGGGGCTGAGAGGCTGCGGGGCTGAGGGGCTGCGGGGCTGAGGGGCTGAGGGGCTGAGAGGCTGCGGGGCTGAGAGGCTGCAGGGCTGAGAGGCTGCGGGGCTGAGAGGCTGCAGGGCTGAGAGGCTGCGGGGCTGAGAGGCTGCAAGGCTGAGGGCTGCGGGGCTGAGAGGCTGCGGGGCTGAGAGGCTGCGGGGCTGAGAGGCTGAGGGGCTGAGAGGCTGCAAGGCTGAGGGGCTGCGGGGCTGAGGGGCTGCGGGGCTGAGAGGCTGCGGGGCTGAGAGGCTGCAGGGCTGAGAGGCTGCGGGGCTGAGAGGCTGCAAGGCTGAGGGGCTGCGGGGCTGAGGGGCTGCGGGGCTGAGGGGCTGAGAGGCTGCAAGGCTGAGAGGCTGCGGGGCTGAGAGGCTGCGGGGCTGAGAGGCTGCAAGGCTGAGAGGCTGCAGGGCTGAGAGGCTGCAGGGCTGAGAGGCTGTCTGGGAAGATCTTGCTCTCTCCAACTCCCTGAAGGGAGGTTGTAGCCAGGTGGGGGTTGGTCTCTTCTCCCAGGCAACCAGCACCAGAACAAGAGGACACAGTCTCAAGCTGTGCCAGGGGAAGATTAGGCTGGAGGTGAGGAGAAAGTTCTTCCCAGACAGAGAGCTTGGCCCTTGGGATGTGCTGCCCGGGGAGGTGGTGGAGTCCCCATCCCTGGAGGTGTTCAGAAAAGGCTTGGATGTGGCCCTTGAAGCCATGGTTTAGTTAGCCATCAGATGTTGGGTGAGAGGTTGGACTTGATGATCTCTGAGGTCTTTTCCAACTTTATTGATTCTGTGATTCTATGATCTGAGTGACTGAAACATCCAATTTCTTCCTCACCTCCAGCCTCAACCTCCCTGGCACAGATAGAGACTGTGTCCTCTTGTTCTGCTGCTGGGTGCCTGGGAGAAGAGACCAACCCCCACTTGAATCTCCCCTGGCACAGCTTGCAGCCATTTCCCCTGCTCCTGTTGCCCCTGGGGAGGAGAGCCTGGCCCCAGCCTCCCTTCTCAACAGACTCCCTGAGGGGCAGACCTGGATGCCCACCCAGTGTCCCTGCTTTGTGTTCTTATCCTCAGACCCTGGCCAGGACAGCAGGTTTTCAGATGCAATCTCAGTGAGCTCACCATGAAACCCACCTCAGGCAAAGCTTCCTGCATGGACTGGTTCCCTCTTTTCCATGCCATGCTGGGGACATCATCTCAGGGATGTCTATATGCAAAGCAGCAGCTCAGGCTTTTCCCCCTCTGTGCACAGAGGACTTCTGCCATGCACTTAAAATCCACCTGAGGAGACTTGGCATCAGAGTGGGCTTGTAATAGAGCAGCAGACCTGCAGCACCAGCACAGCCTCGCACTGCCACAGAAGCACAGAGTGGGGAGGGCGTTGGAAGGGGCCTCTGGAGATCATCCAGCCCAACCCCCCTGCCAGGGCAGGGTCCCCCAGGGCAGGTCACACAGGAACACATCCAGGCAGGTTTGGAATGTCCCCAGGGATGGAGACTCCATCACCTCTCTGGGCAGCCTGCTCCAGGGCTCTGCCACCCTCCAGCTCCAGAAGTTCCTCCTCATGCTCAGATGAGCTTCTGATCTGTGCCCACTGCCCCTTGTGCTGTCACTGGGCACCACTGAACACAGCCTGGCCCCATCCTCCTGCCCCCCACCCTTGGAGTATTGATGAGCATTGATCAGCTCCCCCTCAGGCTGCTCTCCTCCAGGCTCCACAGCCCCAACTCTCTCAGCCTGTGCTCCTCACAGAGCTGTTCCAGTGCCCTCAGCCCCTCTGCAGCCCTTTGCTGTGCCCTCTCCAGCAAGTCTCTGTCCTTCCTGAGCTGGGGAGCTCAGAACTGGGCACAGGACTCCAGATGTGGCTTCAGCAGGGCAGAGTAGAGGGGGAGGAGAACCTCCCTTGACCTACTGGCCACACTCTTCTGGATGCCCCCAGGATGGAATTGTCCTCCTCGGCCACAGGGCAGTGTGGCTGGAGGAGTCCCTCAGCCACTTGCTGACTGCAAACATCAGGACCAGTCTGCCCAGGGAGGTGGTGGAGTCCCTGTCCCTGGAGGTGTTCAGGAAAGGCTTGGATGAGGCACTTGGAGCCCTGGTTGAGTTGTCAGGAGGTGTCAGGGATTAGGTCATAGGTTGGACCTGATGAGCTCTGAGGTCTTTTCCAACCTGATTGATTCTGTGACTGTTCAGCAAGCAGCAGAGCTGCAGCAGCTTGCTGCCTGACAGTAGTTTATGATGTTTGCTTAGGAGAGAAGGGAAAAGGAATCAGCTGGCTCCACACTGGAGATAACAGCAGCTCATCAGCCCCAGACCACCCAAGTGTCTGCATCTGGCCCTCAGTAACATCTGCAAGCAGCCCCAGGCTCTGCCTGCCAGGCCGTGCTTCGCCATTCCTGCAGGAGCAGCCCAAGGAGCATCATAGCATCATAGTATCACAGTATCAGTCAGGGTTGGAAGGGAGCACAAGGATCAGCCAGTCCCTACCCCCTGCCATGGACAGGGACACCCCACACTAGAGCAGGCTGCCCACAGCCTCATCCAGCCTGGGCTTAAACCCCTCCAGGGACGGGGCCTCAACCACCTCCCTGCACAACCCATTCCAGGGCTTCACCACTCTCATGGGGAAGAACTTCCTCCTCCCCTCCAGCCTCAATCTCCCCACCTCCAGCTTCAGTCCATTCCCCCTAGTCCTGTCACTCCCTGAGATCCTGAGCAGTCCCTCCCCAGCCTTCCTGTAGCCCCCTGCAGATCCTGGAAGGCCACAAGGAGGTCACCTGGGAGCCTTCTCCTCTCCAGCCTGAACAGCCCCCAGCTGACCCTCACAGCATCACTGGGGAGGGTTATAGGCACCAGCAGGCCTGGAGCAGGGATGGAAGCTCCTGAGTGAGCTTCACAGCCTGCTTTGTGCTCAGCCCAGTCCCCTTCATCAGCCACCAGCTGCTTCTGTCATCTTTCAGCACAGACACTGCTGTTTGGGGAGGGGGATGGTGCAAGGGGGAGGGCCATGGCCCTGGGTTGTGCTGAGAAATGTTTTATTCAAGCTGTTTATCCTCAAAAGAGCATTTCCCTTTTAGATTCAATTATCTGGATTCTGTTTGCTCTAAACACAGGAGACAGGGCTCCAGCATTTCCTCTTTTAGGGAGCGTGGCTGAGTGTATTTCCTACAGAATCCATGAAAAATTGAAGGAAGAGCTCAGATGGCTCCTGAAGATTTCAGAGCCTCCTTCCCTGGCTGCTGGAAGGGCTGGCTCTGGCTCAGCACACTTCCAGCCCAGTGGCAGGCAATACAAATGCAAGCAGACAGCAGCTATAAGCTCTTTGGAAAGGGCAGGCTGATACAAAAACCAGCATCCAGCTCCTGCCCAGCGTGCCCCATGGTTTGCTCTGAGGGCTGCAAACCTCCCCAGCTAAGGAGACCTCCCCCTCCGTCTGGCTGCGGTCCTGTGTGACCTCTGCTGGAGCCTGCGGCCCTGCTCTGGCAGGGGTTGGACTGGATGATCTTTGGAGGCCCCTGCCAGCCCCTAACATCCTGTGAGATGGGGCAACCAAGGCTCCACAAGGACTTGTAGAGGCTCCAGCTGGGATTGCAGCTGAGAAGAGACAAGTTAATGAGGTGCAGGACTCAGCTCCACCGGTGGAAAGCCTTCACGGGGGGAGGCTGCAGAGACACCACTGGAAGCAAAGCCACAGGCTCCTGTCACACAGTCACAGAAGGGTTTGGGTTGGAAGGGACCTTGAACATCATCCAGTTCCAGCCCCCTGCCACGGGCAGGGACACCTCCCACCAGCACAGCTTGCTCAAGGCCTCATCCAGCCTGGCCTTGAATGCCTCCAGGCAGAGGACAGCCACAGCCTCCCTGGGCAGCCTGGGCCAGAGTCTCCCCACCCTCACTCTCAACAATTTCTTCCTCCTCTCCAGTCTCAGTCTCCCCTCTCCCAGCTCAAAGCCATTGTTCCTCAGCCTGGCACTCCCAGCCCTTGTCTCTCCCCAGCTCTCCTGGAGCCCTTCAGGTCCTGGAAGGCTGCTCTGAGGTCTGCCTGGAGCCTTCTCCTCTCCCGGCCGAGCAACCCCAACCCTCCCAGCCTGTCTTCCCATCTCTTCTCCTTCCACACAGCTCAGACTACACAGACATTAACAAGTTTTAGATGCCACCTTCCATGCATTACTCACTCTGTGCTTCCTGCTGGGAAGCTCTACCTCCACCTGAAGCACCAAGTGCTCAGTGTTCTAGAAGGCCTGAAGGTGAGCTAAGGAGCAGCTCTCCTCTGCCCTTAATGCCGACCTCTCTCCACAATCCCATCCTGGGCTGCAGCAAGAGAAGTGTGGCCAGCAGGGCCAGGGAGGGGATTCTGCCCCTCTGCTCCACTCTGCTCAGACCACAGCTGCAGCTCTGGGGCCAGCTCTGGAGCCTCTGTGCCAGGAAGGCTCTGGAGGGGCTGGAAGGTGTCCAGAGCAGGGCCAGGAGGAGGAGCAGAGGGCTGGAGCTGCTCTGCTCTGCAGACAGCCTGAGAGAGTTGGGGCTGTGCAGGCTGGAGAGGAGAAGGCTCCCAGGAGCCCTTCTGGTGGCCTTCCAGGATCTGCAGGGGGCTGCAAGCAAGCTGGGGAGGGACTTCTGAGGGTGTGAGGGAGGGATAGGACTGGGGGGCTGGAGCAGAACTAGAAGTGGGGAGATTGAGCTTGGCTGTGAGGAAGAAGTTGTTGCCCAGGAGGGTGGTGAGAGCCTGGCCCAGGCTGCCCAGGGAGGTGGTGGCAGCCTCCTGGCTGGAGGTGTTTGCAGCCAGGCTGGAGGTGGCTGTGAGCAACCTGCTGTGGTGTGAGGTGTCCCTGCCCGTGGCAGGGGGTTGGGACTGGCTGAGCCTTGAGGTCCCTTCCAGCCCTGACAGTTCTGTGATTCTGTGGCTTGCACAGGTCTAAGCTTCCAGCCTCTTCAATCCCTCACAGCTGCTTAGGGCATTTCCCCAGGAATCTGCTTGGAATGTTCATCTCTTGGATGTGAGGAACAAGTTCTGCACCAGGAGGGTGGTGGAACACTGGAACAAGTTGCCCAGGGAAGGGGTTGAGGCTCCATCCCTGGAGACATCCAAGGTGAGGCCGGACAGGGCTGTGGGCAACCTGATCTAGCTGGGGATGTCCCTGCTGAGTGCAGGGGGGTTGGACTGGGTGAGCTTTGGGGTCCCCTCCAACCCAGACCATTCCAAGGCCTACTTTGGGATGGCAGGGGGGCTGGTAGAGAACAGAGGAGCAGTGGCTGCAGTTGGAAATCCCTGCAGCACTGACACCTCTCTGCTCCAGCGAGGCTCCCCAGCCTGCCCAGCACACCAGAGGCTGTTTACCAAGCATGCCTCAGCATTACCTGTGCAATTAATGCATGGCTGGCAGGGAGTGCTGCCCACAGAGTGCCTTCCACCAGCTCCCTCCACCCAGGGAATTCTTCATGCTTTGTTTTGAATCCTGCATTCTAATCAGGCCCTAATTTGATGCACATTAGATCAGGAAGGGGTTTTTATTTCCCCCCCCCCCCGCCTTCTCTTATATTGTCAGTCTGCTTGCCACATCCTTGCTGAAGGGGATTCCTCACTCTCAGCCCTGCTCTTGGTAGGGCAGGATGGCCTCTTTTGGTTGAGGATGATAGGCTCTGACAGTGCTGACACAGAAAAAGAAAACCCCAGAATGATTTCAAGCAAGGAGCAGGGCTCTCCCCTCCAGACAGGGAATGTGGAGCTGCTATGCTCCTCTTCTCCTAGAGCTCAGCCTATGGACCTGGTGCAGAGAGAGAGAGAGAGAGAGAGAGAGCAAATCACAACCTGATAGCCTCCAGCCCAGCCTCTGACAGCCTCCAGCCCAGCCTGCACTCTCCACTTGCTGAGAAGCTGATCAATTGTTGTTAACAAGGGAACTACAAACCCTTTCCCTGTCCCTGGAGGTGTTTAAGAAGAGCCTGGATGAGGCCCTTGGTGCCATGGTTGAGTTGATCAGATGGTGCTGGGTGAGGGGTTGGACTTGGTGATCTCAGAGGTCTTCTCCAACCTGGTTGATTCTGGGACACAGGAAAGCATTTCTCCCAAGCAGGACGCCACAAACCGTTTCCCCTCCATCATTTCAGGCCCAGGGTCACACACCAGGAGTGATACTGACTGGGGCTGGGAAACTCAGGTGTAAAGGCTTGGATACAGTCAATAAAATCCCCCCCCCCAAAGTCACAAACCTGCTAAATCCAGGGCAAAGAGCTGAGGCTGCCAGGGAATCACAGAATCAATAAGGCTGGAAAAGACCTCAGAGATCATCAAGTCCAACCTGTCACCCAACACCTCCTGACAACTAAACCATGGCTCCAAGTGCCACAGCCAAGCCCCTCTTGAACACCTACAGGGACACGGACTCCATCACCTCCCTGGGCAGCACATCCCAAGGGCCAATTCCTCTTGCTGGGAAGAACTTTCTTCTCACCTCCAGCCTCAACCTCCCCTGGCACAGCTTGAGACTGTGGCCTCTTGTTCTGGTGCCTGGTTGCCTGGCAGAAGAGACCAACCCCCACCTGGCTACAACCTCCCTGCAGGGAGCTGGAGAGAGCAAGAAGGTCTCCCCTGAGCCTCCTCTTCTCCAGGCTAAGCAACCCCAGCTCCCTCAGCCTCTCCTCACAGGGCTGTGCTCCAGACCCCTCCCCAGCCTCCTTGCCCTTCTCTGCACACCTTCAAGTCTCTCAAGGTCCTTGTTGACCTCAGGAGCCCAGAACTGGACACAGGACTCCAGGGGTGGCCTCAGCAGTGCTGAGCACAGGGCACAAGGACTTCCCTGCTCCTGCTGGCCACACTCTGCCTGATGCAGGCCAGGATGCCCTTGGCCTTCTTGGCCCCCTGGGCACACTGCTGCCTCCTGTTCAGCTGCTCTCCACTCCCCCCAGGTCCCTCTCTGTTTGGCAGCTCTCAGCCACTCTGCCCCCAGCCTGTAGCACTGCCTGGGGTTGCTGTGGCCAAAGTGCAGCCCCTGGCACTTGGCTGTGTTCAGTCTCCTGCCCTTGGCCTCTGCCCATCTGTGCAGCCTGGCAAGGTCCCTCTGCAGAACTCTCCTGCCCTCTAACAGCTCAATTCCTGCCCCCAGCTTGGTGTCATCTGCAAACTTACTGCCGATGGACTCAATGCCCTCCTCCAGATCATCAATAAAGATATTGAACAGGCTGGGGCCCAGCACTGATCCCTGGGGGACACCTCTGGGGCCTGGCTGCCGGCTGGCTGTGGCTGTGGAGCCAAAGGATTCCAACTGCTCCCTGCAGTGCTGCTCGGCAGCCAGGGCCAAAAGCAATGAAAGGGAAACTCCTCGGAGAGCAGAGGGGTGCAGGGGGTGGCACGCAGGGGGTGGCACGCAGGGGGTGGCACGCAGGGCTTGGGGAAGCCGGGCTCAGGGATGCAAGGATCAGGGAGGCCGGGCTCAGGGGTGCAGGGCTCAGGGACGCCAGGCTCCAGGATGCAGGGATCAGGGGCACTGGGCTCAGGGACGCAGGGAAGCCAGGCTCGGGGATGCAGGGATCGGGGCGCAGGGATCAGGGAGGCCGGGCTCAGGGGTGCAGGGATCAGGGAGGCTGGGCTCAGGGGTACAGGGATCAGGGAGGCTGGGCTCAGGGGTACAGGGATCAGGGAGGCTGGGCTCAGGGATGCAGATATCAGGGACGCCGGGCTCAGGGACACAGATATCAGGGACGCCAGGCTCAAGGATGCCAAGATTAGGGACACAGGGATCAGGGAAGCTGGGCTCAAGGACGCAGGGCACAGGGACACAGGGATCAGGGAAGCCGGGACGCCGAGCTCAGGGATGCAGGGATCAGGGACACCAGGCTCAGGGACGCAGGGCTCAGGGACGCAGGGCTCAGGGATGCCAGGAAGCTGGGCTCAAGGACACTGGGCTCAGGGAAGCTGGGTTCAGGGATGGTGGGCTCAGGGATGCAGGGATCAGGGATGCCGAGCTCAGGGATGCAGGGATCAGGGACACCAGGCTCAGGGACGCAGGGCTCAGGGACGCAGGGCTCAGGGATGCCAGGAAGCTGGGCTCAAGGACACTGGGCTCAGGGAAGCTGGGTTCAGGGATGGTGGGCTCAGGGATGCAGGGATCAGGGATGCCGAGCTCAGGGATGCAGGGATCAGGGACACCAGGCTCAGGGACGCAGGGATCAGGGACGCAGGTATCAGGGAAGCCGGGACGCCGAGCTCAGGGATGCAGGGATCAGGGACGCAGGGATCAGGGAAGCCGGGATGCCGAGCTCAGGGACGCAGGGATCAGGGACACCAGGCTCAGGGACGCCGGGATCAGGGATGCCGGGATCAGGGACGCCGGGATGCCGAGCTCAGGGACGCAGGGATCAGGGACACCAGGCTCAGGGACGCCGGGATCAGGGATGCCGGGATCAGGGACGCAGGGATCAGGGAAGCCGGGATCAGGGACGCCGGGATGCCGAGCTCAGGGACGCAGGGATCAGGGACACCAGGCTCAGGGACGCCGAGCTCAGGGATGCAGGGATCAGGGACGCAGGGATCAGGGAAGCCAGGATGCCGAGCTCAGGGACGCAGGGATCAGGGACACCAGGCTCAGGGACGCCGGGATCAGGGATGCCGGGATCAGGGACGCCGGGATGCCGAGCTCAGGGATGCAGGGATCAGGGAAGCCGGGATGCCGAGCTCAGAGATGCAGGGATCAAGGAAGCCGGGATCCCAAGCTCAGGGACGCAGGGATCAGGGACACCAGGCTCAGGGATGCCGGGATCAGGGACGCCGGGATGCCGAGCTCAGGGACGCAGGGATCAGGGACACCAGGCTCAGGGATGCCGGGATCAGGGACGCCGGGATGCCGAGCTCAGGGATGCAGGGATCAGGGAAGCCGGGATGCCGAGCTCAGAGATGCAGGGATCAAGGAAGCCGGGATCCCAAGCTCAGGGACGCAGGGATCAGGGACACCAGGCTCAGGGATGCCGGGATCAGGGACGCCGGGATGCCGAACTCAGGGATGCAGGGATCAGGGAAGCCGGGATGCCGAGCTCAGAGATGCAGGGATCAAGGAAGCCGGGATCCCAAGCTCAGGGACGCAGGGATCAGGGACACCAGGCTCAGGGATGCCGGGATCAGGGAAGCCGGGATGCCGAGCTCAGAGATGCAGGGATCAAGGAAGCCGGGATCCCGAGCTCAGGGACGCAGGGATCAGGGACACCGGGCTCAGGGACTCAGGGCTCAGGGAAGCCAGGCTCAGGGATGCCAGGAAGCTGGGCTCAAGGACACTGGGCTCAGGGACACAGGGATCAGGGAAGCTGGGTTCAGGGATGGTGGGCTCAGGGATGCAGGGATCAGGGATGCCGAGCTCAGGGACGCAGGGCTCAGGGAAGCCGGGATGCCGAGCTCAGGGATGCAGGGATCAGGGACACTGGGCTCAGGGACGCAGGGCTCAGGGAAGCTGGGCTCGAGGACGCAGGGATCAGGGACACAGGGATCAGGGAAGCCAGGCTCAGGGATGCCAGGAAGCTGGGCTCAAGGACACTGGGCTCAGGGACACAGGGATCAGGGAAGCCGGGCTTAGGGAAGCTGGGGATGCCGGGAAGCTGGGCTGGGCTCAGGGACACAGGGCTCAGGGACACAGGGCTCAGGGACAGCAGGCTCAGACACGCTGGCTAACAGCTCCAAAGGCTATGCGCTTCAAAGACAGATCTGGGCTGCAGAACCAGAGATGTGGGGCAGGAGGGGATGCTGGCTGCCAAGTCAGCAGAGAAAGAACCCCTGCAGCCCCCACTGCTCTGAATGCCTTTGCCTAATGGCTCTGCATTCACTGCGGTCCCACAATGGAGGCAACATGCCCAGGGCACTGCTAAAGAGGAAAGAGATGCAAGCTCGACTCATTAGAGGGAAGAGTATTGTGCAATGCAGCGTCCCGAGCTCCAGAAGCAGGGAAGCTCAGAGTTCTGAACTTCTCCTGCACCAGGTCATATGTGGGTCTGAATTATCTGGCAGCTGCAGATTGTCTCTTCTGTTGGCTCCTGGGGTAGCCTTGGGCTAAGAGGAAGGAGCTGACAAAGCCAGATGAGCTGGGAGCAATGGATGCTATACCAAATGGCATAGACTAGAAGACCCTTCACCCATGAAACCAGTGCCTGGCAGCTCCTAGCAGCCATCACTGTGGGCTTGGGCAGCTCCATTTCAGCAGCTCATGAGGGAAAAGTTTGGTCCCTTTGTGCTCTTGCAATTCTCAGCTTCACAGATTGCATTGGGTTGGAAGGGACCCTCAAAGGGCATCTTGTCCAACCCCCAGCAGGCAGCAGGGACACCTCCAACTGGAGCAGGCTGCTCAGGGCCCCAGCAAGCCTGACCTTCAATGTCTCCAGGGATGGAGCCTCCACCACCTCCCTGGGCAACCTGTTCCAGTGCTTCCCAACCCTCATTGTGCTGAACTTCCTCCTGATGGCCAACCTAAACCTCCCTGCTCCAGTCTCAAACCATTGCCTCTCATCCTGTCACCACAGCCCCTTCTGAACAGTCCCTCCCCAGCTCTCCTGGAGCCCCTTTAGGTACTGGAAGGCTGTTCTAAGGTCTCCCTGGAGCCTTCTCTTCTCCAGGCTGAGCAGCCCCAACTCTCCCAGCCTGTACCCATAGAGGTTATCCAACCCTCTAATCATCTTCATGGCCTCCTCTGGACCCACTCCAGCAGTTCCTCATCCTTCCTGTGTTGAAGATTCCATATCAGCACACAGCTCTGCAGGGGAGGTCTCCCCAGAGCAGAGCAGAGGGGCAGGATTCCCTCTCTCCAGCTCTGGCCACACTGCTTTGGATGCAGCCCACCCAAAGAGCCATCTGAGGCACAAAGGAGCTGGACCCCCATTTGCAACTGCACCTCCAACATTGTGCATGCTTGCAGGACCCCTGGCAGCACAGCAGTTGGTAGGAGCAAGCTCTTGTGTCCCTAGACTTGACTCTTCAGGAGTCCTGACCCCTTAGAACACTTGAAATGGAGACACTCAAAGCCCACAGGCACTTAGAAATGGAGCCTGAGTTACTCAAGCACTGAGTCACTGGCCCCAACTTTAAACATCCTGAATGCTGCTCTGACCAGAAAGCTCTTGCAATGGCTTAAAATTCCCCTTGGAAAGGGAAAACCACGGCAGCTGTCAACAGAGTGGGATGGGCAAAGCTCCCTTTGTCTCCAAGCAAGAGCTTAAAACAATGGAAATGAGGAGAGGCTTTGCCCACAGCGTTGACCACATCAGGACAAGCCCCAGCTGAGCAGAGGAGACAGACACCCAGACTGGATGGGTCCAGGAAACCTCATGTAAAGGGCTGAGATTCCTGAGGCCTTAGCACCAAGATTCAGGGACCCACAGGATGGGTTGGGTTGGAAGGGACCTCAGAGCTCAGCCAGTTCCAGCCCCCTGCCATGGGCAGGGACACCTCCCACCAGCCCAGGCTGCTCAAGGCCTCATCCAGCCTGGCCTGGAACACCCCCAGGCAGGGGACAGCCACAGCCTCCCTGGGCAGCCTGTGCCAGAGTCTCCCCAGCCTCACTGCCAACAATTCCTTCCTCATCTCCACTCTCAGTCTCCCCTCTCCCAGCTCAAAGCCATTGTTCCTCATCCTGGCACTCCCAGCCCTTGGCCAAAGTCCCTCCCCAGCTCTCCTGGAGCCCTTCAGGTATTGAAATGCTGCTCTGAGGTCTCCCTGGAGCCTTCTCCTCGCCAGGCTGCACAGCCCCAGCTCTCCCAGCCTGGCCCCACAGGGGAGGGGCTGCAGCCCTCTGCTCATCTTCACATTGAGTGCAGCTCAAGCACCATTCTGAGCACCCTGAGCTGTTTGCTTCCCACGAGCAGCAGTTCTTCAGGCTGATGTCTGACAGGAGCCAGAGAGCATTGAGCAGATATTCACTGGAGCTGCACAAAGCCATCCCCAGTGCCAGTTAATGCCTGGGGAAGATGAAACAGTTTCCTGAATGTTACTCAGCAGGGCAGGAACTGCAGCAGCATTCATGGAATCGTCAGGGCTGGAAGGGACCTCAAGGCTCAGCCAGCCCCAACCCCCTGCCACGGGCAGGGACACCTCACACCACAGCAGGTTGCTCACAGCCACCTCCAGCCTGGCTGCAAACACCTCCAGCCAGGAGGCTGCCACCACCTCCCTGGGCAGCCTGTGCCAGGCTCTCCCCACCCTCCTGGGCAACAACTTCTTCCTCACAGCCAAGCTCAAGCTCCCCACTTCTACTTCTGCTCCATCCCCCCAGTCCTATCCCTCCCTCACACCCTCCAAAGTCCCTCCCCAGCTTGCTTGCAGCCCCCTGCAGATCCTGGAAGGCCACCAGAAGGGCTCCTGGGAGCCTTCTCCTCTGCAGCCTGCACAGCCCCAACTCTCTCAGGCTGTCTGCAGAGCAGAGCAGCTCCAGCCCTCTGCTCCTCCTCCTGGCCCTGCTCTGGACACCTTCCAGCCCCTCCACAGCCTTCCTGGCACAGAGGCTCCAGAGCTGGAGCCAGAGCTGCAGCTGTGGTCTGAGCAGAGTGGAGCAGAGGGGCAGAATCCCCCTCCCTGGCCCTGCTGGCCACACTTCTCTTGCTGCAGCCCAGGCTCTGCTTGGCTCTCTGGGCTGCAAGTGCTCCCTGCTGGCTCCTGCTGAGCTTCTCCTCCCCCAGCCCCCCCAAGGCCTTTTCTGCAGGGCTGCTCTGCAGCCAGTCCCTGCCCAGCCTGGATCAGTGCCTGGCATTGCCCTGCCCCAGCTGCAGGACCTTGCCCTTGGTCTGGTTGAACCTCCTGAGGTTCTCCTGTGCTCAGCTCCGCAGCCTGCCCAGGTCCCTCTGGATGGATCCTTGCCTCCAGCTGTCAGCAGCACCACACAGCTTGGTGCTGAGGCAGCCTCAGTGCCGCTCTCCATGGCACCAACACGGGTGTCAAACAGGACTGGTCCCAGTGCTGATCCCTGAGGGACTCCACTTGTCCCTGGCCTCCACTTGGCCATGGACCATTGACAGCCACCCTGTGGGTGAGGCCATCAAGCCAGCTCTGTACCCACTGAACGGTTCATGCATGGAACCCATCCTGCACCAGCCTGGGGACCAGGATGTGGTGTGGAACAGTGATGAAATCAGGGCAGGACACAAGGCCACACCAACAAAGATGTTAAGCACCCTGGCTGCCACCAGCCTCCAGGCTCACTTCCCTCACTTCAATTCTGCTCTGGGAGGAGCGGGGCAGGGCAAGAGGAGCTGGGCAGGGCAAGAGGGGCAGGGCAAGAGGGGCAGGGCAAGAGGGGCAGGGCAAGAGGGGCAGGGCAAGAGGGGCGGGGCAGGGCAGGAGGAGCTGGGCAGGAGGAGCTGGGCAGGAGGAGCTGGGCAGGAGGAGCTGGGCAGGAGGAGCTGGGCAGGAGCTCCAAATCTCTTTCTCAACCTTTTTATCTACAGAGGTTTGCTAAATGCTTCTTTGTTCAGAGGGAAAAAAAGGAAGAAAAAGGAGGAAAAAAAAACACCCCAACCCTGATGCTGGAGAATGTGGCTCCTTTTTTCCATCCCCCCCCTCTTGTCCCTGGAATTGTGATTGGAAATAATTGGAAGTGTCACTGGAAGTAATCAGAAGTGACAGTCCCTGGGCTATAAGGGCTTTTGCTTTAAGTCTAACGATCCCCCAGCCCCCCCCCCCCCCCCCCCCCCTGCAAAACAAAACCTAAATTTAAACAATGAAGTCACAAAGTGATTTGCCTTCAAGGTTGAAAAGCCTGCAATAATATTTTTAAAGGGAGGGGAAAAAAAAAGGGGGAAAGAATAGGCAAGAAAAAGGGGGGGAGAGGAGGGGGCTGGCTGCTTCAGTGCGATAGTCAAGGGCTCGCTGTGCCACGTGGAAGATCTGCCCCCCCCCCCTGCACGCACATCCCATAATTTCCTGGCACTCTGGAGCCCTACTTCTTGGGGTTTAAAAATCTTCCCAAGCCAGGGCAGGTGTTAGAAGGTAGGAGAGATCTGCAGAGGGACCTTGCCAGGCTGCACAGATGGGCAGAGGCCAAGGGCAGGAGATTGAACACATCCAAGTGCCAGGGGCTGCACTTTGGCCACAGCAACCCCAGGCAGAGCTACAGGCTGGGGGCAGAGTGGCTGAGAGCAGCCAGGCAGAGAGGGACCTGGGGGGAGTGGTGGAGAGCAGCTGAACAGGAGGCAGCAGTGTGCCCAGGGGGTCAAGAAGGCCAAGGGCATCCTGGCCTGCAGCAGGCAGAGTGTGGCCAGCAGGAGCAGGGAAGTCCTTGTGCCCTGTGCTCAGCACTGCTGAGGCCACCCCTGGAGTCCTGTGTCCAGCTCTGGGCTCCTCAGCTCAAGAAGGACCTTGAGAGACTTGAAGGTGTGCAGAGAAGGGCAAGGAGGCTGGGGAGGGGTCTGGAGCACAGCCCTGTGAGGAGAGGCTGAGGGAGCTGGGGTTGCTTAGCCTGCAGAAGAGGAGGCTCAGGGGAGACCTTCTTGCTCTCTGCAACTCCCTGCAGGGAGGTTGTAACCAGGTGGGGGTTGGTCTCTTCTGCCAGGCCCCCAGCAGCAGAACAAGAGGCCACAGTCTCCAGCTGCGCCAGGGGAGGTTGAGGCTGGAGGTGAGAAGAAAGTTCTTCCCAGCAAGAGGAATTGGCCAGCTCTGGAACAGGTTGCCCAGGGATGTGGGGGAGGCATTCAAAGTCAGGCTTGCTGTGGCCCTGAGCAGCCTGCTCTGCTTGGAGGTGTCCCTGCTGCCTGCAGGGGGGTTGGACAAGACGACCTCTGTGGGTCCCTTCCAGGCCGATGCACTCAGTGATTCCATGACACTTAGCAGAGGCAGCAGCAGCAGCTTTATGGCAGAAAGGCAAATGCAGCCAAGCCATGGCCACGAGTTGCCTCTAACTCTGCAGGCTCCACTTCCAGAGCCTGCTCAGGGGGCAGCAGCCTCTCTCCTGCCACGCACAGGGGAAGCCCCGCGCCGGCGGCACTGACCTCCTGCCAAAGGCAAGTCAGCTGCAGGCACGGAGCCGAATCTTCAGCCTTCCGCCTAGGCAGGCAGGAGGGAGTCACACACACCCACAGAGAGGCTCCAGCCACCAAAAGGGATGTCAGCTCCACAGGAGAAGAGCCAGGCTGGAAAGATCCTGTAATGTGTATTGATTGTGGGAGGACAGCAGCTCTGACACCATGGAGCTGGGGCTGACTCATTGAGAGAATGGCTGAGGATCTCCCTTGGCCTTTTTCAGCTGCCAAATGCCTCCTAGGGAAGATGGAGGAGCAGAAGAGCAGGACAGGGCTTGCTCTGGGACCTTCCATCACACTCATCACCTTCTGAGCATCTTAGAACTGCTCAGTCCTCTTCATGACTTGCTGCAAAGAATCAGAGAACTGTTGGGCTTGGAGAAAGCCTCTAAGGTCATCCAGGCCAACAGCAGCCCAGCCCCACCAGGGCCACCAAACCCTGGCCCCAGGTGCCATGGCCACAGGGTTCTTGAACACCTCCAGGCATGGGCACTCCACCACCTCCCTGGGCAGCCTGTGCCAGTCCCTGACCTCTCCTGCAGCAAAGAAATTGCTCCTCATCTCCAACCTAAGAGCTCTCCTGGCACAATTTCAGGCCAATGCCTCTCCTGTCACCCGGTGTCTTCATCTAGCACTGTGAGGGGAAAAAGCCATCAGCTGCTTTCTCAGGTGCTAGCCCAGTGCTAGGGCTCCCAGCCACAGCTGGTTACACCTTCACCTAGCACTGGTCAGGCCACAGCTCGAGTACTGTGTCCAGTTTTGGGCACATAAGACATTGAGAGGCTGGAGCAGGGCCAGAGAAGGGCAAGGAATCTGGGGAAGGGTCTGGAGAAGAGGGCTGGGGAGGAGCAGCTGAGGGAGCTGGGGGGGTTGAGGCTGGAGCAGAGGAGGCTGAGGGAGACCTCCTTGCTCTCTGCAGCTCCCTGAGAGGAGGCTGCAGTGAGGCTGGGGTTGGCTTCTTCCTAGTCTCAGGTGATAGGAGAGGAAACAGCCTGAAACTGTGCCAGGGGAGGCTTAGGTTGGAGCTGAGGAACAATTTCTTTGCTGCCAGAGTGGTCAGGGCCTGGCACAGGCTGCCCAGGGAGGTGGTGGAGTCCCCATGCCTGGAGGTGCTCAGGAAACCTGTGCCCATGGCACTTGGGGCCAGGGTTTGGTGGCCATGGAGGGGCTGGGTAGAAGGTTGGACTGGATGATCTTGGAGACCTTTTCCAGCATCAATGATTCCATTTCTCTGTGTTCTCCACAGGCAAATCCTATTTTAAGCAAGGTTTGGATCCCTGGCTGGCAGAGGTGGAGCTTTATCCCTCTCAGCCACACTGGAGAGGAGCAAAGAGGAGATCAGAAGAGGCAAGAAGGCAGAAATGTGCTCTCCTCACTGCTGCCTTGCCATCAGGTTGCAGGTTTGCCATTGCTGGTGCTCCCTGCACAGCCATTCCTGCACCCTCCACTGTCCTGTCATTTGAGTGTCTCTTCACAGACCTCAGTGACCTGACTTCACCCTTGGCTTTTTGCTGGGCTCTGTCTGTAAACCAACAGAGTCTAAAAACAGCTGAAGAAAGAGCTCTGGGGAAGGGGGGAAAAATAGAACCAACAAACCAACAGAAGCCAAATTCATTCATCCTTCAGACAAGGCTCTCAGCACTGCTGAGGCCACACCTTGAGTCCTGGGTCCAGTTCTGGGCTCCTCAGTTTGGGAAAGATGTTGAGATGCTGGAAGGTGTCCAGGGAAGGGCAACAAAGCTGGGGAGGGGTCTGGAGCACAGCCCTGTGAGGAGAGGCTGAGGGAGCTGGGGTTGCTTAGCCTGGAGCAGAGGAGGCTCAGGGGAGACCTTCTTGCTCTCTGCAACTCCCTGAAGGGAGGTTGTAGCCAGCTGGGGGTTGGTCTCTTCTGCCAGGCAGCCAGCAGCAGAACAAGAGGCCACAGTCTCAAGCTGTGCCAGGGGAGGTTGAGGCTGGAGGTGAGGAGAAAGTTCTTCACTGAGAGAGTCATTTGCCCTTGGGATGTGCTGCCCAGGGAGGTGGTGGAGTCCCCATCCCTGGAGGTGTTTAAGAAGAGACTTGATAGGGTGCTTAGAGCCATGGTTTATTTGATCAGATAGTGTTGGGTGATAGGTTGGACTTGATGATCTCAAAGGTCTCTTCCAACATGGTCCATTCCATTCCATTCCATTCCATTCCATTCCATTCCATGGCTCATTACACCCAGAGGAGCCTCTTTGGTGCTGGTTGTCTTCCATGGGAAATTCAGTCAAGGGGAACCTCCTGCAGGTGAAGCAGGGCAAGGGCAGGGTCCTGGCCCCGGGCAGGAACAACCTCCTGCAGCAGCACAGGGCAGGGGCAAGCTGCTGGCAAGCAGCTGCAAGCAGAAGCAGCTGGCAGTGCTGGGGGACAAGAAGCTGCCCAGCAGCAGCAAGGTGGCCTGGTGGGCAAGAAGGCCAAGGGGGTCCTGGGGGCATGGAGAAGAGTGTGGGCAGCAGCAGGGCAAGGGAGGCTGTGCTGCCCCTCTGCTGTGCCCTGCTGAGGCCACCTCTGGAGCCCTGGGGGCAGCTGTGTGCTGCCCAGGTGCAGAGGGCCAGAGAAGTGCTGGAGAGTGACTGATGGAGGCTACAAGGATGCTGAAGGGAGTGGAACATTGTGTGATGAGGAAAGGCTGAGAGCCCTGGAGAAGAGCAGCCTGAGAAGAGATCTTATCAATGCTTACAAATATCTGAAGGGTGGGGGGCAAGAAGCAGAGGCCAGGATCTTGCCAGGGGTGTCCTGTGATGGGACAAGGGACAATGGGCACAAACTGGAGCTCAGGAGGTTCTACCTGAACATGAGGTTTGAGGATGGCAGAGCCCTGGAGCAGGCTGCCCAGAGAGGTTGTGGAGTCTCCTTCTCTGCAGACTTTCCAGCCCCATCTGGCTGTGCTCCTGTGTGAGCTGCCCTGGGGCCCTGCCCCAGCTTTGGCAGGGGTTGGACTTCATCTCCACAGGTCCCTTCCAGCCCCTCAGGCTCTGTGGTTCTCTGTAACCTTGCCTCCCTCCTTCCCTGGCTCCCATAAAATGAATTCATCTCTAGAGTTACAACTCAGCTTTGACTTGCTGCTTTTCCTCACTCTGGAAGGTTGTCCTGGTACATACAATCAGAGAAATTATAGGATGGGCTGGCTTGGAAGGGACCTCAAGGATCATCCTGTTCCAAGCCCCTGCCATGGGCAGGGACACCTCCCACCAGCCCAGGTTGCTCTCAGTGTGCTCTTGCAGCCCGGAAAGCCAATCAGAGCCTGGGCTGCAGCAGGAGAAGTGTGGCCAGCAGGGCAAGGGAGGGGATTCTGCCCCTCTGCTCAGCCCTGCTGAGACCCCACCTGGAGTACTGCCTCCAGTTCTGGAGCCCCTATTGCAAGAGGGATCTGGAGGGGCTGGATGGTGTCCAGAGCAGGGCCAGGAGAAGGAGCAGAGGGCTGGAGCAGCTCTCCTGGGAGGACAGGCTGAAGGAGTTGGGGCTGTTCAGGCTGGAGAAGAGAAGGCTCCCAGGTGACCTTATTGTGGCCTTCCAGGATCTGCAGGGGACTACAGGCAGGCTGGGGAGGGACTGCTCAGGGTCTCAGGGAGTGACAGGACTAGGGGGAATGGACTGAAGCTGGAGGTGGGGAGATTGAGGCTGGAGGGGAGGAGGAAGTTCTTCCCCATGAGAGTGGTGAAGCCCTGGAATGGGTTGTGCAGGGAGGTGGTTGAGGCCCCGTCCCTGGAGGTGTTTAAGCCCAGGCTGGATGAGGCTGTGGGCAGCCTGATCTGGTGTGGGGTGTCCCTGCCCATGGCAGGGGGTAGGGACTGGTTGATCCTTGTGCTCCCTTCCAACCCTGACTGATACTATGATAAGGCCTCATCCAGCCTGGTTTGCTCCTACCAAGCAAAGCCCAGCAGGAGAAAGAGACCATTTCCTGGCAGAAGATGTGCGATGCAAGCCAGCCCTGGCTTTAGAAGGATTTTAGCCCTTCACAAGGAGTGTTAACCCTGATATCCTGCCACATAGCAACTCACTTCATTATGCCCAGCTCCTCTGAATTCCCCCTGGAGTGCCAAGTGGATGCACCAAATTTCTTTGCTCCTTTTGCTTTGGTCTTCCCAGAGCAGTGCTCTGTTCAAGAGCTTCCTGCCCTGCCCTGGGACTCCATTCACACTGCAGCAGCAGGCTGCACCTTGCATACAGCTGATGGTTTGGAGATGGCTTTTGGAGTTTTCAGGACAGAAAGGAGTTGTCCATCGTTATTCCCAGGAACATCCAGGTGGGAAAAGAGCCTCAGGATCAACAAGTGCAACCCAGAACCTTACTCAGCAGGGCTCACCCCTAAAACAGATCCCCAGCACCACATCCAAACCACCTTTCAACACCTCCAGGGTTGGTGACTTCATCACCTCCCTGGGCAGCACATCCCAGTGCCTGACCACACTTAGAATCATAGAATCAATAAGGTTGGGAAAGACCTCAGAGATCATCAAGTCCAACCTCTCACCCAACATCTCCTGACTACTCAACCATGGCTCCAAGGGACACATCCAGGCTCTTCCTAAACACCTCCAGGCACAGGGACTCCACCACCTCCCTGGGCAGCACATCCCAATGGGCAATTCCTCTTGCTGGGAAGACCTTTCTCCTCACCTCCAGCCTCAACCTCCCCTGGCACAGCTGGAGACTGTGGCCTCTTGTTCTGCTGCTGGGGCCCTGGCAGAAGAGACCAACCCCCAGCTGGCTACAACCTTCCTGCAGGCAGTTGGAGAGAGCAATGAGGTCTCCCCTGAGCCTCCTCTTCTGCAGGCTCAGCAACCCCAGCTCCCTCAGCCTCTCCTCAACAGGGCTGTGCTCCAGACCCCTCCCCAGCCTCCTTGCCCTTCTCTGCACACCTTCAACTCTCTCAATGTCCTTCTTCAACTGAGGAGCCCAGAACTGGACACAGGACTCCAGGGTTGGCCTCAGCAGTGCTGAGCACAGGGCACAAGGACTTCCCTGTTCCTGCTGGCCACACTCTGCCTGCTGCAGGCCAGGATGCCATTGGCCCTCTTGGCCACCTGGGCACACTATTCAGCCTCCCATCAACCAGCACCCCCAGGTCCCTCTCTGCCTGGCTGCTCTCAGCCACTCTGCCCCCAGCCTGTAGCACTGCCTGGGGTTGCTGTGGCCAAAGTGCAGCCCCTGGCACTTGGCTGTGTTCAATCTCCTGCCCTTGGCCTCTGCCCATCTGTGCAGCCTGTAAAGATCCATGAGTTTCATTTCCAGGCAGCTCCAAACAGCTTTCCCTGCCTTTCACCAGCTCTGGACAAAAGCATTCCATGAAGATGCCAAACGTCCCAGGAATCTCCCAAAGCCTCAGCCCTGCGGGGCTCCCTGGCCCTGCTGGAGTGTAGCATTGCAGGAGCTGAAGGAGAAGGCTCTCCAGGAGATGTGAGAGGGCACACTGCAGGTTGGTTTTGCTCTTCAAGCAGAAGAGAGGCCCAGAGGCAGTCTGCTGGAGCACAGCCTCAGGCTGACCCTACCAGCGCTGAATGCTGCAGAGCTGCCTCCGTATCACCACAGATATTTCAAGCTCCAAGTCTGGTGGAAACCTGGGCAAATGCAGGCTGTCAGAGCCAATTGCTCATGCCAACAGGCAGGAGAAGGAGCTGAACCATAACCTTTTCCCCAGTGCAGTGAGACAAATGAGAGGCTCGGTGCTGGACGCAGCAGCCGCGGTCCCCTTGGGACAGCGCTGGAAGAGAGTCATTGACCTCAGAGCTTGGAGGGCAGAGCTCAGCTCCAGCAGCACAGCAGACACACCAGCAACTGCAGCCACTCCAGCAGCCTCTCCCCAGCACACTGAGCACCTCTTTAGCAGATAAACATCAGCTACACTCGGCATGCACTTGGGTGAGCGACCCCAAACGGTTCTGCAGAGGACACCAGGAGCCTGGGGGGCTGTTTTGGCTTGGCACATCTACTGCTCTGCATCCTGAACCCACTGGGCTCTGGAGAGCAGGACAGCAGAGCATGTTCCCGGGATAAGTAGGGAACTCTGACAGCAAGTGAAGAAGCAGCACCCAATACCAGTGTCAGAGCCAGGCACGCAGGCATCACCCAGGTTCTGGTGCCTCCAGCACGAGAGGGACATGGAGCTGCTGGAGAGAGTCCAGAAGAGGCCACCGGGAGGATCAGAGGGCTGCAGAACTTCCCCTATGGGGACAGGTTGGGAGGGTTGGGACTGTTCAGCTTGGAAAAGGCTCCAGGGAGACCTCAGAGCAGCCTTTCAGTACCTGAAGGGGCTCCAGGAGAGCTGGGAAGGGACTTTGGACAAGGGCTGGGAGTGCCAGGCTGAGGAACAATGGCTTTGAGCTGGGAGAGGGGAGAGTGAGACTGGAGATGAGGAAGAAACTCTTTAGAGTGAGGGTGGGGAGGCTCTAGCACAGGCTGCCCAGGGAGGCTGTGGATGATTCCTCCCTGGAGGTGTTGAAGGCCAGGCTGGATGAAGCCTTGAGCAAGCTGTGCTGGTGGGAGGTGTCCCTGCCCATGGCAGGGGGCTGGAACTGGCTGGTCTGTGAGGTTCCTTCCAACCCAACCCTCTCCTCTCTGTGAACTCCATTAAAAGACACTCAGAATTGATCTGGAGGGTGCAAGCAAGCAAAGCAAACTGCCAGCAGCCCAAAACCTGGGCCACTCCAGAAAACCATTGACATGAAAGCATTGTCTGCTGTTTCACTGGCTGAGAAATGCAGCAGGGTGCCCTGGAGAGGGTATTGCTGGCAGGGGCTGCCCGGGGAGGAGGTGGAGTCTTCAGCCCTGCAGGTGTTTAAAGGATATTTGGATGAGGAGCTCAGGGACCTGGTCAAAGAGTTGTGCAGAGGCAGATGTTAGGTTATGGTTGAGCTTCTTAAAGGCTTTCCCAAGCAGGCAGTTGTATGAAGTTTTTACACCCAGAAGGGAAGCATCAGAGATCGTTTCCCTTGGAAAGGTGCACTTTGACTTTAGAGGAGCACAGAGGGTCACACAAGGAGTCTGCAACTCCTTTAACCAGCTGCGGCCTGAGCTGAGAACCAGCTGTCAACCCCTCCCAGCAGCATCCATCATCTCCCACTCCTCACTCCTTCCCCAGGCCTTCACGAGGGCCAGGAGGAGGAGCAGAGGGCTGGAGCAGCTCTCCTGTGAGGACAGACTGAAGGAGTTGGGGCTGTTCAGGCTGGAGAAGAGAAGGCTCCCAGGTGACCTCCTTGTGGCCTTCCAGGATCTGCAGGGGGCTACAAGAAGGCTGGGGAGGGGCTGCTCAGGCTATCAGGTAGTGATAGGACTAGGAGGAATGGACTGAAGCTGGAGGTGGGGAGATTGAGGCTGGAGGGGAGGAGGAAGTTCTTCCCCATGAGAGTGGTGAAGCCCTGGAATGGGTTATCCATGGAGGTGGTTGAGGCCCCGTCCCTGGAGGTGTTTAAGCCCAGGCTGGAAGAGTCTCTGGGCAGCCTGATCTAGTGTGGGGTGTCCCTGCCCATGGCAGGGGGTTGGAACTGGCTGATCCTTGTGGTCCTTTCCAACCCTGACTGATACTATGATACCTCAGGAGCTGAGCATGGCTCTGCTCTTGCCCACACTCCAGAAGGTCTTTCATCTTCCCTTGTTTTCCAAGTCCCCTGGCTCCTGTTTCCTGTCTCCTCACACAGCTGCTCCCTGGCCCCAGAGAGGTAAGGAGTGAAGAGCCAAGGACTGGGGATATGATCCCTGGATGCTTCATAATGAAACCCCAAACCAGGCAGCCTTCCTTTCACATTTGCTTGGCTTCTCCAACCTCTTTTTTCCACCCCCAGTCTTTCACTTTAGGAGCAGGAAAAAGCCATCATGGGCCCTTCAGTGCCTTTTAAGTGCAGAGAATTCAGTCAGACCTTCTGCAGCCAGCAAAGGAGACTCCCCAGCCTCCTTGTCTTCAGGATGAGCTGGGAAGAGGGAGCCACAACACTTGGTGCTATGGTTCAGTTGATCAGATGGTGCTGGGTGATAGGTTGGACTTGATCTCAAAGGTCTTTTCCAACCTGGTTAATTCTACTCCATTCTACTCCATTCTACTCCATTCTACTCCATGTTTACCCCTGGAATATGCTTCTGCTTCCCTGCTTATCCCTGGAATATGCTCTGCTGAAGCTGCTGTCTGCAGAGCAGAAAGCCCAGTACCTGCTGGCCCCCAGGGAAAGCCTGGGCAAGCCATGGGGCAGCTCCATGACTAACGGAGCACCAGGAAATAAAAGCCCAGCAGGCCTTGCTGTGAGCTTTGGGATGCTCCTTCTCCTCCCCTCTGCCAGAGGGGAGGAGAAATTCAACTTCTGGGCAAGGGCATAACCTGATGAAGGCAGGGAGGGCTGTTTTGTGTTGTGTTGCTGTGCTGCTGGCACGGTGGAGATGCCAAAGGCACGATCCAGCCCACAGTGGTTTGGAGATAAAAGCAGCACTGCCCATGCAAAGGTGAACTGGGGTGAGATGACCCCCCAAAAAACCCCACCTTTGCTGTAGCACCAGCTTATTCCCTTTGCTCCAAGCCTTCAACACTCAGGAATATTCAGCAGCTGTGCAGGGTTGGTGGCTCAAAGGCTGCAGCTCCTATTTGTCTGCCTCAGTGGGGTCTGCAGCCTCCCCTTCTCTCTCCTGATTCCCTCAGAGGCACTTTCCTGGCTGCTTCTGCAGGACTGCCCAGCCCATACCCCTCCCCAGCAGAAGCTTAGCCCTTCCTCCTAACCTTGCTGCCTCATCCCTGGAGCCTCCTTTAAACACTTTTCTGCACCATATTGAGACACCAGCAGCCAAAGCAGATGTGCAGGAGGCACAAACTGCTCGCTGCCCTCCCCTGCAAGATTCTGCAGCCCCCTGTGTCCTTCATACAGAGAAAAGAAATCTTTGCTAGCAGCAATCCCTGGAGCAATAAAACCCCCACCAGACCCCCACCTTTCCTGCAATTTACTCAGCAAGCCTACAGCTGCTGCCTGTCTTTCAGCTACATCTGAACATCTGGCTGGGTCCCTGTTCCCCACCTGTGAGACTTCTGGAGCAGGGCTGTCCCCTGCAACGTTTCTTTACGGCTCTCCAAAACTCCCTGTTCAGCCACGTTAAGCCCAGTACCCCATGGGGCTCGACCCTTCCCAGGGAATCAAAGGCCAACCCAGCTTCTCCCTCCTCTACCCAAGTTCCTGGGGGCCAGGAGGACCCAGGAATCACAAGGCTTTGCCCAGCCACAACAGATCTCAGCGCTGTCTGCCTGTCAGCACGATGTGGTGAGCAGAATGGAGACAGAAGCTCACTCATCACATTAGAGCGCCTCTGGAGATGCGGAAAGCCAGGCTGCTTCTGACTCTGCCTTGTAGGCAAACCCCCTCAAAGACCTCAGGGCTGCAAACTCTCTCCTCCATCAGCAATGGCTTCAACAAACAGCTCTCTTCTGCCTTCACTCCCTTTTAATGTCTCCTCTTCCCCTTCCCTGCTCCTCTTCCCCTTCCCTGCTCCTCTTCCCCTTCCCTGCTCCTCTTCCCCTTCCCTGCTCCTCTTCCCCTTCCCTGCTCCTCTTCCCCTTCCCTGCTCCTCTTCCCCTTCCCTGCTCCTCTTCCCCACAGCCACCCTTCTACCTCTTTTCTTTCTTCCTGTTTCTCGCTTTCCCTCTTTATCTCTCTTTCCCCTCATCCTTCCCCCCAGCCCCCCCACCTCCTCCCTTTTGCACTTCAGCACATCTGTTTCTCATCTCAGGCATCGATTGGGAACAATAACCTCCTTTTCTCTCCAAGCCCGAACGTCGGAGCGGCCGAGCAGCGCCAACCGGAGTTGAACAAATTTGACACCGTGCCCGAAACAAAGACATTTTGTCCACCTTGTTTTGCCAGAGGTCTGAGCCCCTCACTGGTGTGGGGGCTTAAAGCAAAACACAGAGCCACACAAGCAACACACATTCCACAAGGAGCCTCTCTGGCCACGACCTCTGGAGCAAGCCATCCAGATGTGGTGTGAGCTCTGCCTTCCGAGCCGCGGACAAAGCGGCCGAACCCCACCGCCGCCAAAATGGGAGCTGCCCTGAAAAGTTTCCTTCACAAATCCCTTCCCTCCAGCTCATCAGAAACGAATTGCAGGCAGGCAGGGAAGGCACAGGAAAGTTGGGTTAAAAACACTGCCCCAAACCCACCCCCCCCCCTCCAAAACAAGCCAACCTACCTAACAAGAGGATTGGAAGCGCAGACATTCCGTCTCCAGGCGGGAGAGACTTTTCCTCCCTTTTTCTTCCTCCTCTCTCCCAGGAACAGCAGGCAGACCTGCACAGGACTCGAAGGAACGCCTCTGGAATGCCCTGAGTGTAATTGCATCCATGTGCCAGCAAAAAGCACCAACTTGACTCTTCTCTCCCCTCCTGCTCTTCACCTCCTCGCCCGTACTGCGACCCAGAGCTTTCCAGACCTCCGCAGCTTGGCAAATTCAGGGCCCTTGGAGTTGCTGGCACAGAGCAGCAAAGGAGTTCACATCTCCAGCAGCAGCACCGAACAGTTTTGCCTGCCTGAAAAAGGAGAGGAGCAGGGACAAGGGGAAGGGAGGGAAAAAAAAAACCCAGCAACCAACAAACCAACCCACTGTGCTCAATGTTCACCACATGGCTGCCTCCCAGAAGAGCCCCTCCCTGCCATCAGCTGGGATTAATAGTGAGGACCAGACGTGAGGGTGAGGTAGAGCTCATTGCTACCACCAGTGCAGAGCAAGGGATGGAGCTTGGGAGGAGAAGTGAGGGCCAAAACTGGGGAGTTTTTGAGGCTGTAAATAATCCAGCATGGGAGGTGGGGGGAAAGGACATCACAGAGAGAATAGATGTGGACAGAGGGACTAAAGATAGGGTTTAGGGGTGAGTAAAGTGAACAGTTGGGAATAAAAGGAATAAAGATCGTGTCTGGGTGTGAGTGAAGAAATCAGATGTGAATAAGGAGGATAAGAAGAGAGCACTGTGTAGATGTGAGTGAGGAGGATAGATGTGAACAGGGGGATGAAAGGTAATGCTCAGAAGTGAGTAAAGGGAATAGCTGTGACTAAAGATCATGTCTGGATGGGAGTGGAGAGAGTGGATGTGAATAAGGAGAATGAAAAGAGAACAAAGACAATGTGCAGATGTGAGTGAAGAGGAGAGATGTGAACAGAGGGATGAGAGGCAATGTTTAATTGAGAGTAAAGGCAGTAGTTGTGGACAAGGGGAGTTTGGGTGTGAGTGAAGTGAGCAGTTGTGAGTAAAGAGAATGAAGATCATGTCTGGGTGTGAGTGGAGAGAGTAGATGTGAATAAGGAGAATAAAAAGAGAGCAATGTGTGGATGTGAGTGAGGAGGATAGATGTGAACAGGGGGATGAAAGGTAATGCTCAGAAGTGAGTAAAGGGAATAGCTGTGACTAAAGATCATGTCTGGATGGGAGTGGAGAGAGTGGATGTGAATAAGGAGAATGAAAAGAGAACAAAGACAATGTGTAGATGTGAGTGAAGAGGAGAGATGTGAACAGAGGGATGTAAGGCAATGTTTAATTGTGAGTAAAGGCAGTAGTTGTGAATAAAGGGAGTTTAGGTGTAAGAAAAGTGAGCAGTTGTGAGCAAAGAGAATGAAGATCATGTCTGGGTGTGAGTGGAGAGAGTAGATGTGAATAAGGAGAATAAAAAGAGAGCAATGTGTAGATGTGAGTGAAGAGGATAGATGTGAACAGAGGGATGAAAGGTAATGTTCAGAAGTGAGTAAAGGGAAGAGCTGTGACTAAAGAGACTGAATAAAGTGTTTAGGTGTGAGTAAAGTGAGCAGTTGTGAGTAAAGAGAATAAAGGTCATGTCTGGGTGTGAGTGGAGGGATTAGATGTGAATAAGGAGACTAAATCAGATTTGTCACTCAAGGGCTGGAGAGACACTTTGGAGAGGAAAAAATCCCTCACACAGGCCGCTCAGAGCGATATCATAAACTCCTATGGGGACATTGTCCTCTTTTTAGTCTCCTTATTCACATCCACTCTCTCTGTTTACATCTGGATGTGAGCTTTATTCTCCTTATTCACATCCAATCTCTTCACTCACGTCCAGATGTGAGCTTTGTTCTCTTCATTCACAACTGTTCACTTTGCTCACATCTGAACACTGCCTTTGGTCCCTCTGTTCACATCCAGCTTCTTCACTCACATCTACACACTGTCTTTATTCACATCCACTCCCTCCACTCACATCTGGGTGTGATTTTGCTTCTCTTTGCTCACATCTACTCTGTTTACACACCTCTGAAGATTACCTTTAGTCCCTTTATTCACAGCTATTCCTTTTACTCACAGTTAAACATTGCCTTTCACCCCTCTGTTCACATCTGTCCTCTTCACTCACAGCTGCACATTGCTCTCTTTTTATTCTCCTTATTCACATCGAATTTCTTCACTCACATCTAGCTATGATTTTCACTCTCCTTACTCACCTCTACTCTCTCCACTCCCATCCAGACATGATCTTTATTGGCATCTATTCTGTTTCCTCCCATCTGAACATTATCTTTAGTCTCTTTATTCAGAGCTATTCCCTTTACTCACATCTGAACACCAACTTTGGGCCCTTTCATCACATCTATCCTCTTCACTCACATCTACCCATTGTCTTTGTTCTCTTTTTAGTCTCTTTAGTCACAGCTAATCCCTTTACTCACTTCTGAACATTACCTTTCATCCCCCTGTTCACATCTATCCTCTTCACTCACATCTGCACATTGCTCTCTTATTATTCACATCTAATTTCTCCACTCACACCCAGACATGATCTCTGTTCTCTTTACTCTCAACTGTTCACTTTACTCACACCTAAACACTACCTTTAGTCTCTTTATTCACATCTATTCTATCTCTAGTCCCTCTATTGATATCCATTCACTTTACTCACACCTAAACACTACCTTTAGTCTCTTTATTCACATCTATTCTGTCTTTAGTCCCTCTATTGGTATCTATTCACTTTACTCACACCTAAACACTACCTTTAGTCTCTTTATTCACATCTATTCTGTCTTTAGTCCCTCTATTGGTATCTATTCACTTTACTCACACCTAAACACTACCTTTAGTCTCTTTATTCACATCTATTCTATCTCTAGTCCCTCTATTGATATCTATTCACTTTACTCACACCTAAACATTACCTTTAGTCTCTTTATTCACATCTATTCTATCTCTAGTCCTTCTATTGATATCTATTCACTTACACCTAAACATTCTTTACTCCCTTTAGTCACAACTATTCCCTTTACTCACAGTTAAACATTACCTTTAATCCTCCTGTCCCCATCTTCACTCACATCCACGCCTTGCTCTCTTTTTATTCTCCTTGTTCAACATCTAATTTCTTCACTCACACCCAGACATGATCTTTATACTCTTTACTCATAACTGCTCACTTTACTCACACCTAAACTCCCTTTGTTCACAACTACTCCCTTTACTCTCAATTAAACATTGCCTCTCACCCCTCTGTTCACACATCTCTCCTCTTCACTCACATCTGCACATTGTCTTTGTTCTCTCTTCATTCTCCTTATTCACATCTACTCTCTCCACTCACATCCAGACATGATCTTTAGTCACAGCTCTTCCCTTTACTCACTTCTGAACATTACCTTTCATCCCCCTGTTCACATCTATCCTCCTCACTCACATCCACACATTGCTCTCTTTTTATTCTCCTTATTCACATCTACTCTCTCCACTCACACCCAGACATGATCTTCATTCTCTTTACTCACAACTGCTCACTTTCCTCACACCTAAACATTATCTTTAGTCTCTTTATTCACAGCTATTCCCTTCACTCACACCTAAACATTACCTTTAGGACCTTTATTCACATTATTCTCTTTACTCACACCTTCAGTCCCTCTGTTCACATCTATTCACTTGACTCGAGCCCAAACATTATTTTCAGTCACTTTATTCCTACCTTTTCTCTTTGTCTTTAGTCCTTCTGCTCCTGTCTATTCTCTTCACTCACATAGAATCGGAGAGGAGAGGGAGAGGAGAGGAGAGGAGAGGAGAGGAGAGGAGAGGAGAGGAGAGGAGAGGAGAGGAGAGGAGAGGAGAGGAGAGGAGAGGAGAGGAGAGGAGAGGAGAGGAGAGGAGAGGAGAGGAGAGGAGAGGAGAGGAGAGGAGAGGAGAGGAGAGGAGAGGATTAACCAGGTTGAAAAAGACCCCAGAGATCTTCAAGTACCACCCAACACCTAACTAATCATGGCTTCAAGTGCCACATCCAATCCCTTTTTGAACACCTCCAGGCACAGGGACTCCACCACCTCCCTGGGCAGCACATCCCAATGGCCAATTCCTCTTGCTGGGAAGAACTTTCTCCTCACCTCCAGCCTCAACCTCCCCTGGCACAGCTTGAGACTGTGTCCTCTTGTTCTGGGGCTGGGGGCCTGGGAGAAGAGACCAACCCCCACGTGAGTACAACCTCCCTCCAGGTAGTTGTAGAGGGCAAGAAGGTCTCCCCTCAGCCTTGTAGAGGGCATCTAGACATGACCTTTATTCTCTTTTCATAGAATGGTTTAGGTTGGAAGGGACCTCAGAGATCATCTACTCCAAACCTGCCATGGGCAGGGACACCTCCCACCAGCCCAGGCTGCTTAAGGCCTCATCCAACCTATCCTTGAACACCTCCAGGGAGGGGGCAGCCACAGCCTCCATGGGCAACCTGTGCCAGGGTCTCCCCAGCCTCCCTGTACCTCCTGTCAGCAGAAGAGAGCAGTTCCTACAGAGCAGGAGTCTCTCTCCCATCTGCCCCTCTCCCATCTGCCTCCACCAGAAGAGCCAATTCCTTCAGAACTCTTCCTCACACACTTGCCCAAAGAGGCTGCTGGCTTGCAAGCAGTTGAGTGGATCTCAGAGGACATCATTGATTTTCAGTGCAGGACAGAAACCAAGGGGAAAGAAAGGGAAAAAAAGTGCATTTAATCCCTTTCCCCCCACTCTCCAGCAAGCAAGCAGCACTGAGCTTGTCTCTCTGCATTACCAGGCTGACAGGAGATGTCCCAAGCCATCCTGCAAACACCCAGCAACCTGCTTTGCTTTAACAGAGTCGGTGCATCAGAAGCCAAGGCAGAAGTGTTGTCACCCTGCCACCACTGCCCAGCCTCCACTCACATCCATGGGGCTGAGGGATGTGCACAGGGGGGAGGAGGGCGGTGGAAGGGGAGACCATGCACGCAAAGCACTTCTTCCTCCTGGCCAAGCCACTCCGCAGCCTGTTCCCACAGAACGTTCAGGCCCTTCAGGAAGCTCCTCAACAGCAAGTCCTGCTTTGGGGTTCAGTGGGGGTGCTGGGAGGCAGCCAAGTGAAGAGGAGCCAGCAGTGTGCCCAGGTGTCCAAGAAGGCCACCAGGATGCTGAAAGTTCTGGAGGGGCTGGAAGGTGTCCAGAGCAGGGCCAGAGGAGGAGCAGAGGGCTGGAGCTGCTCTGCTCTGAGCACAGCCTGAGAGAGTTGGGGTTGTGCAGGCTGCAGAGGAGAAGGCTCCCAGGAGAGCTTCTGGTGGCCTTCCAGGATCTGCAGGGGGCTGCAAGCAAGCTGGGGAGGGACTTTGGAGGGTGTGAGGGAGGGATAGGACTGGGGGGATGGAGCAGAAGTAGAAGTGGGGAGCTTGAGCTTGGCTGTGAGGAAGAAGTTGTTGCCCAGGAGGGTGGTGAGAGCCTGGCACAGGCTGCCCAGGGAGGTGGTGGCAGCCTCCTGGCTGGAGGTGTTTGCAGCCAGGCTGGAGGTGGCTGTGAGCAACCTGCTGTGGTGTGAGGTGTCCCTGCCCATGGCAGGGGGGTTGGGGCTGGCTGAGCCTTGAGGTCCCTTCCACCCTGACAGTTCTGTGGTTCTGTGATCCTGGCCTGTTCCAGCAATGGTGTGGCCAGCAGGAGGAGGAAAGTGATGGTGCTCCTGTACTGGGCACTGATGAAGCCACAGCTTGAGCACTAGGGTTTTGGGCCCCTCTCTTTAAGAAGGACATTGAGCGTGTCCAGAGATGGACATCGAGGCTTGTGAGGGGTCTAGAGTTCAAGGCTTGTGAGGAGTGGCTGAGGGACCTGGGATTGTTTAGTCTGGAGAAGAAGAGGCTGAGGGGAGACCTCATTGCTCCCTGAGAGGAGGCTGCAGTGAGGTGGGGGTTGGGCTCTGCTTCCAAGAGGAATTGGCCTCAAGTTGCACCAGAGGAGGTTTAGGTTGGATAGTAGGAAAAATTTCTTCCCCCAAAGGGTCATCAGGCACAGGAAGAGGCTGCCCAGGGAGGTGGTGGAGTCCCCACCCTGGAGGTGACTATCTGACATTTGGATGAGGAGCACAGGGTGATGGTGCAGGAGTTGTGTGCAGGCAGGTGTTAGGTTGTGGTTGGGCTCTGTGACCCCAAAAGCTTTTCCAGCCAGGCACTGCTGATTCTCCCTCTGGTGTTGGTCCCTGTCACAGCAAGGGCATCTCAGCTGTTGGTGCAACCACTGCAGTGAGAGCCCAGCGGGGGCTGGTGCAAGCAGATGGAAGGGCACTCGTGGCACTCACATCAGCACAGCCCCTCAGGACCTTTCCTGGTTGTGCTTCATAGAACCATAGACTCAAGCAGGTTGGACAAGACCTCAGAGCTCATCGAGTCCAACCTATTACATCTGGCTGCAAAGGTCCTGCCTGTACCACATCACATTAACCAGAAGGGTTAAACTCTTGTGGTTGGTTTCTGAATGCTCCAAGCACAGCTGGGGACGTTTGTATCCTGCCCTGCTCAGCAGGAGGAGCAGAGAAAGAGGGAAACTGATGGTTGAGATGAGGAGCACCAAGCAAAAGGCTTCCTAAAAGCCCTTTAGGCTCGAAGTAGGCTTGCAGGGCTCCTGCAGGGCTCCTGACAGCCGCTGACGCTGAACTCCAGGTGAGGTTAAGATCACGATACTCACAGAGCAGCTCAGTTGGCAAGGTCCTGGAGGGGTTGTGCTGGCACAGCCAAGGTCCTGGAGGGGTTGTGCCGGCACAGCCAAGGTGCTGGCGGGGTTGTGCTGGCGCAGCCAAGGTCCTCATGGGGTTCTGCTGGGAGAGACAAGGTCCTGGTGGGGTTCTGCTGGCACAGCCAAGGTCCTGGAGGGGTTGTGCTGGCACAGCCAAGGTCCTGGAGGGGTTGTGCCGGCGCAGCCAAGGTCCTGGAGGGGTTGTGCTGGCACAGCCAAGGTCCTGGAGGGGTTGTGCCGGCGCAGCCAAGGTCCTGGTGGGGTTGTGCCGGCGCAGCCAAGGTGCTGGCGGGGTTGTGCTGGCGCAGCCAAGGTCCTCATGGGGTTCTGCTGGGAGAGACAAGGTCCTGGTGGGGTTCTGCTGGCACAGCCAAGGTCCTGGAGGGGTTGTGCTGGCGCAGCCAAGGTCCTGGAGGGGTTGTGCCGGCGCAGCCAAGGTCCTGGAGGGGTTGTGCCGGCGCAGCCAAGGTCCTGGAGGGGTTGTGCCGGCGCAGCCAAGGTCCTGGTGGGGTTGTGCCGGCGCAGCCAAGGTGCTGGCGGGGTTGTGCTGGCGCAGCCAAGGTCCTCATGGGGTTCTGCTGGGAGAGACAAGGTCCTGGTGGGGTTCTGCTGGCACAGCCAAGGTCCTGGAGGGGTTGTGCTGGCGCAGCCAAGGTCCTGGAGGGGTTGTGCCGGCGCAGCCAAGGTCCTGGAGGGGTTGTGCCGGCGCAGCCAAGGTCCTGGAGGGGTTGTGCCGGCGCAGCCAAGGTCCTGGAGGGGTTGTGCCGGCGCAGCCAAGGTCCTGGAGGGGTTGTGCCGGCGCAGCCAAGGTCCTGGAGGGGTTGTGCCGGCGCAGCCAAGGTCCTGGAGGGGTTGTGCCGGCGCAGCCAAGGTCCTGGAGGGGTTGTGCCGGCGCAGCCAAGGTCCTGGAGGGGGTTGTGCGCAGCCAAGGTCCTGGTGGGGTTGTGCACAGCCAAGGTGCTGGCGGGGTTGTGCTGGCGCAGCCAAGGTCCTCATGGGGTTCTGCTGGGAGAGACAAGGTCCTGGTGGGGTTCTGCTGGCACAGCCAAGGTCCTGGTGGGGTTCTGCTGGCACAGCCAAGGTCCTGGCGGGGTTCTGCTGGCACAGCCAAGGCCCTGGCGGGGTTCTGCTGGCGCAGCCAAGGCCCTGGCGGGGTTCTGCTGGCGCAGCCAAGGCCCTGGCGGGGTTGTGCCGGCACGGCCAAGGTCCTGGAGGGGCTGTGCTGGCACGGCCAAGGTCCTGGCGGGGTTGTGCTGGCACAGCCAGCCAAGGCCCTGGCGGGGTTGTGCCAGAGCTGCCAAGGCCCTGGCGGGGTTCTGCCGGCGCAGCCAAGGTCCTGGAGGGGCTGTGCTGGCACAGCCAAGGTCCTGGCGGGGTTGTTCTGGCACAGCCAGCCAAGGTCCTCGTGGGGTTCTGCCGGCACGGCCAAGGTCCTGGAGGGGTTGTGCCAGCGCAGCCAAGGCCCTGGCGGGGTTGTGCCGGAGCTGCCAAGGCCCTGGCGGGGTTGTGCCGGCGCGGCCAAGGCCCTGGCGGGGTTGTACCGGCACGGCCAAGGCCCTGGCGGGGTTGTACCGGCACGGCCAAGGCCCTGGCGGGGTTGTACCGGCACGGCCAAGGCCCTGGCGGGGTTGTACCGGCACGGCCAAGGCCCTGGAGGGGCTGTGCCGGCGCAGCCAAGGCCCTGGCGGGGTTGTACCGGCACGGCCAAGGCCCTGGCGGGGTTGTACCGGCACGGCCAAGGCCCTGGCGGGGTTGTACCGGCACGGCCAAGGCCCTGGCGGGGTTGTACCGGCACGGCCAAGGCCCTGGCGGGGTTGTGCCGGAGCTGCCAAGGCCCTGGCGGGGTTGTGCCAGAGCTGCCAAGGCCCTGGCGGGGTTGTGCCAGAGCTGCCAAGGCCCTGGCGGGGTTGTGCCGGCGCGGCCGAGGTTCTGGCCCTGGGGTTGTGCCGGCGCGGCCGAGGTTCTGGCGGGGTTGTGCCGGCGCGGCCGAGGCCCTGGCGGGGTTGTGCCGGAGCTGCCAAGGCCCTGGCGGGGTTGTGCCGGAGCTGCCAAGGCCCTGGCGGGGTTGTGCCAGAGCTGCCAAGGCCCTGGCGGGGTTGTGCCGGCGCGGCCGAGGCCCTGGCGGGGTTGTGCCGGAGCTGCCAAGGCCCTGGCGGGGTTGTGCCAGAGCTGCCAAGGCCCTGGCGGGGTTGTGCCGGCGCGGCCGAGGCCCTGGCGGGGTTGTGCCGGAGCTGCCGAGGCCCTGGCGGGGTTGTGCCGGAGCTGCCGAGGCCCTGGCGGGGTTGTGCCGGCGCGGCCGAGGCCCTGGCGGGGTTGTGCCGGAGCTGCCAAGGCCCTGGCGGGGTTGTGCCGGAGCTGCCAAGGCCCTGGCGGGGTGTGTGCCAGAGCTGCCAAGGCCCTGGCGGGGTTGTGCCCCGGCGCGGCCGAGGCCCTGGCGGGGTTGTGCCGGAGCTGCCAAGGCCCTGGCGGGGTTGTGCCAGCTGCCAAGCTGCCGAGGCCCTGGCGGGGTTGTGCCGGCGCGGCCGAGGCCCTGGCGGGGTTGTGCCGGAGCTGCCGAGGCCCTGGCGGGGTTGTGCCGGCGCGGCCGAGGCCCTGGCGGGGTTGTGCCGGAGCTGCCGAGGCCCTGGCGGGGTTGTGCCGGAGCTGCCAAGGCCCTGGCGGGGTTGTGCCGGAGCTGCCAAGGCCCTGGCGGGGTTGTGCCGGCGCGGCCAAGCCTTGTGTTGTAACGGTACTTTGGAGCTTTTGGTGCCGATGCCAACCAACCCTTTGGGGTCCTGCCCTGCTTTGCCTTTCGCTCTCCAATCCAGGGCCCAGCCGAAGCAGCTCAGGTGCTGCTCAGTTCTCGGCTTTTCCATCTAATTCAGACTGAAACTGCTCCCTCTGTGTGGGTGCCGCTCTTCACGTTCTGTCCCTTGAAGCACCAAGGCAGAGCTTAGTTCCATGCTTCCATGGAGGGAAAAGAAAGCGGAAGGAAGCCCAACAGCCCCTGTCCAAAACTGCAGGACGGAGGTTTTCCTGTGAGAGGAACACAAGGGCCTAGGCTGGGCAGACTGAGCCCCTTCAGACTGCTTGGAGCTCGAAGCAGCTTGCTGGCTGCGTGGTTCTTCCCTCAGCCCTGCCTTTGGTGCCCGCGGGGAGTGCTGAGGCTTGTTGGAGCGAGCCTCACTAATATTACATGGCCCAATAGTGCTCTCCTGATCAATTATTAAAGCCAGCTGAGAGAGGAGAGCTGCTTAAGCAGCTGCTTTGTAAAGTGTCTGCCTCCCGCTGCAGCACCGGAGCAGCTCTGCCAGGGGTGGCTGGATGGGAGAGGAGAGCTGTGTGAAAGGTTTGTGCTCTCTGCTCTCATGGTCCTTGCTGTTTGTCTTGAGGCCTCTTGCTCAGAGCCTGGCTTGTGTGGTTTGCCTTCCCTTTGTCAGGAAATTCTCTCTGTGTGCTTTGCTTTTCACAGAGCCACAGAATCAACAAGGTTGGGAAAGACCTCAGAGATCAGCAAGTCCAACCTGGCACCCAACACCTCCTGACAGCTAAACCACGGCTCCGAGGGCCACATCCAAGCCTTTTGGATCACCTCCACGGGCTCCACCGCCTCCCTGGGCAGCACATCCCAAGGGCCAATTCCTCTTGCTGGGAAGAACTTTCTCCTCACCTCCAGCCTCGACCTCCCCTGGCACAGCTTGAGACTGTGTCCTCTCGTTCTGCTGCTGGGTGCCTGGCAGAAGAGACCAACCCCCACCTGGGTACAACCTCCCTCCAGGTAGTTGTAGAGAGCATCTAGACATGACCTTCATTTTCTTTTCATAGAATGGTTTAGGTTGGAAGGGACCTCAGAGATCATCTACTCCAAACCCCCCATGGGCAGGGACACCTCCCACCAGCACAGGTTGTTTAAGGCCTCATCCAACCTATCCTTGAACACCTCCAGGGAGGGGGCAGCCACAGCCTCCCTGGGCAACCTGTGCCAGGGTCTCCCCAGCCTTCCCTCTTGCTGGGAAGAATTTCTTCCTCACCTTCAGCCTCAACCCTCCCTGGCACAGCTTGAGACTGTGACCTCTTGTTCTGCTGCTGAATGCTTGGCAGACGAGACCAAAAACCACCTGGCTTCAACCTCCCTTCAGGGAGTTGCAGAGAGCAAGAAGGTCTCCCCTGAGCCTCCTCTGCTCCAGGCTAAGCAACCCCAGCTCCCTCAGCCTCTCCTCACAGGGCTGTGCTCCAGACCCCTCCCCAGCCAAAAGCTGAACAGCAGAACATGGTTTTGCTCAAGGGCTTCTGAGTTCTCCTCAAGCTCTCTCTCTCTGTTCTTAGAATCACAGAACTGTCAGGGTTGGAAGGGCCTTCAAGGATCATTTAGCTCCAACCCCCCTGCCATGGGCAGGGAGGTTCTCCAATCCTGTTCTGCTACTGACTGCATCAAGAAGCTGCTTCAGTTGTTTAAGCATGGGAGATAAGTTTGTGCTGGGGGGGAAGGGCTTGGAGACCACACAATAAAGAGTTAGAGACTGATAGAATCACAGAATGGGTTGGGTTGGAAGGGGCTTTAATGATCATCCAGTTCCAACCCCCCTGCCATGGGCAGGGACACCTCCCACCAGCCCAGGCTGCTCAAGGCCTCATCCAGCCTGGCCTTGAGCACACCCAAGGAGGGAACAGCCACAGCCTCCCTGGGCAGCCTGTGCCAGAGTCTCCCCAGCCTCATACTGAAGAACTTCTTCCTCAGCTCCACTCTAACTCTGCTCTGCCTCAGCTCCAAACCATTTCCCCTTGTCCTGTCTCCAGACACCCTCAGGAAAAGTCTCTCTGCAGCCTTCCTGCAGGATCCCTTCGTGGCAGCTCTGAGGTCCCCCTGGAGTCTCCCCTTCTCCAGGCTGCACAGCCCCAGCTCCCTCAGCCTGTGCTCACAGCAGAGCTGCTCCAGCCCTTGGCTCATCTTTGTGGCCTCCTCTGGACTCTCTCCAACGCTCCTATGCCCTTCTGCTGCTGGGGACACCAGAGCTGGAGGCAGGGTTGGAGGTGGGCTCTCATCTTTACGTAGATCATGTTGCTCAGAGTCTCCTCCAAACTGCCCTTGCATGTTTATGCTCAAGAATAACAAACCCTGATGTGCTTCTCAGTGACTTCCAGGTAACTTCTGTCCAAGTCCTTCTGCCCTTTTCACCTCCCTTGTGCTGGGTAAACATCCAGCCTGAAGCTTGCATTCTTGACCACTTCCATCACAGGATGCAGTTGGGATGACACAGTGGTGCCTGTGGAAGAACTTTGGCTGGGTGAGCAGAATGTGACACACTTGGGGTGAGCAAAGAGGATTTGGCTCTCTCAGTGCTAAAAGAGGTCCTTTAGAAGTGCTGACAGAGGGGAGAAGTGAACACCACCACCACAAATCAAGGGGAAGAAATGCTTGAGGAGTGGCCCATGAATACATTTATGAGGGTTTAGCAGCAAGCACGAAGCTGTGGTGTGCAGGAGGGAGGGCAAGCTGGGGATATTTCTGCTGAGTCTGAAATTGCAGGTCCCAGGCCACAGCCAACCTCTCCTCTCCGCTCTTCAGCCCTGCAGGAGGTCACTTCCACGTGGAAGTGGCCACCCTGCATGACTCATGAAGTTCACCAAGGCCAAGGGTAAGGTCCTCCACCAGGGGCAGAGCAATCCCAAGCACCAATCCAGGCTGGGCAAGGAGCAGCTCAAGAGCAGCCTGCAGGGGAAGGCCTCGGGGGTGTCAGTTGGTGACAACCTCCCCAGGAGCCAGCAGTGGTCCCTGGCAGCCCAGAGCCAGCTGAGTGCTGAGCTGCAGCCAGAGCAGGGAGAGCAGCAGCACAGGGAGGGGATTCTGCCCCTCTGCTCTGCTCTGCTCAGAGCCCACCTGCAGCACTGCCTCCAGCTCTGGGGCCCCAGCACAAGGAGGACCTGGAGCTGCTGGAGAGGCTCCAGAGGAGGCCACAGAGATGATCAGAGGATGCAGAACCTACCTTATGGGGCCAGGCTGGGAGAGTTGGGGCTGTTCAGGCTGGAGAAGAGAAGGCTCCAGGGAGACCTCAGAGCAGCCTTCCAGGACCTGAAGGGCTCCAGGAGAGCTGGGGAGGGACTTTGGACAGGGCTGGGAGTGCCAGGCTGAGGAACAATGGCTTTGAGCTGGGAGAGGGGAGACTGAGACTGGAGAGGAACTTTTCCAACCCAAACATTTCTCTCATTCTATGATAACCTCCACTGTAAACCTCCCCTGGTACCACAAGAGACCATCTCCCCTCCTCCTGTTCCTTGATACCAGGAAGAAGAGGCTGGCCTCTGCTTCTGATTCTCAAGGAAGGTCTTTGTGAGTGGGCTGCCTGAATGCTGCCTCTTCCATGTGGCCCTTTAATGGCTTTGGGGTTGTGCCCTGTGTGGCCAAATGCTTCCAAACCCAAAAGATGCTGTCTCAGCTGCCTGGGCACTGGGACTGAGAGAGTTGGGGCTGTTCAGCCTGGAGAAGAGAAGGCTCCAAGGAGACTTCTTGAGTCTTGAGGAGGCTCTTGAGTAGTGTGTTCAGTTCTGGGCTCCCCAGTTCAGGAGGGACAGGGACCTGCTGGAGGGGGTCCAGCAGAGGGCTGTGAGGATGATCAGGGGACTGCAGCACTGCCTGGGGAGGAGAGGCCGAGGGACCTGGGGCTGTTTGGTCTGGAAAGAGAAGACTGAGAGGGCATTTAATAAATGTTTATAAATACCTGAGTGCTGGGGGTCAGGAGGGAGGGGACAGGGACAGGCTCTGCTCACTTGCTCCCTGGGATAGGCCAAGGAGCAATGGATGTAAGCTGCAGCACAGGAGGTTCCACCTCAACACAATTTTGAACTTCTGCCCTGGGAGGCTCCCAGAGGCCTGGAGCAGGCTGCCCAGAGAGGTTGTGGAGTCTCCTGCTCTGGAGCCTTTCCAGTCCTGTCTGGATGTGCTCCTGTGTGACCTGTGCTGGATTCTCTGCTCCTGCTCTGGCAGGGGTTGGACTGGATGATCTCTTTGGGTCCCTTCCAACCCCTGCCGTCCTGTGATCTGGTGAGACCTTATTGTGGCCTTCCAGTATCTGGAGGGGGCTCCAAGCAAGCTGGGGAGGGAATTTTGAGGGTGTGAGGGAGGGATAGGACTGGGGGGATGGAGCAAAAGTAGAAGTGGGGAGCTTGAGCTTGGCTGTGAGGAAGAAGTTGTTGCCCAGGAGGGTGGTGAGAGCCTGGCACAGGCTGCCCAGGGAGGTGGTGGCAGCCTCCTGCCTGGAGGTGTTTGCAGCCAGGCTGGAGGTGGCTGTGAGCAACCTGCTGTGGTGTGAGGTGTCCCTGCCCATGGCAGGGGTTGGGGCTGGCTAAGCCTTGAGCTCCCTCCCAGCCCATTCCGTGTGCCAAGGTGCCGCTGCGCTCCCAGGCGCGGCTGAGCTCCAACATCCTCCTGCAACTTTGCTCCAGGCAACCCTCCTGTGAGGTTATGTTTAAATAATGCCACCTAAGGTAATCACTTAATGTCTATTACTAATTTAATGTGAGCTGCAGGGAGTGAAGCTTCCCAGGCCTCTTCTTTCAGCTCCTGTCAAACGCCAGCGCGGTCACCGGGGCTGCGAGGCTCGGAGGCGCCGAGGCTGACTGCTGGGCTGCTAAACCTTTTCTGACAGTCCCACTTGCACCAATCAAAGCCATTTACACCCAGAGGCCCAAAGGACTCTTTGAGAAGTGATAGGACACCTTGGAACCATGGAATCAGGAAGGTTGGGAAAGACCAAGGGCAGGGTCCTGCAGCTGGGTGGAGGCAATGCCAGGCACACATCCAGGCTGGGCAGGGACTGGCTGGAGAGCAGCCCTGAGGAGAGAGACTTGGGGGTGCTGGGGGAGGAGAAGCTCAACAGGAGCTCTCAGGGTGCACTTGCAGCCCGGAAAGCCAACCAGAGCCTGGGCTGCAGCAGGAGAAGTGTGGCCAGCAGGGCAAGGGAGGGGATTCTGCCCCTCTGCTCAGCCCTGCTGAGACCCCACCTGGAGCACTGCCTCCAGTTCTGGAGCCCCTATTGCAAGAGGGATCTGGAGGGGCTGGAAGGTGTCCAGAGCAGGGCCAGGAGGAGGAGCAGAGGGCTGGAGCAGCTCTCCTGTGAGCACAGACTGAAGGAGTTGGGGCTGTTCAGGCTGGAGAAGAGAAGGCTCCCAGGTGACCTCCTTGTGGCCTTCCAGGATCTGCAGGGGGCTCCAGGCAGGCTGGGGAGGGACTGCTCAGGATCTCAGGGAGTGACAGGACTAGGGGGAATGGACTGAAGCTGGAGGTGGGGAGATTGAGGCTGGAGGGGAGGAGGAAGTTCTTCCCCATGAGAGTGGTGAAGCCCTGGAATGGGTTGTGCAGGGAGGTGGTTGAGGCCCCGTCCCTGGAGGTGTTTAAGCCCAGGCTGGATGAGGCTGTGGGCAGCCTGATCTGGTGTGGGGTGTCCCTGCCCATGGCAGGGGGTTGGAACTGGCTGATCCTTGTGCTCCCTTCCAACCCTGACTGATACTATGATTCTATGATCTTAATGGTGAGACTCTGGCACAGGCTGCCCAGGGAGGCTGTGGCTGCCTCCTCCCTGGAGGTGTTCAAGGCCAGGCTGGGTGAGGCCTTGAGCAAGCTGTGCTGGTGGGAAGTGTCCATGGCAGGGGATTTGAATTAGATGAGTGCTAGCCAAATCCCTTGGGCATCAGAGGCAGACTGGCAGAATCAGGACCGTGGGCAGTAGCAGTAATCTGATAGCTGCTCAGGCCACTTCATCAGAGGGCTGCTGTGTCACACAATCACAGGATTATTTGGGCTGGAAAAGCTCTCTGAGCTCATCCAGTCCAACATCAACCTCAAACCAACCCCACCAGGGCCACCAAACCATGGCTCACAGTGCCCTGGCCACAGGTTTCTTGAACACCTCCAGGCATGGGGACTCCACCACCTCCCTGGGCAGCCTGTGCCAGTCCCTGACCACTCAGCTCCAACCTAACCCTCCCCTGGTCACAATTTCAGGCCATTGCCTCTCCTCCTATCACCTGAGCCTAGGGAGCAGAGCCCAAGCCCCACCTGGCTCCAGCCTCCTCTCAGGGAGCTGCAAGGAGGTCTCCCTCAGCCTCCCCTGCTCCAGGCTCAACCCCCCAGCTCCCTCAGCTGCTCCTCTCCACTCCTGTTCTCCAGACCCTTCCCCAGCTCTCTTGTCCTTCTCTGTTGCTTTTCCTGTCCAAGGCTGGTGTCCTACTGCCTCCTGTGCCAGCTGTGTCTCCTGACCCCTGCCTTAGCCTGGAGTCAAGCTCCTGTCTGCTGTTACTTAAGCAGAACATCCAATCTGACATCCTCCTCCTCTTTTTGTCTCCTCTGAGGTGTTACAGCCTGGCTCCTGTTGGAGTCTTCTCTCTAGGTGTTCAGGTCAGTGTTCTGGAATGACTCCATCCAGCACCAACCCAGCTCCTGGAGGAGCCTTTCTCTTTCTTGGCCTCTGGACAAGTGCCTGATGAATCTCAGCCAAGAGAAATCTGTTCTGTGCCTCACTCTCCCCTCTGACTCTTCCCAGGTGATGGCCCAGGGTGAAGGGTTTGGAAGGGGCTTTCCACACGTGCAGAGTGCTGTGGACTAATGGTGCTATGAAACCTGTGATCCTTCCCAAAGGGCTTCCTGGTTCCTTCAGCCTGGGTTTGTGCTGGTTATAGGTACTTCTAGTTGAAGGAGAGCAGGTGCACAGGAGAGCTCTGCACTTCACTCCACTTTGCTCTGCTGAGACCCCACCTGGAGCACAGTGTGCAGCTCTGGAGCCCTCAATACATGGAGCTGATGGAGAGGATCCAGAGGAGACCATGAGGATGATCAGGGGGTTGGAGCAGCTCTGCTACAAGGACAGGCTGAGGGAGCTGGGGGTGTTCAGCCTGGAGAAGAGAAGGCTCCAGGGAGACCTAATAGCAGCCTGCCAGTACCTTAAAAGCCTAGAGGAAGACAGCAGAGAGTCTGTTTGCAAGGGCCTGAGGGACAGGACCAGGAGCAAAAACTTCAAACTAGAGAAGGGCAGAGAAAGTTTGGATATCAGGAAGAAGTCCTTCACTATGAGGGTGGTGGAACACTGGAACAGTTTGCCCAGGGAGGTGGTTGAGGCTCCATCCCTGGAGACATCCAAGGTGAGGCTGGACAGGGCTCTGGGCAACCTGCTCTAGTTGGGGATGTCCCTGCTGAGTGCAGAGGAGGTTGGACTGGATGACCTTTTGAGGTCCCTTCCAGCCTGGGCATCCTGGCCTGCAGCAGGCAGAGTATGGCCAGCAGGAGCAGGGAAGTCCTTGTGCCCTGTGCTCAGCACTGCTGAGGCCACCCCTGGAGTCCTGTGTCCAGCTCTGGGCTCCTCAGGTCAAGAAGGACCTTGAGAGGCTTGAAGGTGTGCAGAGAAGGGCAAGGAGGCTGGGGAGGGGTCTGGAGCACAGCCCTGTGAGGAGAGGCTGAGGGAGCTGGGGTTGCTTAGCCTGCAGAAGAGGAGGCTCAGGGGAGACCTTCTTGTTCTCTCCAACTCCCTGCAGGGAGGTTGTAGCCAGCTGGGGGTTGGTCTCTTCTGCCAGGCAAGCAGCACCAGAACAAGAGGCCACAGTCTGAAGCTGTGCCAGGGGAGGTTTGGGCTGGAGGTGAGGAGAAAGTTCTTCTCAGCAAGAGAGATTGGCCCTTGGGATGTGCTGCCCAGGGAGGTGGTGGAGTCTTCACGACTAGGGGGAATGGACTGAAGCTGGAGGTGGGGAGATTGAGGCTGGAGGGGAGGAGGAAGTTCTTCCCCATGAGAGTGGTGAAGCCCTGGAATGGGTTGTGCAGGGAGGTGGTTGAGGTCCCGTCCCTGGAGGTGTTTAAGCCCAGGCTGGCTGAGGCTGTGGGCAGCCTGCTCTAGTGTGGGGTGTCCCTGCCCATGGCACGGGGGTTGGAACTGGCTGATCCTTGTGGTCCCTTCCAACCCTGACTGATACTGTGGTACTATGATACCATCCCTGGAGGTGTTTAGGAAGAGCCTGGACGAGGCCCTTGGTGCCATGGTTGAGTTGATCAGATGGTGCTGGGTGAGAGGTTGGACCTGATAATCTCTGAGGTCTTTTCCAACCTGCCTGATTCTCTGCTTCTCTGCTCAGGTTCCTCCACAGCTGAGTTATAACCATCCAGCACCTCGGAGGAAACCAGTTTCCATGGTCCCAGCGGTGAGGACAGAGGCAGCAGGATCTGTGCCTGTGTGCACAGAAATATTCATGAAGATGTGGAGCTGGCTGGGCTGGAGTGAGAGCACTGCATCAATAAGTAAAGAGCATCTCATGAGATGGGGGAGGACAGGGTGACATGCCTTTTGCTTTTATTTCCTTCTATTTTAGGACACTCAGATGCTGAAGTTCAGCTCCAGAGGACGCTGGAAGAAAGTTTCTGAGGGTTTGATTGAAAAAACCAGAGGTACTTTGTGGCCCTCTAAAGGAATCCATTAAGCTCAGTGGGCAGCAGCAGCTCTGGAAGGCTTCCTGAAGCCTTCTCCGTAGGGCTCTGTCTGAGGGCTCCTGGAGGGTAGCTGGCTGGAAGGGCTGAACAGCCTGACCTCAAGCTGCAGGGCTCCTGGAGGAAGATCAGGGCTGCAGGTTCCCCACTGAGCCCATCAGAGAATCCTAGCTCTCTGGAAGGGCTGAACAGCCTGACCTCAAGCTGCAGGGCTCCTGGAGGAAGATCAGGGCTGCAGGTTCCCCACTGAGCCCATCACAGGATCTTGGAATGGGTAGGGCTGGAAGGTCACAACATGAATAGCTGAGGGGCGAGCAGCTGATGGTGTTTCCCTGGCCCTGAGCAAAGCCTTCGCCACTCTCCCACACCACATCCTGCTCTCCAGGCTGGTGACACATGGGTTTGATGGGTGACCACCAGATGGACACAGTCTCCATCCCTGGAGGTGTTCAAGAGGGGATTGGATGTGGCACTTGGTGCCATGATTTAGTCATGAGGTCTGTGGTGACAGGTTGGACTTGATGATCTTCGAGGTCTCTTCCAACCTTGGTGAGACTGTGAGACTGTGATACCTCCAGGGACAGGGACTCCACCACCTCCCTGGGCAGCACATCCCAAGGGCCAATTCCTCTTGCTGGGAAGAACTTTCTCCTCACCTCCAGCCTGAACTTCCACTGGCACAGCTGGAGACTGTGTCCTCTTGTTCTGGTGCCTGGGAGAAGAGACCAACCCCCACCTGGCTACAACCTCCCTCCAGGGAGTTGGAGAGAGCAATGAGGTCTCCCCTGAGCCTCCTCTTCTGCAGGCTAAGCAACCCCAGCTCCCTCAGCCTCTCCTCCCAGGGCTGTGCTCCAGACCCCTCCCCAGCCTCCTTGCCCTTCTCTGCACACCTTCAAGTCTCTCAAGGTCCTTCTTGAGCTGAGGAGCCCAGAACTGGACACAGGACTCCAGGGGTGGCCTCAGCAGTGCTGAGCACAGGGACACAATGACCTCCCTGCTCCTGCTGGCCACACTCTTCCTGATGCAGGCCAGGATGCCCTTGGCCTTCTTGGCCCCCTGGGCACACTGCTGGCTCATGTTCAGGCAGCTGTCAACCAGCACCCCCAGGTCCCTCTCTGCCTGGCTGCTCTCAGCCACTCTGCCCCCAGCCTGTAGCTCTGCCTGGGGTTGCTGTGGCCAAAGTGCAGCCCCTGGCACTTGGACTTGTTGAATGCCATCCTGTTGGCCTCTGCCCATCTGTCCAGCCTGGCAAGGTCCCTCTGCAGAGCCCTTCAGGCCTCTAACTGACCAACATCTGCTCCCAGCTTGGTGTCAGCTGCATCAGCTGCTGATGACTGTCTCAATCCCCTCCTCCAGATCATCAATGAAGACATTGAACAGGATGGGGCCCAGCACTGCTCCCTGGGGCACACCACTGGTGCCTGGCTGCCAGCTGGCTGTGGCACCATTCACCACCACTCTCTGGGCTCAGCCTCCAGCCAGTTCCTAACCCAGCTCAGAGTGCTGCTGTCCAAGCCAGGGGCTGACAGCTTTGACAGGAGCTTGCTGTGGGGGATGGTGTCAAAGGCCTTGCTGAGGTCCAGGCAGACCACATCCACAGCCTGCCCCACATCCACCAGGCAGTCACCTGGGCACAGAAGGAGATCAGGTTGGAGAGGCAGGACCTGCCCCTCCTGCAGAGGGGAATGTCCCCAGGATCTCCTGAGCATCCCAGCCTCACCCATGCCAGGTGAGAGGCAGCAGAGCTGTCTGTGCAGCCTGCCTGCACCTCCCCTGTAGGTGGCTGCCACCAGAAGCTGTGCTTCAGCCTGGCAGCCCCACGAGGTGGTGGGAGAGGAGGGGGCTGGGCACCCTCACTCCCCTTCTGAATGACTTTACCTGCAGGTAATCTTTTCCACCAGGCTGAGCCTGCCATGAAAAATGCAGGAGGCCAGGGACATGTTCCACCCAGAAGCTCAATGGGAAGTGGCAGGTGTCAGATTTTTGCAAGTCCCTTCCTCTTTACCTCACAGACTGCTCACTGGCAGGGACTTGAAGGCTCCAAGCTGGCACAGCTCCAGACTAAATTTCTGCAAATAACTTGAAATAACAAACACTGTTAAAAAGTGGAGGGGGAGGGGAGGGGGGAGAGAGAGGGGGAAGGTAGCAATGGAAGTCCTTTGGTGGTGCCATGGAGACTGGCACTGAGTGCACCCTCAGCAGGGTTGCTGATGGCATCAAGCTGTGTGGTGCCCTGCCCTGGGGGACCCTGCTCTGGCAGGGGGTTGGACTGGGTGATCTCCAGAGGTCCCTTCCAACCCTTCCCATTCTATGTCCCTGCTGGTGCTGAATCTTGTGGATGATTTGCTGTGGCCCTGGGCAGCCTGCTCGAGTTGGAGGTGTCCCTGCTGACTGCAGGGGTTGGACAAGATACCTCTGGAGAGTTCCTTCTGACCTGAGGCATTCTGTGATTCTATGACTCTCATGTGGTGCTGGAGGCCTCATCCCTGGAGACCTTCAGGGTCAAACTCTGAGGCCCTGAGCAGCCTGGTTTAATTGGAGGTGTCCCTGCTGACTGCAGGGGGTTGGAGAAGATGCCCTTGGAGGGCTCCTTCCAACCTGAGGCATTCTGTGATTCTGTGGCTCTCACTGACCCTCCTCTGCCAACACCTCAGAGTTCTTTTCACACCTCAACATGAGGAGAAGCTTCTTTGGTGTGAGGGTGCTGGAGCCCTGCAGCAGGCTGTCCAGAGAGGTTGTGGACTCTCCTTCTCTGGACACACTCAAGACCCACCTGGCTGTGTTCCTGTGTGCCCTGCCCTGGGGGACCCTGCTCTGGCAGGGGGGTTGGACTGGATGAGCTCCAGAGGTCCCTTCCAACCCCTCCCATTCCATGATTCTATGTCCCTGCTGGTGCTGAATCTTGTGGGTGATTTGCTGTGGCCCTGGGCAGCCTGCTCGAGTTGGAGGTGTCCCTGCTGACTGCAGGGGGCTTGGCCAAGATGACCTTTGAAGGTCCCTTCCAGCCTGAGGTGCTGAGGTCGACATCCCTGGAGTGTTTAAGCAAAGCCTGGATGAGGCACTTAGTGCCATGGTCTGGTGGGTTAGACAGGGTTGGGAGATCAGTTGGACTTGATGACTGAGTGCAGCCTCAGCAGGGCTGCTGGTGGCACCAAGCTGTGTGGTGCTGCTGCCAGCTGGAGGGAAGGATCCATCCAGAGGGACCTGGGCAGGCTGCAGAGCTGGGGCCAGGAGAACCTCAGGAGGTTCAACAAGCCCAAGGGCAAGGACCTGCAGCTCAGTTAGGGCAATCCCAGGCACTGCTAGAGGCTGGGCAGGGACTGGCTGGAGAGCAGCCCTGGAGAAAAGGCCTTGGGGGAGCTGGGGGAGGAGAAGCTCAGCAGGAGCCAGCAGGGAGCACTTGCAGCCCAGAGAGCCAAGCAGAGCCTGGGCTGCAGCAAGAGAAGTGTGGCCAGCAGGGCCAGGGAGGGGATTCTGCCCCTCTGCTCCACTCTGCTCAGACCACAGCTGCAGCTCTGGCTCCAGTGCTGGAGCCTCTGTGCCAGGAAGGCTGTGGAGGGGCTGGAAGGTGTCCAGAGCAGGGCCAGGAGGAGGAGCAGAGGGCTGGAGCTGCTCTGCTCTGCAGACAGCCTGAGAGAGTTGGGGCTGTGCAGGCTGCAGAGGAGAAGGCTCCCAGGAGCCCTTCTGGTGGCCTTCCAGGATCTGCAGGGGGCTGCAAGCAAGCTGGGGAGGGACTTTGGATGGTGTCAGGGAGGGATAGGACTGGGGGGCTGGAGCAGAACTAGAAGTGGGGAGGTTGAGCTTGGCTGTGAGGAAGAAGTTGTTGCCCAGGAGGGTGGTGAGAGCCTGGCACAGGCTGCCCAGGGAGGTGGTGGCAGCCTCCTGGCTGGAGGTGTTTGCAGCCAGGCTGGATGTGGCTGTGAGCAACCTGCTGTGGTGTGAGGTGTCCCTGCCCATGGCAAGGGGTTGGGGCTGGCTGAGCCTTGAGCTCCCTTCCAGCCCTGCCAGCTCTGTGGTTCTTTTGCCTGTTGAGATTCAAGATTGTGTCCCCTGGGCGTGAGTTCACTCTCTGTATCCTGGTGGTTACTATTCCACCCTCAGATGAGGAACAGATGCTGCAAGGAAGGAGATGCCAAATTTGGGTGACTCATTTCCTGCCTCTATCAGACACGTGTTGGGTCTGTCTTGAGCAGCACCTCTCTGTCTTCTGTCAGGGCAGTGCATTTCAGAGTGTTGACCAAGCCTGCAGACTCTGCCTTGGGTGAGCCTCAACCTTAGGACTTGAGGCATCTGATGAAGATGAGCTGTGAGGCTGAGTCTGTTGCATGGGGACAGGTATTCACAGAGTCACACAATGGGCTGGGTGGGAAGGGACCTCAAAGCTCAGCCAGCTCCAACCCCTGCCATGGGCAGGGACACCTCCCACCAGCACAGGGTGCTCAAGGCCTCATCCAGCCTGGCCTTGAACACCTCCAGGGAGGGGGCAGCCACAATCTCCCTCTCTGAGTAACTTATCCCAGTGTCTCCCCAGCCTCACTCCTAACAATTTCTTCCTCCTCTCCAGTCTCAGTCTCCCCTCTCCCAGCTCAAAGCCATTATTCCTCAGCCTGGCACTCCCAGCCCCTGTCCAAAGTCCCTCCCCAGCTCTCCTGGAGCCCTTCAGGTGCTGGAAGGCTGCTCTGAGGACTCCCTGGAGCCTTCTCTTCTCCAGGCTGAACAACCCCAACTCTCCCAGCCTGGCCCCACAGCCTGGCCTTGAACACCTCCAGGCAGGGGACACCCACAGCCTCTCTGGGCAGCCTGTGCCAGTGTCTCCCCAGCCTCACTCTAATGAATTCCTTCCTAATCTCCACTCTCACTCTGCCCTCATCCCCCTTCCATCCATTTCCTCTCATCCTGCAAACCACAGTCCAGAGTCCCTCCCTGGCTTTCCTGCCAGGTAGTGGCAGTGCTGCTGCCCTTGCCAAGGGAAGACTCTGACCAGATGTCCTTCAGCTGGCTCTGAACTCCCTTTCTCTGCCTAGAAACTGCATCCTGAGGCTGATCAGTCGGAATTCAGAGGCAATAGTGCCCTGAAAGCAGCAGAGTTGAGGTTTGGCTCCCTGCCCTCTGCTCTAGCTGCTCCTCCTGTGTTGCTATTCTTGTCCCTTTGGAGGACATTCACTTCCTCTGAGTTTGCTAACCTGAGGTTAAGAAGTTGGAGGTGGGGAAGAAAAAGGAGAGGGGGGGGGGAAGCATGAAAAGAAGAATCCAGTTTGTTCTTCTTGGAGAAATGTTTGGGGTTGTTGAAAAGTTCACTCCAGCTGCTTCTCACAAGCTGTCACCAAGGGCTGCTGTGGCTCTCAGCAAGGGACTCCATGCACAGGCAGCACAGGGGCAGCCCTGGCTGTTTGGCACCCTGGCAGTGCCCCAAGCTGCACAGGGGTTTAGCTCCTGCAGACAACCCAGCCTCAGCCCAAGGGGCTGCTAGCTGAGAGCTCAAGAAGGTAGCAGAAACCTTCAGTGTGAGCTGCTGAGGAGGAGTTCTGCAGCAGCACTGCTTTCATCATGCAGGGTGGTGAGAGCCTGGCACAGGCTGCCCAGGGGGTGGTGGAAGCCTCATGGTTGGAGGTGTTTGCAGCCAGGCTGGAGGTGGCTGTGAGCAACCTGCTGTGGTGTGAGGTGTCCCTGCCCGTGGCAGGGGGTTGGGGCTGGCTGAGCCTTGAGCTCCCTTCCAGCCCTGACAATTCTCTGACTCTATGACTGATTGTAACAGACTTTGAGTTCAGCTCTGCGTCAGCTGAAGGTTTGGAGGATGGCAGTGCAGGGGAAGGTGCTGTGATCATGGCCAGGGTGTGTGGTGGAGCTAGGGCAGGGTAAGCTGGGGTGTTTGTACCTGTGGATCTTCCACCATAACCTTCTTTTGGGAATGGAGGTGACAGGCTTGGGGCAGTGGCTGGACAGCTGCCCGGCAGAAAAGGACCTGGGGGTGCTGGCTGATAGCTGAACACGAGCCAGCAGTGTGCCCAAGTGGCCAGGAAGGTCAGCAGCATCCTGGCCTGGAGCAGCCATGCTGGGGCCAACAGGAGCAGGGAGGTTGTGGTGTCCCTGCACTCAACACTTGAGAGGCTGCACTTCAAATCCTGGGTTCAGTTTTGGGCTCCTCACTCCCAGCAGGAGGTGTTTGCAGCCAGGCTGGAGGTGGCTGTGAGCAACCTGCTGCAGTGTGAGGTGTCCCTGCCCATGGCAGGGAGTTGGGACTGGCTGAGCCTTGAGGTCCCTTCCAGCCCTGACAGTTCTGTGATTCTATGTTAGAACAGAACAGGCCAGGTTAGGCCAGGACAGGATAGAGTGGAGTGGAGTGGAGTGGAGTAGGATAGGGTAGAGTAGGATAGGATAGAATGGAATAGAATAGAATAGAATAGAATAGAATAGAATAGAATAGAATAGAATAGAATAGAATAGAATAGAATTAACCAGGTTGGAAAGGACCTTTGAGATCATCAAGTCCAACCTCTCACCCAGCACCATCTGATCAACTAAATCATGGCACTGAGTGCCTCATCCAGACCACACCTGGAGTCCTGTGTCCAGTTCTGGGCTCCTCAGCTCAAGAAGGACATTGAGAGACTTGAAGGTGTGCAGAGAAGGGCAAGGAGGCTGGGGAGGGGTCTGGAGCACAGCCTGTGAGAGAGGCTGAGGGAGCTGGGGTTGCTGAGCCTGCAGAAGAGGAGGCTCAGGGGAGACCTTCTTGCTCTCTGCAACTCCCTGCAGGGAGGTTGGAGCCAGGTGGGGGTTGGTCTCTTCTCTCTAGCAACCAGCACCAGAACAAGAGAACAGAGTCTCAAGCTGTGCCAGGGAGGTTGAGGCTGGAGGTGAGGAGAAAGTTCTTCCCAGAGAGAGTTGTTAGCCATTGGGATGTGCTGCCCAGGGAGGTGGTGGAGTCCCCATCCCTGGAGGTGTTCAAGAGGGGACTGGATGTGGCACTTGGTGCCATGGTCTGGTCATGGGGTCTGTGGTGACAGGTTGGACTCGATGATCTTCGAGGTCTCTTCCAACCTTGGTGATTCTGTGGGACTCTGATACTGATAACCCTTTCTGGGCAGCGTCCCAGGCCACCCAGGGAGGTGGTGCAGTCCCCATCCCTGGAGGGGTTTGAAGGCCACATGGATGTGGTGCTGAGGGATGTGGTTCAGTGGCAGTGGCGGGGTTGGGAGCTCTGGGTGAGCTGTTGGACTTGATGGTCTCAAAGGTCTCTCCCAACCTCAACAGCTCCATGACTCTAGTCATAGGTTGAACCTCGATCAGAGCAGTCATAGATTGAACCTTGATGAGAGCAGAAGGGCAGAGCTTGCAGCATTTTTGTGGTGCTGGCTGGCAGGAAAGGTTAGTGGGATGAGGATAAGAAGCAGGTGAGCAGAGTGTGACCTTCTCCTTTGCATCCCCCTGGTGCTCTACAAGGAGATTCCTTGAGCCAGAGGCTGCAGCTGCCTTCCACTATTTGATGCTCGAAAAGCCAAACTCTTTTAACTTGAGGGAGCTGGGGGAAATGAAAGGTAACCTCTGCTGCCTTCATCTGCTCTGCTCCTGACTGGTTTCTGCACAGAGAAGGGCAACTGAGCTGGGGAAGGGTCTGGAGAAGAGGGCTGGGGAGGAGCAGCTGAGGGAGCTGGGGAGGTTCACCCCAGACAGAGGAGGCTGAAGGGGAGACCTCATTGCTCTCTCCAGCTGCCTGCAAGGAGGTTGGAGCCAGGTGGGGATTGGGCTCTTTTCCCTAGGATCAGGTGATAGAAGGAAAGGAAATGGCCTGAAATTATGTTTAGGTTGGAGATGAAGAAGAATTTCTTTGCTGCCAGAGTGGTCAGGGACTGGCAGAGGCTGCCCAGGGAGGTGGTGGAGTCCCCACCCCTGGAGGTGTTCAGGAATCACAGGTGGGTCACCCAGGGCAGGTCACACAGGAACACATCCAGCTGGGTCTTGAAAGACTCCACAACCTCTCTGGGCAGCCTGCTCCAGGGCTCCAGCAGCCTCTCAGCAAAGAGGTTTCCCCTTATGTTGAGCTGGAAGCTCCTGTGCTCTAGCTTGCACCCACTGCTCCCTGTCCTGTTGGTGAGCCTGGGTCCTTCCAAGGCCACCCATGCTGTGATTCTGTGACTTCCCTGAGCTGCCTCTTGTGCTGCATTACTCCTGTGCCTCAACTGATCTCACAGTATCACAGTCTCACAGTATTACCAAGGTTGGAAGAGACTTCAAAGATCACCAAGTCCAACCTGTAACCACAAACCTCACGACTAGCCCATGGCACCAAGTGCCACATCCAGTCCCCTCTTGAACACCTCCAGGGACGGCGACTCCACCACCTCCCTGGGCAGCACATCCCAATGGTGAATCACTCTCTTGGTGAAGAACTTTCTCCTCACCTCCAGCCTAAACTTCCCCTGGTGCAGCTTGAGACTGTGTCCTCTTGTTCTGGTGCTGGTTGCCTGGGAGAAGAGGCCAACCCCTTCCTGGCTACAACCACCTTTCAGGTAGTTGTAGAGAGCAATGAGGTCTCCCCTGAGCCTCCTCTTCTGCAGGCTAAACAACCCCAGCTCCCTCAGCCTCTCCTCATAGGGCTCCACACAGAGGTCACCACAGCTCTGATTCTCTATTCATGGCAAATCATAGAGTCACAGATTCAAGCAGGTTGGAAAAGACCTCAGAGATCATCAGGTCCAACCTATTACCTAATCCCTAACACCTCCTGACAACTAAACCATGGCTCCAAGTGCCACGTCCAATCCCCTTTTGAACACCTCCAGGCATGGGGACTCCACCAGCTCCCTGGGCAGCACATCCCAAGGGCCAATTCCTCTTGCTGGGAAGAACTTTCTCCTCACCTCCAGCCTCAACCTCCCCTGGCACAGCTTGAGACTGTGTCCTCTTGTTCTGGTGCTGGGTGCCTGGGAGACGAGACCAACCCCCACCTGGCAATGAGAGAGAGCAATGAGGTCTCCCCTGAGCCTCCTCTTCTGCAGGCTAAGCAACCCCAGCTCCCTCAGCCTCTCCTCCCAGGGCTGTGCTCCAGACCCTCCCCAGCCTCCTTGCCCTTTCAGGTAGCTGTAGAGAGCAAGAAGGTCTCCCCTGAGCCTCCTCTTGGCCCTTTGGTGTGTGGCAAACCCTTGAGCTTTTCATGTCCTTGCAGGAGGCAGCTCTGAATTATTTATGACCTTCAGAAAGCAAAGGGAGAGAGAAATGAAAACTCAGTTAATGGAAAGGCTTTCAGAGTGTGAATCTCTTTCACAAGTACATTGTGAAGCCCTTTGGACCTGAAGGGAGAAAGAGTCTGTCTGGGAGAGGGTAAAACAAGAACTAAAGCTCCTTGGAACAGCAGTTGCAGGAACTTTGTGGCCTGCTGTCTCTGAGCAGGAGGACACTTGGGTGGTCTGGGTCTGGTTTTGCCCTCCTGCAGGGTACCTTCTGTGCTGCATCCCCTTCTTCATGGTGAGAATCAAAACCAGTGAGGTGATTCTGAGGTGTCAGAGAATTCAGGCATGGAACTGCTGGAGCAGGTCCAGAGCAGGCCACAAAGGTGATCAGAGGGCTGCAGCACCTTCCCTATGGGGACAGGTTGGGAGAGTTGGGGCTGTTCAGCCTGGAGAAGAGAAGGCTCCAGGGAGACCTCAGAGCAGCCTTCCAGTACAAGAGAGCTGGGGAGGGCTTTTTACAAGGGCATGCAGTGGCCATGTAGTTCTTGGCTCCTCTTCAGCTGCCCATCAGTCAGCACAGAGCCAGGGAGGTTCTTCTCCCCTCTGCTCTGCCCTGCTGAGACCTCCCCTGCAAGATTGCTTCCAGCTCTGGGCTCCCCAGCTCAGGAGGGACAGGGATCTGCTGCAGAGAGCCCAAGGGAGGGCTGCAAGGCTGCTGCAGGGACTGCAGCACTGCCTGGGGAGGAGAGGCTGAGAGCCCTGGGGCTGTTCAGTCTGCAGAGGAGAAGGCTGAGAGGGATCTGATCAATGTCTCTCCAGAGCTGAGGGCTGGGGGGCAGCAGGGAGGGGACAGGGCCAGGCTCTGCTCAGCTGCACCCTGGCATAGGCCAAGGAGCAAGGGATGGAAAGCGCAGCCCAGGAGGTTGCAGCTCAGCAGGAGGAGGAACTTGTGCCCTGGGAGGCTCCCAGAGGCCTGGAGCAGGCTGCCCAGAGAGGTTGTGGAGTCTCCTGCTCTGGAGCCTTCCCAGCCCTGTCTGGATGTGTTCTGTGTGCCCTGGGCTGGATTCTGTGCTCCTGCTCTGGCAGGGGTTGGACTGGATGGTCTCCGGAGGTCCCTTCCAACCCCTTCCATTGGCCTTCTTGGCCACAAGGGCACATTGCTGACCCATGGAGAACTTGTCCACCAGGACTCCCAGATCCTTACTAAAGTCCAGAGAGGCATCAACAGCCTTCCCCTCATCTGCCAGGCAGGTCACCTTGTCATAGAAGCAGATCTTGCCTCACTTCAGCTGCTGCTTCAAGGAGTTCCAGTAGCAGCACTGAGTAAGTTGGAGGATGGAGAGCAACAGCTTCCTCAGAGCTGGTTGATGTGGAAGGAGGGATGGAAAGGTTGCTGTGGAAGGAGGGATGGAAAGGTTGCTGTGGAAGGAGGGATTCAAGGTTGCTGTGGAAGGAGGGATGGAAAGGTTGTTGTGGAAGGAGGGATTGAAGGTTGCTGTGGAAGGAGGGATTGAAGGTTGCTGTGGAAGGAGGGATGGAAAGGTTGCTGTGGAAGGAGGGATGGAAAGGTTGCTGTGGAAGGAGGGATTCAAGGTTGCTGTGGAAGGAGGGATGGAAGGTTGCTGTGGAAGGAGGGATGGAAAGGTTGCTGTGGAAGGAGGGATGGAAAGGTTGCTGTGGAAGGAGGGATGGAAAGGTTGCTGTGGAAGGAGGGATGGAAAGGTTGCTGTGGAAGGAGGGATGGAAGGTTGCTGTGGAAGGAGGGATGGAAAGGTTGCTGTGGAAGGAGGGATTAAAGGTTGATGTGGAAGGAGCAGCAAATATTCCTGGTCTTAGAGAAGTAACTAACTCTGGAATGTAGTCTTTGCACTCCCAAGGTCAAGTGGTTTGTTGCTGCTTGTTGTGGTGCCAGATGGATGTCCACTCAAAGGTCTAGACTGACAGCTCTGCAGCCCTCAAGTCCTCCTTTCCCCAGGATAATTTGGCAGCAGATTTGACATGACCTGGCCCCAGTGGACTGATTGGGTGTCTCAAGGCAAGAAAGGAGCCTGAAGCAGTTATGTAACAGGAGGGAAGGCAGCAAATTACCTTCAGTGTTTCATCTGCTCATCAAAAGTGTGCTGACAGTGTTGTGATGTGAAATTCAGGCTGGATGTGCTCCTCAAGAGATGGATTCTGCCCCCAGCATCAGAGGGACATGGAGGTGCTGGGGAGAATCCAGAGGACACCATGGAGATGATCTGAGGAGGAAGAACCTCCCCTGTGGGGCCAGGCTGGAGAGTTGGGGCTGTTCAGCCTGGAGAAGAGAAGGCTCCAGGGAGACCTTAGAGCAGCTTCCAGTACCTGAAGAGGCTCCAGGAAAGCTGGGGAGGGACTTTGGACAAGGGCTGGGGGTGACAGGATGTAGATAATGGCTTTGAGCTGGGAGAGAGGAGGTTGAGACTGGAGATGAGGAAGAGATTGTTTCGAGTGAGGGTGGGGAGACTCTGGGACAGGCTGCCCAGGGAGGCTGTGGCTGTCCCCTGCCTGGAGGTGTTCAAGGCCAGGCTGGATGAGGCCTTGAGCAAGCTGGGCTGGTGGGAGGTGTCCCTGCCCATGGCAGGGGGTTGGAGCTGGATGGTCTTGAAAGTCTCTTCCAGCTCAACCCATTCTGTGATTCTATGCCTCTGTGTCTCTAGGGATCTTTGAAGATGGATTTATGACTCTATAGATCTATGACTCTATGACTCCTTGGCTATGAATTTATCACTCTGTGGATCTATGGCTATGGATCTGTGACTCTGTGGATCTATGACTTGCTGCCATGGTTTAGTAGATCAGATGGTGTTGGGTGAGAGGTTGGACTCGATGATCCGAAAGGTCTCTTCCAACCTGGTTAATTCCATTCCATTCCATTCCATTCCATTCCATTCCATTCCATTCCATTCCATTCCATTCCATTCCATTCCATTCCATTCCATTCCATTCCATCCCATTCTATACTATTCCATTCCATTCCATTCCATTCCATTCCATTCCATTCCATTCCATTCCATTCCATTCATTCCATTCCATTCCATTCCATTCCATCCCATCCCATCCCATCCCATCCCATCCCATCCCATCCCCCATCCCATCCCATCCCATCCCATTCTATTCTATTCTATTCTATTCTATTCTATTCTATTCTATTCTATTCTATTCTATTCTATTCCATTCCATTCCATTCCATTCCATTCCATTCTATTCTATTCCATTCCATTCCATTCCATTCCATTCCATTCCATTCCATTCCATTCCATTCCATTCCCATTCCATTCCATCCCATCCCATCCCATTCCATTCCATTCCATTCCATTCCATTCCATTCCATTTCCCGTTCCATCCCATCCCATCCATCCCATCCCATCCCATCCCATCCCATCCCATCCCATCCCATTCTATTCTATTCTATTCTATTCTATTCTATTCTATTCTATTCTATTCTATTCTATTCCATTCCATTCCATTCCATTCCATTCCATTCCATTCCATTCCATCCTATTCCATTCTATTCTATTCCATTCCATTCCATTCCATTCCATTCCATTCCATTCCATTCCATCCCATCCCATCCATCCCATTCCATTCCATTCCATTCCATCCCATCCTATTCTATACCATTCCATTCCATTCCATTCCATTCCATCCCATTCTATACTATTCCATTCCATTCCATTCCATCCTATTCCATTCCATTCCATTCCATTCCATTCTATTTTATTATATTATATTCCATTCCATCCCATCCCCATTCCCATTCCATCCCATTCCATCCCATTCCATTCCATTCTATTCTATTCTATTCTATTCTATTCTATTCTATTCTATTCATTATTCTATTCTATTCATTCCATCCTATTCTATTCTATTCTATTCTATTCTATTATTCTATTCTATTATTCTATTCTATTCTATTCTATTCTATTCCATTCCATTCCATCATTCCATTCTATTCCATTCCATTCCATTCCATTCCATTCCATTCCATTCCATTCCATTCCATTCCATTCCATTCCATTTTATTATATTATATTCCATTCCATTCCATCCCATTCCATCCCATTCCATCCCATCCCATCCCATCCCATCCCATCCCATCCCATCCCATCCCATCCCATCCCATCCCATTCCATCCCATTCCATCCCATCCTATTCTATTCTATTCTATTCTATTCTATTCTATTCATTCCATCCTATTCTATTCTATTCTATTCTATTCTATTCTATTCTATTCTATTCTATTCTATTCTATTCTATTCTATTCCATTCCATTCCATCCCATTCTATACTATTCCATTCCATTCCATTCCATTCCATTCCATTCCATTCCATTCCATTCCATTCCATTCCATTCCATTCTATTTTATTATATTATATTCCATTCCATCCCATCCCATCCCATCCCATTCCATCCCATTCCATCCCATCCCATCCCATCCCATCCCATCCCATCCCATCCCATCCCATCCCATCCCATCCCATCCCATTCCATCCATCCCATTCCATCCCATTCCATCCCATTCTATTCTATTCTATTCTATTCTATTCTATTCTATTCTATTCTATTCTATTCTATTCTATTCATTCCATTCTATTCTATTCTATTCTATTCTATTCTATTCCATTCCATTCTATTCTATTCTATTCTATTCCATTCCATTCCATTCCATTCTATCCTATTCCATTCCATTCCATTCCATTCTATTCCATTCCATTCCATTCCATTCCATTCCATTCCATTCTATTTTATTATATTATATTCCATTCCATCCCATCCCATCCCATTCCATCCCATTCCATCCCATTCCATCCCATCCCATCCCATCCCATCCCATCCCATCCCATCCCATCCCATCCCATCCCATCCCATTCCATTCCATCCTATTCTATTCTATTCTATTCTATTCTATTCTATTCTATTCTATTCATTCCATCCTATTCTATTCTATTCTATTCTATTCTATTCTATTCTATTCTATTCTATTCTATTCTATTCCATTCCATTCCATTCCATTCTATTCCATTCCATTCCATTCCATTCCATTCCATTCCATTCCATTCCATTCCATTCCATTCCATTCTATTTTATTATATTATATTCCATTGCATCCCATCCCATCCCATTCCATCCCATTCCATCCCATCTATTCTATTATTCTATTCTATTCTATTCTATTCTATTCTATTCTATTCTATTCTATTCCATTCCATTCCATTCCATTCCATTCCACTCCATTCCATTCCATTCCATCCCGTCTGTGCTTGCTGAGCCTTTTGGGCCTGTGTGCCTGTGCCCTGTACAGCTCCCTGGGCCTCTGGGGAGCTGTCCCTTGCTGGGTGGCAGCAGAGGTTCCACACTCTGCTGAGCACAACCAGAAGCCTGCTAAAAGGAAAACTGTGTTGCAGGCAGCCCTGCAAGTTGTTAGGGATAATGCTACAGGAACTGTGGGGTTTGCAGTGTCTGACCACAAAAAGGGATGCAAAAATGCTGCTGGATGAATAATTCACAGCCCTCTGCCCTGTTAGGATCAGTGCCTCTGGCTGGGCAGGTGCCTGGCAACATTCCCGTGCTCCTGCAGCTCCTCTGTTGGAATCCTGCGTGCTGCTGCGTGGGCAGCTGGAGGAGCAACTGGAAACCCATGGAGGGCCTGTTGTGACAAGAGAGGGAATGGTTTGAAACTCATCCAGCCTGGCCTTCAACACCTCCAGGGAGGAGATACCCAGAACCTCTCTGGGCAACCTGTGCCAGAGTCTCCCCACCCTCACTGGAAAGAATTTCTTCCTCATCTCTGGTCTCAGTCTCCCCTCTCCCAGCTCAAAGCCGTTGTCCTTCATCCTGGCACATTGCACCCTGGCCAAGGGTCCCTCCCCAGCTCTCCTGCAGCCCCTTCAGGTACTGGAAGGCTGCTTCAAGGTCTTCCTGGAGCCTTCTCTTCTTCAGGCTGAGCAGCCCCAACTCTCCCAGCCTGGCCCCACAAGGGAGGTTCTGCAGGCCTTTGATCTTCTGTGAGCATCTGAGCACCCTCATGGTGCAGGACTTGTTCCTCATGGTGCAGGACTTGTTCCTCATGGTGCAGGACTTGTTCCTCATGGTGCAGGACTTGTTCCTCATGGTGCAGGACTTGTTCCTCATATCCAGCCTGAATCTGCTCTGCTTTAGCTTGAAGCCACTGCCCCTTGTCTTGTCCCTGCAGGCCTCTCTCCATCCTTCTTGTAGCCCCTTCTGGTACTGGAAGGATGCTCTCTAGAGCCTTCTCTTCTCCAGGCTGAACACCCTCAGCTTCCTCAGATCTCTCATGCCCAGGTCTGCCATCTGTGACAGGAGGAGCATCACTGTGTCTTCCCTTCCCCATGAGCAGGAGCAGAGAAGCCCTGGTGGGTACAGGGCGTATCACAGAATCACAGTTATCCCTTCTTGGAACAGAGGTTTGACCTGGCCAGGGATTCTCTTTTGTTTTCCCTATAGGAGCTCAAGAAGAGCTCCTATGAGCTCCTGTGAGGAAGAGAATGAAGAACGGTGCACTGGAGGTGTTCATAGCCCCTTGGGAACTGCAGTGGAATCACATAATCATAGAATGGCTTAGGATGGAAGAGACCTCAGAGATCACCTACTCCAACCCCTCTGCCACAGGCAGGGACACCTTCCACTGCCTCAGGCTGTCCAAGGTCTCATCCAGCCTGGCTTTGAACACCCCAGAGTCATCTACTTGAGGGGAGGACATAGAATCACAGCACTGTCAGGGTTGGAAGGGACCTCAAGGCTCATCCAGCTCCAACCCCCCTGCTGGCTCGTGTTCAGCTATCAGCCAGCACCCCCAGGTCCTTTTCTGCCGGGCAGCTGTCCAGCCACTGCCCCAAGCCTGTCACCTCCATTCCCAAAAGAAGGTTATGGTGGAAGATCCACAGGTACAAACACCCCAGCTTACCCTGCCCTAGCTCCACCACACGCCCTGGCCATGATCACAGCACCTTCCCCTGCACTGCCATCCTCCAAACCTTCAGCTGACGCAGAGCTGAACTCAAAGTCTGTTACAATCAGTCATAGAGTCAGAGAATTGTCAGGGCTGGAAGGCAGCTCAAGGCTCAGCCAGTCCCAACCCCTGCCATGGGCAGGGACACCTCACACCACAGCAGGTTGCTCACAGCCACCTCCAGCCTGGCTGCAAACACCTCCAGCCAGGAGGCTGCCACCACCTCCCTGGGCAGCCTGTGCCAGGCTCTCACCACCCTCCTGGGCAACAACTTCTTCCTCACAGCCAAGCTAACCTCCCCACTTCCAGTTCTGCTCCATGTCCCTCCCTCACACCCTCCAAAGTCCCTCCCCAGCTTGCTTGCAGCCCCCTGCAGATCCTGGAAGGCCACCAGAAGATCTCCTGGGAGCCTTCTCCTCTGCAGCCTGCACAGCCCCAACTCTCTCAGGCTGTCACCAGAGCAGAGCAGCTCCAGCCCCACCATGAGGTGAGGGAAGCTCTTGGTCAGTGCTGTGGTTTCAAGTGCCTGGAAAATAGAAACCTGGCTTGTGAGGGGAACAATATCCATCAGTCTGGGGCCTGTTCTTTGTCACTCCTCTGCCAGGAAGGTGTCTCCACCACCTTTCAGAGGGCTTCTGCCACTCAGCCCTGTGGCCACACAGCACAAAGTGTGTGGCATCTGTCTGGGAGTTTGTTGGGTTTCCTTTTTCCCCTTAGGTTAGCAAGGTGCTTGTGACTGGGAGCTTGGGAGTGCAACTCCCACTCCTACCCTGTGTTTTGCACAGTGAAGTAGAAAATGTCACCTTGTTTTGGATTCTCCCCTGTCACATTGATGAGGATGACTCTGGAGAAGGGCAGAATGATCTTTAGCAGCAGAAAGCCACAATGGATCTAAGCCACAGTGGATGGAAACTGCAGCCCAGGAGGTTCCAGCTCAACACAAGGAGGAACTTGTGCCCTGGGAGGCTCCCAGAGGCCTGGAGCAGGCTGCCCAGAGAGGTTGTGGAGTCTCCCACTCTGGAGCCTTTCCAGCCCTGTCTGGATGTGTTCCTGTGTGACCTGGGCTGGGTTCTGTGCTCCTGCTCTGGCAGGGGGTTGGACTCAATGATCTCCCTGGGTCCCTTCCAACCCCAAACATCCTGTGAGCTGTGAGCCTGTGCTTCCTGATGCCCTCATGCTCTGCAGGCAGCACTAGGAGTGGCTCAGCCTGGCTGTTGGTATCAAATCCAGAATCCAGAATCAACCAGGTTGGAAAACACCTCAGAGGTCATCCAGTCCAACCTCTCACCCAGCACCATCTGATCAACTCAACCATGGCACCAAGGGCCTCATCCAGGCTCTTCTTAAACACTTCCAGGCACAGGGACTCCACCACCTCCCTGGGCAGCACATCCCAAGGGCCAATCTCTCTGGCTGGGAAGAACTTTCTCCTCACCTCCAGCCTCAACCTCCCCTGGCACAGCTTGACACTGTGTCCTCTTGTTCTAGTGCTGAGTGCCAACCTCATATTGAGGTGGAACTTCCTGGGTTCTGCTCCTGGGTTCCTGGGAGAAGAGACCAACCCCCACCTGGCTCCAACCTCCCTTCAGGGAGTTGCAGAGAGCAATGAGGTCTCCCCTGAGCCTCCTCTTCTGCAGGCCAAGCAACCCCAGCTCCCTCAGCCTCTCCTAACCTGGGGAGAAGGTTGGACTGGATAATCTTTGAAGTCTCATCCAACCAGATGTTTTCTGTCATTCTCTGATTCTGTGAATGTTCACTCTCCAATATTCAGAGGATCTCCAGCAGGTAACCACCAGGATGAGGAGTGTCAGCTCTTACTGAAGGTCTAATGCTTGCTTCTGAGAGAGAAAGATTCAAATGGCTGTGAGGAAGAAGTTTTCCCCCATGAGGGTGGTGAGAGCCTGGCCCAGGCTGCCCAGGGAGGTGGTGGCAGCCTCCTGGCTGGAGGTGTTTGCAGCCAGGCTGGAGGTGGCTGTGAGCAACCTGCTGTGGTGTGAGGTGTCCCTGCCCATGGCAGGGGGTTGGGACTGGCTGAGCCTTGAGCTGCCTTCCAGCCCTGACAATTCTCTGACTCTATGACTGATTGTAACAGACTTTGAGTTCAGCTCTGCGTCAGCTGAAGGTTTGGGGGATGGCAGTGCAGGGGAAGGTGCTGTGATCATGGCCAGGGAGTGTGGTGGAGCTAGGGCAGGGTAAGCTGGGGTGTTTGTACCTGTGGATCTTCCACCATAACCTTCTTTTGGGAATGGAGGTGACAGGCTTGGGGCAGTGGCTGGACAGCTGCCTGGCAGAAAAGGACCTGGGGGTGCTGGCTGATAGCTGAACACGAGCCAGCAGTGTGCCCAAGTGGCCAGGAAGGTCAGCAGCATCCTGGCCTGGAGCAGCCATGCTGGGGCCAACAGGAGCAGGGAGGTTGTGGTGTCCCTGCACTCAACACTTGAGAGGCTGCACTTCAAATCCTGGGTTCAGTTTTGGGCTCCTCACTCCCAGCAGGACCTTGAGAGGCTGGAGCAGGGCCAGAGAAGGGCAAGGGAGCTGGGGAAGGGTCTGGAGAAGAGGGCTGGGGAGGAGCAGCTGAGGGAGCTGGGGGGGTTGAGGCTGGAGCAGAGGAGGCTGAGGGAGACCTCCTTGCTCTCTGCAGCTCCCTGAGAGGAGGCTGGAGCCAGGTGGGGGTTGGGCTCTGCTCTCTGGTGTTAGGTGATAGAAGGAGAGGCAATGGCCTGAAATTGTGCCAGGGAGACTTAGGTTGGAGCTGAGGAACAATTTCTTTGCTGCCAGAGTGGTCAGGGACTGTCCCAGGCTGCCCAGGGAGGTGGTGGAGTCCCCATGCCTGGAGGTGCTCCAGAACCCTGTGGCCATGGCACCTGGGGCCAGGGTTTGGTGGCCCTGGTGGGGCTGGGCTGCTGTTGGCCTGGATGACCTTAGAGGCTTTCTCCAACCCAAACAGTTCTCTGATTCCATCTTTGATCCTTGCCTGGTGGTTTGCAGTGGATCCAAGTTCTGCTGTCCCTGCAGTTTTGTGGCTGCTGCTATTGTTAGAGGCAGTTGTTGAGCTGCTACCAGGAGCTAACAAGAGGTGCTGCCAGGATTATTTAGGGTTCCTCCTGCTCAGGAGGAGCTCAGAGGTATCCCTGAGCTCAACATCCCTCAGCAGCTGCTGGCCACAGCATCTGAACTGAAACTCAGAGCCTGTTTAGCAGTGGGAAGTGGAACAGGGAAACTCTCTGAGAGCTGTACCTTGAAGTGGATGGAGGAGAAGGCAGGCAGTGGTCTGAGCCACTCATTAAAGACTGAGGCATATGTCAAAGCCAATGAAAGTGATGAGGCTGCTGCTGTGCATGGCATTGTTATGAAAATTAGGGCTGGAGAGGAGATGCACAGCAGGAGGACAGCTCTGGGGCATGACAGACACAGGTTGATTAAAGCTGGAGTCCAGGCAGTAGCTGTTCACAGATCACAGGATGTCAGGGGCTGGAAGGGACCCAAAGAGATCATAGAATCACAGAGTCATAGAGTCAGGAAGGTTGGAAAAGACCTCAGAGATCATCAAGTCCAAGCTCTCACCCAACACCTCCTGACAACTAAACCATGGCTCCAAGGGCCACATCCAATCCCCTCTTGAACACCTCCAGGCACAGGGACTCCACCACCTCCCTGGGCAGCACATCCCAAGGGCCAATTCCTCTTGCTGGGAAGGACTTCTCCTCACCTCCAGCCTCAACCTCCCCTGGCACAGCTTGAGACTGTGTCCTCTTGTTCTGGTGCTGGCTGCCTGGCAGAAGAGACCAACCCCCACCTGGCTACAACCTCCCTTCAGGGAGTTGGAGAGAGCAAGAAGGTCTCCCCTGAGCTTCTCCTTCTCCATCATCAAGATCATCTAGACCAACCCCCTGCCAGAGCAGGAGCACAGAACCCAGCACAGGGCACACAGAACACATCCAGACAGGGCTGGAAAGGCTCCAGAGCAGGAGACTCCACAACCTCTCTGGGCAGCCTGCTCCAGGCCTCTGGGAGCCTCCCAGGGCACAAGTTCAAAACTGTGTTGAGGTGGAACCTCCTGGGCTGCAGTTTCCATCCCTTGCTCCTTGGCCTATGCCAGGGTGCAGCTGAGCAGAGCCTGGCCCTGTCCCCTCCCTGCTGCCCCCAGCCCTCAGATATTTATAGGCATTTATTAAATCCCCTCTCAGTCTTCTCTTTTCCAGACTGAACAGCCCCAGGCCCCTCAGCCTCTCCTCCCCAGGCTGGTGCTGCAGTCCCCTGTGCCTCAGAGAGGGAGCCTGAGCCTGAGCCTTCAGCAGCACTGAAGATCACCCATGGGGTGTGCCTCTCACTGGTGAGACTGGGAGACCTCTGCTGGCTGGCCTCAGGGATCTCCACTGGTGAGACTGGGAGATCTCCACTGGCTCAGAGTCAGGGATCTCTGATGGTTAGACTGGGGGATCTCCACTGGCTCAGAGTGGCTCAGAGTCAGGGATCTCTGATGGTTAGACTGATGGTTAGACTGGGGGATCTCCACTGGCTCAGAGTCAGGGATCTCTGATGGTTAGACTGGGGGATCTCCACTGGCTCAGAGTCAGGGATCTCTGATGGTTAGACTGGGGGATCTCCACTGGCTGGACTCAGTGATCTCTGATGGTTAGACTGGGGATCTCTACTGGTTGGACTTGGGGGTGCTGATGGATGAGAAGCTGGACAGGAGCAGGCAGTGTGAGCTTGCAGCCCAGAAGGCAAATAACCACAAATGGCCACAACAACCCCAGGCAGAGCTACAGGCTGGGCTTGGAGGGGCTAGAGAGCTGCCAAACAGAAAAGGACCTGGGGGTGCTGATTGACAGCTGCCTAAACATGAGCCAGCAGTGTGCCCAGGGGGCCAAGAAGGCCAAGGGCATCCTGGCCTGCAGCAGGCAGAGTGTGGCCAGCAGGAGCAGGGAAGTCCTTGTGCCCTGTGCTCAGCACTGCTGAGGCCACCCCTGGAGTCCTCTGTCCAGCTCTGGGCTCCTGAGGTCAAGAAGGACCTTGAGAGACTTGAAGGTGTGCAGAGAAGGGCAAGGAGGCTGGGGAGGGGTCTGGAGCACAGCCCTGTGAGGAGAGGCTGAGGGAGCTGGGGTTGCTTAGCCTGCAGAAGAGGAAGCTCAGGGGAGACCTTCTTGCTCTCTCCAATTGCCTGAAAGGAGGTTGTAGCCAGCTGGGGGTTGGTCTCTTCTCCCAGGCACCCAGCAGCAGAACAAGAGGCCACAGTCTCAAACGGTGCCAGGGGAGATTTAGGCTTCAGGTGGAGGGAAAGTTCTTCCCAGAAAAAGAGATTGGCCATTGGGATGTGCTGCCCAGGGAGGTGGTGGAGTCCCCATCCCTGGGGGTGTTCAAGAGGGGATTGGATGCGACACTTGGTGCCATGGTCTAGTCATGAGGTCTGTGGTGACAGGTTGGACTCGATGATCTTTGAGGTCACTTCCAGCCTTGGTGATTCTGTGATCCTGTGTCTGTGAAACTGGAGCAGGGGAGGTTTAGGTTGGACATCAGGTTTAGGTTGGACATCAGGAGGAAGTTCTGCACTGAGGGTAGTGAGACCCTGGAACAGGTTGCCCAGGGACATGGTTGAGGCTTCACCCCTGGAGACATCCAGGATCAACTTTGATGTGGCCTTGGGCATCCTGCTGTAGTTGCAGATGTCCCTGCTGCCTGCAGGGGGCTTGGTCAAGATGACTTTTGAGGTCCCTTCCTAGCTGATGCAGTCTGTGCAGCTGTGACAGTTTGCGAACCCGGCAACTCCAGGCTCCCATTCACTTCCTCACCCTGCCACCTAGTGGGCTTGGTCGAACGGGGACCGCCCGGCAGGGGCAAGGCTGGAAGCGAGAGCAGAGCATCCTCCAAGTGCTTTGGTAAGGCTGCTGATCACAGAATCGTAGAGCCACTGAACTGTCAGGGTTGGAAGGGACCTCAAGGCTCAGCCAGCCCCAACCCCCTGCCATGGGCAGGGACACCTCACACCGCAGCAGGTTGCTCACAGCCACCTCCAGCCTGGCTGCAAACACCTCCAGCCAGGAGGCTGCCACCACCTCCCTGGGCAGCCTGGGCCAGGCTCTCACCACCCTCCTGGGCAACAACTTCTTCCTCACAGCCAAGCTCAATCTCCCCACTTCTAGTTCTGCTCCATCCCCCCACTCCTATCCCTCCCTCACACCCTCCAAAGTCCCTCCCCAGCTTGCTTGCAGCCCCCTGCAGATCCTGGGAGGCCACCAGAAGGTCTCCTGGGAGCCTTCTCCTCTGCAGCCTGCACAGCCCCAACTCTCTCAGGCTGTCCACAGAATGTTAGGAGCTGGAAGGGACCTTGAAAGCTCATCCAGTCCTGTGTCCAGATCTGGGCTCCTCAATTTAGGAAAGATGTTGAGATGCTGGAAGGTGTCCAGAGAAGGGCAAGGAGGCTGGGGAGGGGTCTGGAGCACAGCCCTGGGAGGAGAGGCTGAGGGAGCTGGGGTTGCTTAGCCTGCAGAAGAGGAGGCTCAGGGGAGACCTCATTGCTCTCTGCAACTCCCTGAAGGGAGGTTGTAGCCAGCTGGGGGTTGGTCTCTTCTCCCAGGCAGCCAGCAGAAGAACAAGAGGACACCGTCTCAAGCTGTGCCAGGGGAGGTTCAGGATGGATGTTAGGAGGATATTCTTCCCAGCAAGAGGGATTGGACATTGGGATGTGCTGCCCAGGGAGGTGGTGTAGTCCCCATCCCTGGAGGTGTTTAGGAAGAGCCTGGATGAGGCACTTGGTGCCATGGTTGAGTTGATCAGATGGTGCTGGGTGAGAGGTTGGACTGGATGACCTCTGAGGTGTTTTTCAACCTGGTTGATTCCATTCCATTCCATTCCATTCCATTCCATTCCATTCCATTCCATTCCATTCCATCCCATCCCATCCCATCCATCCCATCCCATCCCATCCCATCCCATTCTATTCTATTCTATTCTATTCTATTCTATTCTATTCTATTCTATTCTATTCTATTCTATTCTATTCCATTCCATTCCATTCCATTCCATTCCATTCTATCCCATTCTACCCCATCCCATCCCATCCCATCCCATCCCATCCCATCCCATCCCATCCCATCCCATCCCATCCCATCCCATCCCATCCCATCCCATCCCATTCTATTCTATTCTATTCTATTCTATTCTATTCTATTCTATTCTATTCTATTCTATCCTATCCTATCCTATCCTATCCTATCCTATCCTATCCTATCCTATCCTATCCTATCCTATCCCATTCCATTCCATTCCATTCCATTCCATTCCATTCCATTCCATTCCACCCTGTGAAAAGGATACTAATCTCTCTCTCTCCAGGCTGATAGAGCTTCCCTCCTCCCAGTGAAAGCAGCTGGTACCTTCCCAGAGGCAGGGGTGGGCAAGAGAACTCTTGGGCTCTTGGGCCTGCAGCATCAACAGAAGCAGGGACTGCTTGCAGTGATAGCTTGTGACAGTGATGGACAGAAGAAAACAACTCAGTTGATAGCAAAGCACAGGGTGGGGGGTTGCTTGGATGTGTTGTGCTTGTGTGCAGGAGGTGGGAAACCCTTCCTCCCTGCCCTGTGATGTGGTCTCCTCCTTAATTTTGGTGAAGCAATGAAAGATGTGAAGAATGCTCTAACTTCAGCTCTCACTTGGGTGCTGGCAGAACTCCTCATGGCTTGGGTGCAAGGCAGGAGCCTCATGTCAGAGTCAGTAGGTCCACTGGCTGACAACTGGAGGATGATCTTTGGTCACAGAAGCAGAGAATGGTAGGGGTTGGAAGGGACCTCCAGAGACTGAATCCAACCCCTCTGCCAAAGCAGGACCACCACACAGGAACACCTCCAGATGGGTCTTGAAAGTCTCCAGAGAAGAAGACTCCACAACCTCTCTGGGCAGCCTGCTCCAGGCCTCCAGCAGCCGCACAATGAATTTTTTCCTCACAGAATCAGCCAGGTTGGAAAAGACCTCAGAGATCATTTGTGTCCAGCTCTGGGCTCCTCAGCTCAAGAAGGACCTTGAGAGACTTGAAGGTGTGCAGAGAAGGGCAAGGAGGCTGGGGAGGGGTCTGGAGCACAGCCCTGGGAGGAGAGGCTGAGGGAGCTGGGGTTGCTTAGCCTGCAGAAGAGGAGGCTCAGGGGAGACCTTCTTGCTCTCTGCAACTGCCTGAAGGGAGGTTGTAGCCAGCTGGGGGTTGGTTTCTTCTGCCAGGCAGCCAGTACCAGAACAAGAGGACACAGTCTCAAGCTGTGCCAGGAGAGGTTTAGGCTGGAGGTGAGGAAGAAATTCTTCCCACCAAGAGGAATTGGCCACTGGGATGTGCTGCCCAGGGAGGTGGTGGAGTCCCCATCCCTGGAGGTGTTTATGAAGGGCCTGGATGAGGCCCATGGTGCCATGGTCGAGTTGTCATGAGGTCTATGGTGGTAGGTTGGACTTGATGATCTCTGAGGTGTTTTTCAACCTGGTTGATTCCATTCCATTCCATTCCATTCCATTCCATGCCATGCCATGCCATGCCATGCCATGCCATGCCATGCCATTCCATTCCATTCCATTCCATTCCATTCCATGCCATGCCATGCCATGCCATGCCATTCCATTCCATTCCATTCCATGCCATTCCATTCCATGCCATTCCATTCCATGCCATGCCATGCCATGCCATTCCCTAATACCTCTGACAACTAAACCATGGCCTGCTGCCTGGTGCCTGCTACCTGGTGCCTGCTGCTTGGTGCCTGCTGCCTGGTGCCTGCTACCTGGTGCCTGCTGCTGCCTGCCTGCTGCCTGCTGCCTGGTGCCTGCTGCCTGCTGCCTGCTGCCGGGTGCCTGCTGCCTGGTGCCTGCTGCCTGGTGCCTGCTGCCTGGTGCCTGCTGCCAGGTGCCTGCTGCCTGCTGCCTGCTGCCGGGTGCCTGCTGCCTGGTGCCTGCTGCCTGGTGCCTGCTGCCGGGTGCCTGCTGCCTGGTGCCTGCTGCCTGGTGCCTGCTGCCAGGTGCCTGCTGCCTGCCTGCTGCCTGCTGCCGGGTGCCTGCTTCCTGGTGCCTGCTGCCTGGTGCCTGCTGCCTGGTGCCTGCTACCTGGTGCCTGGTGCCTGCTGCCTGCTGCCTGGTGCCTGCTGCCTGCTGCCTGCTGCTGCCTGGTGCCTGCCCTGCTGGTGCCTGCTGCCGGGTGCCTGCTGCAGGTGGTGCCTGCTGCCTTGGTGCCTGCTTCCTGGTGCCTGCTGCCGGGTGCCTGCTGCCTGGCCTGGTGCCTGCTGCCTGGTGCCTGCTGCCGGGTGCCTGCTGCCCTGGTGCCTGCTGCCTGGTGCCTGCTTCCTGGTGCCTGCTGCCTGCGGGTGCCTGCTGCCTGCCTGGTGCCTGCTGCCTGGTGCCTGCTGCTGCCTGGTGCCTGCTACCTGGTGCCTGCTGCCGTGGTGCCTGCTCCTGGTGCCTGCTGCCTGGTGCCTGCTGCTTGGTGCCTGCTGCCTGGTGCCTGCTGCCTTGTGCCTGCTGCTTGGTGCCCTGCCTTGGTGGTGCCTGCTGCTTGGTGCCTGCTGCTTGGTGCCTGCTGCCTGGTGCCTGCTGCCTGCTGCCTGCTGCCGGGTGCCTGCTGCCTGCTGCCTGCTGCCTGCTGCCTGCAGCCTGCTGCTTGGTTGCTGCCTGGCCTGGTGCCTGGTGCCTGCTGCCTGGTGCCTGCTGCCGGGTGCCTGCTGCCTGGTGCCTGCTGCCAGGTGCCTGGTGCCTGCTGCCTGGTGCCTGCTGCCTGGTGGTGCCTGCTGCCGGGTGGTGCCTGCTGCCTGCCTGCTGCCTGCTTCCTGGTGCCTGCTGCCTGGTGCCTGCTGCCTGGTGCCTGCTGCCTGGTGCCTGCTGCCTGGTGCCTGCTGCCTGGTGCCTGCTGCCGGGTGCCTGCTTCCTGGTGCCTGCTGCCTGCTGCCTGCTGCCTGCCGGGTGGTGCCTGCTGCCTGGTGCCTGCTGCCTGCCGGGTGCCTGCTGCCTGGTGCCTGCTGCCTGGTGCCTGCTGCCTTGTGCCTGCTGCTTGGTGCCTGCTGCCTGGTGCCTGCTGCCCTGCCTGGTGCCTGCTGCTTGGTGCCTGCTGCTTGGTGCCTGCTGCTTGCTGCCTGCTGCCTGGTGCCTGCTGCTTGGTGCCTGCTGCTTGGTGCCTGCTGCCTGGTGCCTGCTGCCTGGTGCCTGCTGCTTGGTGCCTGCTGCCGTCGAAAGCCTGCCTCGCTCTGTCAGGAGGAGCAAGGGGGTGGGTGGGTGAAATGAGCTCATGGCTTGCCTGCAAACCAGAAGCATCCTTTCTGCTCCCATTTCACAGCAACCACTCCTGGGGGAGACTACCAACAGTTTTTCCATGCTAGCAACGATTATCTTGATCCACAGAAGCAGCCCTGCCTGGCCAGGGCTCGGGCCCAGCACACACAGCCTCAGCAGAGGAGCTACAAAGGGCTAAAGGGCTGTGGAGATGTGGGGTGAAAGGGGAGAGAGGAGAGCAAGCTGGCTGGGAGAGGTTAGCTCCAGCTGAGGCCTGGAGCCCACTGTTCAAAGGTCTCCCCTTCTCAGCAGGGACTGGAAGCCACACTGGAGTCTGGTCTGGAGTCTGTCTGGAGACAGACTGCAATGTCTGTCTGGTTTTCTTCAGGAATGCTCAGGGGGGCAGAGATCAACTCAGCCCAGGAGGCAAAACAGCTGAAAAAATGACTTTGAGTAACTCAAAGCCTGAGTAAGAACAAGATGCACCTCAAATCCTGGGCTCAGGTTTGGACTCCTCACTCCCAGCAGGACACTGAGAGGCTGGAGCAGGGCCAGAGAAGGGCAAGGGAGCTGGGGAAGGGTCTGGAGAAGAGGGCTGGGGAGGAGCAGCTGAGGGAGCTGGGGGGGTTGAGCCTGGAGAAAGGGAGGCTGAGGGAGATCTCATTGCTCTCTACAACTCCCTGAGTGGAGGTTGCAGTGAGGTGAGGGTTGGGCTCTGCTCCCCACTCTCAGGTGATAGAAGGAGAGGAATTGTCCTGAAATGGTGTCAGAGGAGGGTTAGATTGGAGCTGAGGAACAATTTCTTTGCTGCCAGAGTGGTCAGGGACTGTCCCAGGCTGCCCAGGGAGGTGGTGGAGCCCCCATGCCTGGAGGGTTCCAGAACCCTGTGGCCATGGCACCTGGGGCCAGGGTTTGGTGGCCCTGGTGGGGCTGGGCTGCTGTTGGCCTGGATGAGCTTTGGAGGGCTTTGCCCACCCGATTCTATGCCATCTGTTTGATTTCTTTCCACCCCCTTCCTTCTCCAGCTGCTCAGCTGTGCAGGTGCGGGAGCAGAATGGGTGCCTCGACGCTGTCTCTTGCAGAAGCACCGAGGCTGGCTGCTGGCTCTTCCTGCCCGCGCTACAGCCAAGGGCCACCGGCGCCCGAGGCGCAACCTGCGCCCCGGCAGACGGAGCCCTCGCTGAGCCTGACCCTCCTCGGCCGCTGCCGAGCGCAGCCCTGCCGAGCGAGCAGCCGGCAAACGGCGGCAAGGCAAAGGGCAGGGGGTAAGGAGGAAGGAGCAGTGGCTGGGAACGCTTCCTTGGCGGAAGATAGAGGAATTGCCACGCAGGGCAAGCAGAGAGTCCCGCGGAATCCTCTGCACTTAACAGCTTGGGAGGGCTTGGAGCAGGGAGTTTAGACCTGAGCCTGGTGCTTCATCCCTGCCAGAGATGTAAGGAATGGGCTGCTGGACCATGAGCTAACAGCACAGCCTGAAGTCTGCTCCAGGGGTACCACAGCAAAGCTTCAAAACGGTTCTCCCCAGGCCTGCAAAGCAGCTTAATGTCCTTCCCTTGGGCTTTTGCCTCTCTCCTCCCTGCACTTCAAGCACAGCCATGCTGCCTCCCACAGACCCAGCCTCCTTCCCTTCCTTCCCTTCCTTCCTTCCTTCCTTCCTTCCTTCCTTCCTTCCTTCCTTCCTTCCTTCCTTCCTTCCTTCCTTCCTTCCTTCCTTCCTTCCTTCCTTCCTTCCTTCCTTCCTTCCTTCCTTCCTTCCTTCCTTCCTTCCTTCCTTCCTTCCTTCCTTCCTTCCTTCCTTCCTTCCTTCCTTCCTTCCTTCCTTCCTTCCTTCCTTCCTTCCTCCCTTCCTCCCTTCCTCCCTTCCTCCCTTCCTCCTTCCTCCCTCCCTCCCTCCCTCCCTCCCTCCCTCCCTTCCTCCCTTCCTTCCTTCCTTCCTTCCTTCCTTCCTTCCTTCCTTCCTTCCTTCCTTCCTTCCTTCCTTCCTTCCTTCCTTCCTTCCTTCCTTCCTTCCTTCCTTCCTTCCTTCCTTCCTTCCTTCCTTCCTCCCTCCCTCCCTCCCTCCCTCCCTCTTTCTCCACCACCTCCCTGGGCAGCACATTCCAGTGCCTAACAAATCTCTCTGGGAAGAACTTTCTCCTCACCTCCAGCCTCAACCTCCCCTGGCACAGCTTGAGACTGTGTCCTCTTGTTCTGCTGCTGCTTGCCTGGGAGAAGAGACCAACCCCCAGCTGGCTACAACCTCCCTTCAGGGAGTTGCAGAGAGCAATGAGGTCTCCCCTGAGCCTCCTCTTCTCCAGGCTAAGCAACCCCAGCTCCCTCAGCCTCTCCTCCCAGGGCTGTGCTCCAGACCCCTCCCCAGCCTCCTTGCCCTTCTCTGCACACCTTCAAGTCTCTCAAGGTCCTTCTTGAGCTGAGGAGCCCAGAGCTGGACACAGGACTCCAGGGGTGGCCTCAGCAGTGCTGAGCACAGGGCACAAGGACTTCCCTGCTCCTGCTGGCCACACTCTGCCTGCTGCAGGCCAGGATGCCCTTGGCCCTCTTGGTCCCCTGGGCACACTGCTGCCTCATGTTCAGGCAGCTGTCAACCAGCACCCCCAGGTCCCTCTCTGTTTGGCAGCTCTCAGCCACTCTGCCCCCAGCCTGTAGCTCTGCCTGGGGTTGCTGTGGCCAAAGTGCAGCCCCTGGCACTGGGACTTGTTCAATGCCATCCTGTTGGCCTCTGCCCATCTGTCCAGTGGGTCGAGGTCCCTCTGCAGAGCCCTTCTGGCCTCTAACTGACCAACTCCTGCCCCCAGCTTGGTGTCAGCTGCAAATTCACTGCTGATGGACTCAATGCCCTCATCCAGATTGTCAATAAAGATGTTAAAGAGGCTGGGGCCCAGCACTGAGCCCTGGGGCACACCACTGGTACCTGGCTGCCAGCTGGCTGTGGCACCATTCACCACCACTCTCTGGGCTCAGCCTCCAGCCAGTTCCTAACCCAGCTCAGAGTGCTGCTGCCCAAGCCAGGGGCTGACAGCTTGGCCAGGAGGTTGCCACAGCAGTGTCCCAGCTCATACCTGCCTGTGCCTCTCTCTGCTAGTGGATGCTGACAACCAACCCCTCAAGGCAAAATGAGGAGCCAGGGCTTGTGCCATGAACAACATAACTCATGCAGCATTTTGCTGCTTCTTAGGGGGTGTGTGTGTGTGAGAGAGACTCCTTTGGGTGAGCCTGGCTGGGAAGGCTGCTGCTCAGCATATGCAAATGCAAGCTGGAAGGTGCTTGTTAGGCAATGCTAATGAGGAGCTGGCCTGGATGTGCTGTGAGGTGCTGGTGGGGAAAGGACCTTTTGCAAGGGGAAGGGATTTGATGCAAGTGAATGTATGCAAATGTGTCTCCTGAGCTGCTTCACAGGAGGCTGCAGGAGGTCTGGGGTTTGTGCCTGGACTACACAACAAAGCTGTGTTATGGCACGTGGCACTGACTTGGGGTGGCAGTGTTGGTCTGCTTCAGGGCAAGGAGGCTCAGCCAAGGGCTCTGCTCAGGCTGGATCCATGGGCTGAGGTCAGCTGTGTGAGGCTTAACAAAGCCAAGAGCTGGGTCCTGCCCTTGGCTCACACCAACCCCAGGAAGGCTCCAGGCTGAGGGCAGAGTGGCTAAGGAGGAATCTCTCCAGCTTTGCATTGTGTGTTGAAGAGCATCTCCTTGCTGCCCTGCCTGGCTCCCCAGGCCTCTCCTGAGCTTCAGCACCCTCTGCAGCAGCTGTGCAGAGCTGCTGGCGGCCCCCTGGCTGCTGAGCTCCTCTTGGGAAGGCTGTCCCTCAGAATGCCCTCAAATTGGGCTGCTCCCTCCCCAGGTCAATGCCAACCCTCTGCTCTTTGGGCTGCAGCTGAGTCCTGGGTTTGTAAATGTCCCTGGGAAGAAGCTGGGGATCCATGGGCTGAGCTCAGCTGCGTGAGGCTTAACAAAGCCAAGAGCTGGGTCCTGCCCTTGGCTCACACCAACCCCAGGAGGGCTCCAGGCTGGGGGCAGAGGGGCTGCAAACTGCCCAGCAGGAAAGGTGCTGGGTGCCAGCAGCTGGAGAGGAGCCAGGAGGTGCCCAGCTGGGCAAGAAGGCCACCAGCAGCCTGGCCTGGAGCAGCAGTGGTGTGGGCAGCAGGAGCAGGGCAGGGGTTGTGCCCCTGGGCTGGGCACTGCTGAGGCCACAGCTTGAAGCTGGGAAGAGCCTTTTGATAAGGGCTTGTGGTTGAGAGGACAGTGAGCTAAGATGTTGAGCAAATATTTCATCAGGAGTCTGTGTGCAGAGTGCTGTCAGCTTGTATTTATAGCAGCATGTCCTTGTGGTAGGTGCTGCACTGCCTCTGGTCTGGAGTGCAGAGCCATGGAATGGTTTGGGGTGGAAAAGGACTCCAAGAGCTGAGAGCTTTCAAGCTTTACCTAACAGTCCTGGAGAGGAGATGGAGCAGAGTGGCCTCATTTAGGGAATCACAGAATTGTTTGGGCTGGAAAAGCTCTCTGAGGTCACCCAGTCCAAGCAGCAGCCCAACCCCACCAGGGCCACCAAACAATGCCCCCAGGGGCCATGGCCCCAGGTTCATTGGACACCTCCAGGCATGGGGACTCCACCACCTCCCTGGGCAGCCTGGGACAGTCCCTGACCACTCTGGCAGCAAAGAAATTCTTCCTCAGCTCCAACCTAACCCTCCCCTGGCACAATTTCATTGCCTCTCCTTCTATCACCTGAGCCTAGGGAGCAGAGCCCAAGCCCCACCTGGCTCCAGCCTCCTCGCAGGGAGCTGCAGAGAGCAAGGAGGTCTCCCTCAGCCTCCTCTGCTCCAGCCTCAACCCCCCCAGCTCCCTCAGCTGCTCCTCCCCAGCCCTCTTCTCCAGACCCTTCCCCAGCTCCCTTGCCCTTCTCTGGCCCTGCTCCAGCCTCTCAAGGTCCTGCTGGCAGTGAGAGGGCCCAAACTGGACACTGTTCCCCAGTGCTGAGCAGGAGCCACTGCACACTTGCTGCCCACACATCTTGGAGTTTAAGGCAGAGTTTCCCTGGTGGCTTGGGGGCTTGGCATGTGTGCCAGTGCCAGTGCACCAGTGCCAGTCAGAAGTGTTACAGGCTGGGGGCAGAGTGGCTGAGAGCTGCCAAACAGAGAGGGACCTGGGGGAGTGGTTGGCAGCAGCTGAACAGGAGGCAGCAGTGTGCCCAGGGGGCCAAGAAGGCCAAGGGCATCCTGGCCTGCAGCAGGCAGAGTGTGGCCAGCAGGAGCAGGGAAGTCCTTGTGCCCTGTGCTCAGCACTGCTGAGGCCACCCCTGGAGTCCTGTGTCCAGTTCTGGGCTCCTCAGCTCCAGAAGGACCTTGAGAGAGTTGAAGGTGTGCAGAGAAGGGCAAGGAGGCTGGGGAGGGGTCTGGAGCACAGCCCTGGGAGGAGAGGCTGAGGGAGCTGGGGTTGCTTAGCCTGGAGCAGAGGAGGCTCAGGGGAGACCTCATTGCTCTCTGCAACTCCCTGAAGGGAGGTGTTGCAGTTTGGGCTGGGTGCCCCCTGCTTCCTGTGTCCAGAGGTCCAGCCCAGTGGGTGGACACAGGAAATTGGGTATTTCTACCATAATTCTCTGCACCACTATAAGATCTAGTGCGAGGTCTAAGCACCTCCTCTTTCTTCCCGCCGTCGCCCGGTAATGGGGGAGTTGTTGTCTCCCGGCCATGGGCCTGGCTAGGCCCAAGGCCACGGGGGGATGGGCAGTCTCAGATCTGGCCAGCTGAGACTAGCCTGGCAGTGGGGAGGGGGGGAAGAAGGAGCCCTGGGGGTCTTGGATGTACCCCCAGGTGGGGATGGGATTATCTTGGGACTGTTTGGGATTTCTTTTGTCACTCTGCTTTTGGCTTTCTGTAAAGATTCACCGCTTTTCCTTTAAACTTTCCATCACTTTTGCAATCCGTTTTGTTTTGAGTTGTTTTATTCTGCCCGTGGTGGGGAGGGTTTGGAGGGGGGCTGCCTAACCCATCACATTATTGGTAGCAGAGGATGGTTTTGGTGGGGAGGGGGGTCTGCCCTCAACCCCTTTGCAGGAGGTTGTAGCCAGCTGGGGGTTGGTCTCTTCTCCCAGGCACCCAGCACCAGAACAAGAGGACACAGTCTCAAGCTGTGCCAGGGGAGGTTGAGGCTGGAGGTGAGGAGAAAGTTCTTCCCAGCCAGAGAGATTGGCCCTTGGGATGTGCTGCCCAGGGAGGTGGTGGAGTCCCTGTGCCTGGAGGTGTTTAGGAAGAGCCTGGATGAGGCCCTTGGAGCCATGGTTGAGTTGATCAGATGGTGCTGGGTGAGAGGTTGGGCTGGATGATCTCTGAGGTCTTTTCCAACCTGGTTGGTTCTGTGTTCTGTGTTCTGCCAAGGTCAGGCTGGGGAAGGTTTTTCACAGCCCCTCCTGCTCCAGGGAGGTCAGGGCAGGCTGAGCTTGGAAGGCAGAGGCTCTGCCCCTGTGCTCAGGGCAGGGGCTGCTCTGGGCTCACAGTGGAAGCTTCCTCATCAGATCATTGTGAAGAGGAGCTGTTTGCCTCTTCAGCAGGAGTGGTGCCCTTGCTAGGCTGGGCGTTTCTCACTCTCTCCCTTGCTCTCTTCACTGGGAGGAGCTTTGGTGTGGGCAAGGGCTGGGAAGGAGGGGAAGTGGAAGAGCTGAACGAAGGCATTACATCTGCTTGTGTGGAGTGGCTTTGGTTATGAGCAAACATTGGGCATGTGCTAAATGACTCTCATAAAGCAGGCTGGAGCCTTGCCTGTGTCCCTGGGGGCCTGCCCCCGTGCTGGAGAGCCCCATCCATCCTTCCATTCATTATTAAACACCCTGCCCTTGAAAGAAGCCTTGGGGCCACAGCTACCCCCTGAACTCTTCCATCTCTGCTGTTTATTGTCTGCTGCTGCCTGCCTGCCTCTGCTGTGATCTCTCAGCTGTTGTGCTGGCCTTGGCCTTGATGGCAATGACCCCTGGGATGGGAAGGGAGAGGAGATGTCTCCTGGAGGTGTTGTGGCTCTTGTGTGCTTGGATTCTGGCCTTTAAGAGCAGTTTGCAGTGTCGTGGTTTTAACTCTGGCTTGGGGTCTGGCCCGAGAGGGCACAGCTCCTGAGGGCGGCAGCTGGACTATGGGAGCTGGGGCAGCAAAGCAGAACAGAGACCACACCTCAGGTACTGTGCCCAGTTTGGGGTACCACAGTGTGAGGAGGACATTGGGAGGCTGGAACAGGGCCAGAGAAGGGCAAGGAAGCTGGGGAAGGGTCTGGAGAAGAGGGCTGGGGAGGAGCAGCTGAGGGAGCTGGGGGGTTGAGCCTGGTAGAAGAGGAGGATCTGCAGGGGGCTGCAAACAAGCTGGGGAGGGACTTCTGAGAGTGTCAGAGAGGGATAGGACTGGGGGATGGAGCAGAAGTAGAAGTGGGGAGATTGAGCTTGGCTGTGAGGAAGAAGTTGTTGCCCAGGAGGGTGGTGAGAGCCTGGCACAGGCTGCCCAGGGAGGTGGTGGCAGCCTCCTGGCTGGAGGTGTTTGCAGCCAGGCTGGAGGTGGCTGTGAGCAACCTGCTGTGGTGTGAGGTGTCCCTGCCCGTGGCAGGGGGTTGGGGCTGGCTGAGCCTTGAGGTCCCTTCCAAGCCTGACAGTTCTGTGATTCTATGATCCTGCTGACCACTTCTCCATGTGCCCTATCTCAAGAGGACATCTTTGAGCTCAGGTGGCCAAGAAGGCCACCAGCAGCCTGGCTGGCATAAGGAATTGTGTGGCCAGCAGGTCTAGGGAGGTGATTTTCCTCCTCTGCTTGGCACTGCTGAGGCCACCCCTTGAATCCTGGGTTCAGTTTTGGGCTTCTCACTGCCAGCAGGACCCTGAGAGGCTGGAGCAGGGCCAGAGAAGGGCAAGGGAGCTGGGGAAGGGTCTGGAGAAGAGGGCTGGGGGGAGCAGCTGAGGGAGCTGGGGGGTTGAGGCTGGAGCAGAGGAGGCTGAGGGAGACCTCCTTGCTCTCTGCAGCTCCTGAGAGGAGGCTGGAGCCAGGTGGGGCTTGGGCTCTGCTCCCTAGGCTCAGGTGATAGAAGGAGAGGAAATGACCTGAAATTGTGCCAGGGAGGGTTAGGTTGGAGCTGAGGAAGAATTTCTTTGCTGCCAGAGTGGTCAGGGACTGTCCCAGGCTGCCCAGGGAGGTGGTGGAGTCCCCATGCCTGGAGGTGTTCAGGACCCTGTGGTCATGGCCCTTGGGGCCAGGGTTTGGTGGCCCTGGTGGGGCTGGGCTGAGGTTGGCCTGGATGCTCTCAGGAGGGCTTTGCCAACCCAAAGAGTGCTATGATTTGTGTGCTCCCTACAGTGGGCTTCTAGAAGCACAATGAAGACTTTGCTCTGATTTGAGGCTCCAAGTTTATGTCAGCACCTGTACAAGGGGTTTGGTTTGGTTGGGGGGAGGGGGTGGAAAGGGAGGGGTTGTTTTCAGGCAGAACCTGGCAGGGATTTGCCTTTTTCACCATAAAGTACAATTCTAAGCTGTGAGTGTGCAGCTGCACTGCTAACCCTGCCAAGGGTGCTGAGGTGTGTTTGAAAGGGATCTTGGTAGAGGGTTTGGCTGTTGTCAGCTCCTTGGATAGGTCCAGACAGCTTAACCTTCTCAGTGAGGGCTCTTTTGGCCTCAGGAGACATCAGTTGCTGGGGGTGTTGCAAGGCTGCTGTGTTACAGTGAGCACAGCCTGGAGCCTCAGGGGTGGGAGAGAGACAGAGAAAAGGCTCCTCAGGAGTGTCTGTGAGGTAATGCAGGAGGTCACTCAGATCCACAGAGTGCTTTGGGGCTGGAAGGAACAACAGAACTGAGAGACTGGCCTGCAGCAGGCAGAGTGTGGCCAGCAGGAGCAGGGAAGTCCTTGTGCCCTGTGCTCAGCACTGCTGAGGTCAGCCCTTGAGTCCTGTGTCCAGTTCTGGGCTCCTCAGCTCAAGAAGGACCTTGAGAGGCTTGAAGGTGTGCAGAGGAGGGCAAGGAGGCTGGGGAGGGGTCTGGAGCACAGCCCTGGGAGGAGAGGCTGAGGGAGCTGGGGTTGCTTAGCCTGGAGCAGAGGAGGCTCAGGGGAGACCTCATTGCTCTCTCTCATTGCCAGGTGGGGGTTGGCCTCTTCTGCCAGGCAGCCAGCACCAGAACAAGAGGCCACAGTCTCAAGCTGTGCCAGGGGAGGTTTAAGCTGGAGGTGAGGAAGACGTTCTACACAGAGTGATTCCCCATTGGGATGTGCTGCCCAGGGAGGTGGTGGAGTCCCCATCCCTGGAGGTGTTCAGGAGGAGACTTGCTGGGGTGCTTGGTGCCATGGGTCAGTTGTTTGGGTGGGTTGGATTGGCTGATGGGTTGGACAGGATGATCTCGAAGGTCTCTTCCCACCTGGTTTATTCTATATTCTAAGAGTTTCACTGCTGAGTAACTGTGGGAGAAGCCTGCCCAGCACAGCACAGAGTCCCTCTGCAGCATGCAAGGCACAGATAATGGTTTTATTTCCTGAGGAAAGGCAGCTCAAAGCTATCACATTCCCTGCTGCCAGCTCTGCTTTTGCCCCCTGTTGTCAGGGTGTCTGTGGAGTTTTGAAGCTCTGGAGTTTGGCCTTTTTCCCCACCCCCCAGTTACTTCTCTGTGCTTTTTCTTTTTGCTGCTGTTTCAGCTGGGCAGCCTGAAGCCAGCAGGGGTTCGGAGGAGGAAGCAGTGGCTCAGTGCAGGGATCCACAGATTGCATTGGGTTGGAAGAGAGCCTCAAAGGTCATCTTGGCCAACCCCCCTGCAAGCAGCAGGGACACCTCCAGCTAGGGTGCCCAGGGCCACATCAAGTCTGATCTTGAATGTCTCTCCACCAGCTCTCTGGGCAACCTGTTCCAGCCTCTCCCCACCCTCACTGTGCAGAGCTTCCTCCTGATGGCCAACCTAAGGCTCCCCTGCTCCAGTTTCAAACCATTGTCCCTTGTCCTATCCCCACAGCCCCTTCTGAACAGTCCCTCCCCAGCCTGCCTGCAGGTCCCCTGCAGATATTGAAATGCAGCTCTGATGTCTCCCTGCAGCCTTCTCTTCTCCAGGCTGCACATCCCCAGCCCCCCCAGCCTGTCCCCATATAGCAGAGGCTCTCCAGCCCTCTGATCATCGTTGTGCCTTCCTCTGGACCCACTCCAGCAGGTCCATGTCCCTCTTTTCTGGGTGCCCCATGTCTGGCCCCAGCCCTGCAGGTGAGGTCTCCCCAGAGCAGAGCAGAGGGGCAGGATCCCTCCTTCCACCTGCAGCCCACACTCCTTTTGCTTCAGCACCTACAGCTGAGTGTTCCTCCCAGGAGCATTCAGCTGGAGAAGAGAGAAGTGTGTCACAAGTATTTCCCAAGCCTGGTCTGAGCTCCATGCCTAGGGGAGTGAATCACACAGAATCCCAGCAGGCCAGGCTGGAAGGGACCCCAAGGATCATCTGCTCCAAGCTGTCCAGGTAACAGCAGAGTGGAAGTGAGCTGGGCCAGCACCCTGCCAAGCTGGGCCTTCAAGCTGTCCAGTGCAGGGCAATCCACTGCTCCCCTTGGGAGATGATTCCAGTGTCTGATTGCTCTCATGGGGAGAAATTGGCTTCTGGAGTCCATGTGCCAGGGGCTGCACTTTGCCACAACCACCCCAGGCAGTGCTACAGGCTGGGGGCAGAGTGGCTGAGAGCAGCCAGGCAGAGAGGGACCTGGGGAACAGCAGCGGAACAGGAGCCAGCAGTGTGCCCAGGGGGCCAGGAAGGCCAAGGGCATCCTGGCCTGCAGCAGGCAGAGTGTGGCCAGCAGGAGCAGGGAAGTCCTTCTGCCCTGTGCTCAGCACTGCTGAGGCCACCCCTTGAGTCCTGTGTCCAGCTCTGGGCTCCTGAGGTCAAGAAGGACCTTGAGAGACTTGAAGGTGTGCAGAGAAGGGCAAGGAGGCTGGGGAGGGGTCTGGAGCACAGCCCTGGGAGGAGAGGCTGAGGGAGCTGGGGTTGCTTAGCCTGCAGAAGAGGAGGCTCAGGGGAGAGCTTCTTGCTCTCTGCAACTCCCTGCAGGGAGCCAGCTGGGGGTTGGTCTCTTCTGCCAGGCCCCCAGCAGCAGAACAAGAGGCCACAGTCTCAAGCTGTGCCAGGGGAGGTTGAGGCTGGAGGTGAGGAGAAATTTCTTCCCAGAGAGAGTTGTTGGCTATTGGGATGTGCTGCCCAGGGAGGTGGTGGAGTCCCCATCCCTGGAGGTGTTCAAGAGGGGACTGGATGTGGCCCTTGGAGCCATGGTTTAGTTGTCAGGAGGTGTTGGGTGAGAGGTTGGACTTGATGACCTCTGAGGTCTTTTCCAGCCTTATTGATTCTATGATTCTATGGAGTCCCATGGGAAGCTCCCCAGCAGCAACTTCCCCCCAGCAGCAACTTCCCCCCAGCAGCAACTTCCCCCCAGCAGCAACTGACAGCTCTGTGATTCAGTTCCAACCCCACTGCCATGGACAGGGACCCCCCACCCAGTCCTCTACACTCCCTGACACCCTCCAAAGTCCCTCCCCAGCCTGGGACTGGCTGAGCCTTGAGGTCCCTTCCAGCCCTGGCAGCTCTGTGACTCTATGAATAGCTCAAGCTTACACAATCCTAGCAGGCTAGCAAAGAGTCAGTTACTTGCTGAAGCATTTCCTGGGAGGTATCTGAGCAGGCTGAGGTCTCCCAGGAGCGAAGGTGAATCCACCTTTGGCTGTGTCACTTCACATTAGCCTCCCTGAACGCTGCACTGCACGTTCTATCAATCTCCAGTGGGGAACAGCCCTGCAGAGTGCCCAGGGGAACTGAATGGATCTCTGCTGACCTCTTCAATCATCTGAAGCCACTCAGATCCCATGCTCCAGCTGCCTGATGCAACACCAGAAGCTGCTCAATTTCTTCCTGAGTTTCCTCTGTCTTCAGGTTGCCTTCCTTCCTTCTCCCCTGCTCCAGTTTGCTGCTTGCTGGTTCCCACTCAGCTTTATGGCTGGTGGGAGAGGGAATGAATTCCATCAGCCCAGCAGGAAACAGAGCAGTGGAAGGGCCAACTCTCACTCTAAGCCAGGTCTCCCCTAAGGACTTGCAGATGGAGAATGAGGTCTCCTGTTCTTTGGGCCTTTCTTTCTAATTGGCAGCTGGGCAAGACAAAGGAAGCCGCTGCAGTTCCTAGCTGGATGGAGCCAGTTGGAGTTGCTCATGATTGAGGAGCTGTGCTTGCAGTGCTCAGCTTCCTGCTGTTTCCTCTGCTTGGATCAGGACAGGAATGAAGCTGGGGGCCCTCAGCTGACCATGTCTGCCAAAAGCAAAGCAGTAGGGCAGCTGAGAGAGTTCTCCAGGGCCAGAAGGGTTTTGGTCCAAAGTTCTAACCCCACTGCCTGCCAATCTCTATTCTCTTTCTCCTTAGGAGATGGTGGAGTTCTGCCTTGAAGGGACACCACTGTGACACTGTGGATTTAGGATTTAGGAAGGGCAGGTCCTGCCTCTCCAACCTGATCTCCTTCTATGATCAGGTGACTGCCTGGTGGGTGTGGGGCAGGCTGTGGATGTGCTCTGCCTGGACTTCAGCAAGGCCTTTGGCACTGTCCCCCACAGCAACCTCCTGGCCAAGCTGTCAGCCCCTGGCTTGGACAGCAGCACTCTGAGCTGGGTGAGGAACTGGCTGGAGGCTGAGCCCAGAGAGTGGTGGTGAATGGTGCCACAGCCAGCTGGCAGCCAGGCACCAGTGGTGTGCCCCAGGGCTCAGTGCTGGGCCCCATCCTCTTCAATGTCTTCATTGATGATCTGGATGAGGGGACTGAGACAATCATCAGCAAATGTGCAGCAGACACCGAGCTGGAAGCAGATGTTGGTCAGTTAGAGGCCAGAAGGGCTCTGCAGAGGGACCTTGCCAAGCTGCACAGATGGGCAGAGGCCAACAGGATGGCATTGAACAAGTCCAAGTGCCAGGGGCTGCACTTTGGCCACAGCAACCCGAGGCAGAGCTACAGGCTGGGGGCAGAGTGGCTGAGAGCAGCCAGGCAGAGAGGGACCTGGGGGTGCTGATTGACAGCTGCCTGAACAGGAGCCAGCAGTGTGCCCAGGGGGCCAAGAAGGCCAAGGGCATCCTGGCCTGCATCAGGCAGAGTGTGGCCAGCAGGAGCAGGGAGGTCATTGTGTCCCTGTGCTCAGCACTGCTGAGGCCACCCCTTGAGTCCTGTGTCCAGTTCTGGGCTCCTGAGGTCAAGGACACTGAGAGACTTGAAGGTGTGCAGAGAAGGGCAAGGAGGCTGGGGAGGGGTCTGGAGCACAGCCCTGGGAGGAGAGGCTGAGGGAGCTGGGGTTGCTTAGCCTGCAGAAGAGGAGGCTCAGGGGAGACCTCATTGCTCTCTCCAACTCCCTGAAAGGTGGTTGTAGCCAGGAAGGGGTTGGCCTCTTCTCCCTAGCAACCAGCACCAGAACAAGAGGCCACAGTCTCAAGCTGCACCAGGGGAAGTTTAGGCTGGAGGTGAGGAGAAAGTTCTTCACCGAGAGAGTTGTTAGCCATTGGGATGTGCTGCCCAGGGAGGTGGTGGAGTCCCCATCCCTGGAGGTGTTCAAGAGGGGTTTGGATGTGGCCCTTGGAGCCATGGTCTAGTTGTGAGGTCTGTGGTGACAGGTTGGACTCGATGATCCTCGAGGTCTCTTCCAACCTTGGCAATACTGTGAGACTGTGGAAGACTCCACAATGCTAAGCCTGCTTCTGTGGTTGGTTCCTGTGGAAGAGAAGTGCTGTCCAAAGTGGAAATGAATCCATTTGTGCAGTAACAAAGCCTGGCTGTGGAGCTGGAGGCCCCATCCCTGCAGACAGTCAAGGTCAAACTTGCTGAGGCCCTGAGCAGCCTGATTTAATTGGAGGTGTCCCTGCTGACTGCAGGGGGGTTGGAGGAGATGCCTTTGGAGAGTTCCTTCTGACCTGAGGCATTCTGTGATTCTATGGCTCTCATGTGGTGCTGGAGGCCTCATCCCTGGAGACCTTCAGGGTCAAACTCTGAGGCCCTGAGCAGCCTGGTTTAATTGGAGGTGTCCCTGCTGACTGCAGGGGGTTGGAGAAGATGCCCTTGGAGGGCTCCTTCCAACCTGAGGCATTCTGTGATTCTGTGGTTCTCACTGACCCTCCTCTGCCAACACCTCAGAGTTCTTTTCACACCTCAACATGAGGAGAAGCTTCTTTGGTGTGAGGGTGCTGGAGCCCTGCAGCAGGCTGTCCAGAGAGGTTGTGGACTCTCCTTCTCTGGACACACTCAAGACCCACCTGGCTGTGTTCCTGTGTGCCCTGCCCTGGGGGACCCTGCTCTGGCAGGGGGGTTGGACTGGATGAGCTCCAGAGGTCCCTTCCAACCCCTCCCATTCCATGATTCTATGTCCCTGCTGGTGCTGAATCTTGTGGGTGATTTGCTGTGGCCCTGGGCAGCCTGCTCGAGTTGGAGGTGTCCCTGCTGACTGCAGGGGGCTTGGCCAAGATGACCTTTGAAGGTCCCTTCCAGCCTGAGGTGCTGAGGTCGACATCCCTGGAGTGTTTAAGCAAAGCCTGGATGAGGCACTTAGTGCCATGGTCTGGTGGGTTAGACAGGGTTGGGAGATCAGTTGGACTTGATGACTGAGTGCAGCCTCAGCAGGGCTGCTGGTGGCACCAAGCTGTGTGGTGCTGCTGCCAGCTGGAGGGAAGGATCCATCCAGAGGGACCTGGGCAGGCTGCAGAGCTGAGGTTCGGAGCTGAACCTCCTGAGGTTCAACAAGCCCAAGGGAAAGGACCTGCAGCTCAGTTAGGGCAATCCCAGGCACTGCTAGAGGCTGGGCAGGGACTGGCTGGAGAGCAGCTCTGCAGAAAAGGCCTTGGGGGGGCTGGGGGAGGAGAAGCCCAGCAGGAGCCAGCTGGGAGCACTTGCAGCCCAGAGAGCCAAGCAGAGCCTGGGCTGCAGCAAGAGAAGTGTGGCCAGCAGGGCCAGGGAGGGGATTCTGCCCCTCTGCTCCACTCTGCTCAGACCACAGCTGCAGCTCTGGCTCCAGCTCTGGAGCCTCTGTGCCAGGAAGGCTCTGGAGGGGCTGGAAGGTGTCCAGAGCAGGGCCAGGAGGAGGAGTAGAGGGCTGGAGCTGCTCTGCTCTGCAGACAGCCTGAGAGAGTTGGGGTTGTGCAGGCTGGAGAGGAGAAGGCTCCCAGGAGACCTTCTGGTGGCCTCCCAGGATCTGCAGGGGGCTGCAAGCAAGCTGGGGAGGGACTTTGGAGGGTGTGAGGGAGGGATAGGACTGGGGGGGATGGAGCAAAACCAGAAGTGGGGAGCTTGAGCTTGGCTGTGAGGAAGAATTTGCTGCCCCTGAGGGTGGTGAGAGCCTGGCACAGGCTGCCCAGGGAGGTGGTGGCAGCCTCCTGGCTGGAGGTGTTTGCAGCCAGGCTGGAGGTGGCTGTGAGCAACCTGCTGTGGTGTGAGGTGTCCCTGCCCATGGCAGGGGATTGGAGCTGGCTGAGCCTTGAGGTCCCTTCCAACCCTGACAGCTCTGTGATTCTGTGATCTTGGAGGCCTGGTTGGTTCTGTGTGATTCTATGCTGGGCACAAAGGGCTTTACCTTTGAGGCAGTTCTTAGCAGAAAACTTTGTCTTTGGGGGCAATCAAGAGGAACCTGTTGTGCAATCAGAGCTTAAGCCCATGTCTGGGAGGGCTGCTCCAAGGGTTTGGTTTCTTGTGTTGTGAAACTGCTTCTCTTCTGCAGCTTATCAAAAGCCACAGGAGCCACCGGGGTCAAACACTGGTCTCAGCAGCTCTGGGTGAGCTTTGTGTCGGCTCCCTGCTTGCAGAAGGGAGATTAGAGCCCGTGGGAGGTAGAATGATTGAGCTGGCTGGAGGGACACCACTTCTGTTGTTGTTTTTAAGGTTGCTGTTCCCAAAGGAACCACTTCAGATCTGAAGAGAGGCAGGGGGAATGCTGCCCTCCAAGTGCAGCATCCTTACAGCAGGCACAGGAAGCATGGGGGCTGCTGCTGCTGTTGCTTGGATTGATTTCCCTCTGCAAGTCACTGTCCTGGCTCCTCTGGAAACTCCTGGGTAACTCTGGCACCTTGAGGATATTTTAAGCTGCACACTGACAGATCTGTGAAGGATGCTTTGCTTTTCTGAGCCAGCAGGTGAGGCATGAAGGAGATGGCTCCTGGAAGGCCACCAGGATGAGCTACACTGGCCAAAACTGACAGAGAAGACACTGAGCTGGCACCAAACAGCCCTGGAGGTGGAAAGAAAGTGTTTGGAACCTCACAGGGGAGTTCTCTGAATAGTTAGACTTCCTCCACTGAGAGGGGGCAGAGGCCTTGGGGGGTTTCTTTGCATCTGTCCCTACCCTCCTGCAGCAAAACCACACTTCTTTGGGACTGGAAGCATCTGTTTGTTCCCAGGCCCAGAGCTTAGGCCACCAGGATGAGCTGCACTGGCCAAAAATGACAGAGGATCAGAGAATGGGCTGGGTTGGAAGGCACCTCTGAAGCTCACCCAGTCCAACCCCCCTGCAGTCAGCAGGGGCATCCTCAACTGGACCAGGCTGCCCAGAGCCCTCTCTGACTGACCCTGTGTCGGCTTGGCCTTGCAAAGCCCCTGGGATCAACCAGAAACTCTTCCCCAAGGCTGAAGGGAGTTACAGGGGTAGGAGAGCAGCACTCAGAGTGAAGGCACTGAGCTGCAGCAGGCTGCTGGGGAGCAGCTTGGTTCCAGCATTAAACCCCTCTGAGCCCAGCCCAGCCCAGCCCAGCTCAGCCCAGCCCTCCCCTCTGCACAAGCAAGCTCACAGCTTGCAGCTGATCCTCTTCTCCTCCTCAGGGGCACTTGGGCTTTGCACCTTGTCTTGATTCCCTGAGCACAGACCAAGCTTTCCTTCCTTCAAAAGCACATCCCTAGGGATTTACACCCCAAGGCCTCATTAACAAGAAGGCCTCGTTAACAAGTCCTCATTCATTCATCCAAGTCCTCCATCATGGGATGTTTAGTGTGGAGAGGAGGAGGCTGAGGGGAGACCTTACTGCTCTGCACAGCTCTCTGACAGGAGGTTGCTGTGAGGTGGAGGTTGGGCTCTTCTCCCTAGTCTCAGGATTAGGAGGAGAGGATATGGCCTGAAATTGTGCCAGGGGAGGTTCAGGCTGGAGATGACTTGATGTGCAAATACCCAAAGTGCCATGGCCACGGGTTTCTTGAACACCTCCAGGCTTGGGGACTCCACCACCTCCCTGGGCAGCCTCTGCCAATCCCTGACCACTCTTGCAGCCCAGAAATTGTTCCTCATCTCCAGCCTAACCTTGCCTGGCACAATTTCAGGCCATTGCCTCTCTTTCTACCACCTGAGACTAAGGAGATCAACCCCTACCTCACTGCAACCTCCTGTCAGAGAGCTGTGCAGAGCAGCAAGGTCTCCCCTCAGCCTCCTCTTCTCCACACTAAGCATCCCATGATGGAGGACTTGGATGAATGAATGAATAGACTAGAAGACTAGACTAGATTGACTAGACTAGACTAGACTAGACTAGACTAGAATAGAATAGAATAGAACAAACCAGGTTGGAAGAGACCTTCAAGATCATCATGTCCAACCTATCAACCAATCCAACACCACCTAATCGACTAACCCATGGCACCAAGCACCCCATCAAGTCTCCTCTTGTTAATGAGGCCTTGCTGTTAATGAGGCCTTGGGGTGTAAATCCCTAGGGATGTGCTTTTGAAGGAAGGAAAGCCTGGTCTGTGCTCAGGGAATCAAGACAAGGTGCAAAGCCCAAGTGCCCCTGAGGAGGAGAAGAGGATCAGCTGCAAGCTGTGAGCTTGCTTGTGCAGAGGGGAGGGCTGGGCTGGGCTGAGCTGGGCTGGGCTGGGCTCAGAGGGGTTTAATGCTGGAACCAAGCTGCTCCCCAGCAGCCTGCTGCAGCTCAGTGCCTTCACTCTGAGTGCTGCTCTCCTACCCCTGTAACTCCCTTCAGCCTTGGGGAAGAGTTTCTGGTTGATCCCAGGGGCTTTGCAAGGCCAAGCCGACACAGGGTCAGTCAGAGAGGGCTCTGGGCAGCTTGGTCCAGTTGAGGATGCCCCTGCTGACTGCAGGGGGGTTGGACTGGGTGAGCTTCAGAGGTGCCTTCCAACCCAGCCCATTCTCTGATCCTCTGTCATTTTTGGCCAGTGCAGCTCATCCTGGTGGCCTAAGCTCTGGGCCTGGGAACAAACAGATGCTTCCAGTCCCAAAGAAGTGTGGTTTTGCTGCAGGAGGGTAGGGACAGATGCAAAGAAACCCCCAAGGCCTCTGCCCCCTCTCAGTGGAGGAAGTCTAACTATTCAGAGAACTCCCCTGTGAGGTTCCAAACACTTTCTTTCCACCTCCAGGGCTGTTTGGTGCCAGTGTGGGATTCAGTCAGTGTGGGCAGGATTCAGCAGTGTGCTGCTGCTAATGGGGTTTGGTTCTGCCTTCCCCAGCTGCAGCTCTCTTCCTGGGGTTTTCTCCATCTGGCAGCCTCTTGTCATCCCTTTAAATCTCTCTCTTGCAAACGACCTTACCACCTCCCCCGGCCCCTCGATGGGGAAGAGAGCTTTCTCCGGGAGGGGCTCTGAGAGGATCGATCGGAAAGCACAGGGGAAGGAAGGTCCCTTCGGAAGAGCCAGGAGCTGCTGCCGCCGCCTGCCAGCCAGAAGAGGGTTAAGGAGGAGCACAGCTCCCGTGCAGGCAGCAGGCGGCCAGCAGCCGGAGATGTGCGACGGGAGGAGAGGAGCGGAGCAGCTCCCCTTGCTCTGCCGGCTGCCAGGCTGACCCTGCGGCTCCGCAGCCGCCCTCCGGCTGGCACCCAAGGCGCTCCACCTCCCGGCCCCGCATTCCCCCTCTCCGGAATGGGATCTCCTCCTCTTCGCAGGCTGCCAGCTGCTGAGTGAGCGTCCCTGCGAGCAGAGGCAGGTAAGGCAGCGCCGTTCCCGTTCCAGCCGGGAGTCGGTGGGGGTGCTGCAGGCAGCGGGGGCTGGGTGGGAAGCCAGGCAGGCTCCTGGCGCTGCCGCTCTCCTAGCACGGACTAAGAAGTGCAGGTCTTTGGGGATGCTGTCCCCTCCGGAGGTGTCCGAGGGGACTTGCTTGGTCTTCTCAGCTGTGTTGGCCGTTTGAAGCATCGAAGTTACTGGCGGTGGATAGTAAAGCTATTAACACGGGCTGGGGAAGAGGCTGTGATGGGAAAGATTGGCTTGGTTCGGGGCGGGGAGGGGGCAGAGGTTGGCTGACTTTTGACTTGGCTCATTTCCCAAGATTTAAATGCCTTTGAGTTCGGTCCTTTGGGAGCCACAGGCTTCCACCCCAAGACATGAAGAACAGAAGGCATGTGCCCTTTATCACGCAGGGAGGACCGAGCGTGCAGATCGGACCCGAGGAACGAGTTGCGCACCAGGAGGCTGCTGGAACAGGTTGCCCAGGGAGGTGGTTGAGGCTCCATCCCTGGAGATACTCAAGGTGAGGCTGCACAGGGCTCTGGGCAACCTGCTCTGGTTGGGGATGTCCCTGCTGAGTGCAGAAGGGTTGGACTGGAGGTGCCTTCCAACCCAGACCATTCCGTGCTTCTCCAGTAACTGTGTGCTGGATACCAGTGCTTGGTGGAGCTCCTGGAGCCTGCCAGCCACTTGTGCTTCAGTTTTACACCCCAGCTTTGCTCTCTGTTTCCATTCCTCTTCATTCTCTGTGTGTGTGTGGGGGGGTGTGGGGTGCTGTCTTCCAATTTATTTGGTGTGTTTGGGCTTTCAAAAGAGCTTTCAGCTCTGTCACCATGCACTCCCAGCTAGCACACTGGAGGGACTGCCTTGGCAGTAGCATGCTGAACGAGTGAGCAGGCTGCTGAACACAGCAGGTTAGCAGAGCCTGCTCGTTTGAGTGGTCAGTCAGGGCATGGCAAGGTGGGGGCAGCAGTCTGGCCATGCTTTGGTTGGCTGTGTGCTTTTGAAGCAACTTCAGCAAGGCTCCTCAAGGTCTGGAGGTGTTCAAAGGCAGGTCAGAGGAGGTTGTGCACACCGTGGTCCAGCAGGAGCTGCCCCTGCCCATGGAAGAGGGGTTGGAGTCTCTAAGGTCTCTTCTTCATGGGGTTCAACAAGGACAAGTGCAGGGTCCTGCATCTGGGGAGGAATGAGAGCAGGCACCAGGACAGGTTAGAGGCTGCCCTACATGGAGCAGCAGCACGGAGAAGGACCTTGGGGTGCTGGTGGGCAGCAGGTTCTGCATGGGACAGCAATGTGCCCTGGGGGCCAAGAGAGCCAATGGGGTCCTGGGGTGCAGCAAGAGCAGTGTGGCCAGCAGGGCTGGGGAGGTTCTGCTGCCCCCCTGCTCTGCCCTGCTCAGACCACTCCTGCAATCCTGTGTCCAGCTCTGGGCTCCCCAGTTCCAGAGAGACAGAGACCTGCTGGGGAGAATCCCAGGGAGAGCCAGGGCTCAGGGGACTTGAGCATCTCCCCTGTGGAGAGAGACTGAGAGCCCTGGAGCTGTTCAGTCTGGAGAGGAGAAGGCTGGGAGGGATCTGATCAATGTCTATCAATAGCTGAGGGCTGGGGGGCAAGGGGAGGGGGCCAAGCTCTTGGTGGTGGTGCACAGCAATGAGCCAAGGAAGAACAGGTTCAAGCTTGAACAGAGAAGGTTTCACCACGACACGAAGAGAAACTTCCTTACAATGAGAATGACAGAGCCTGGAGCAGGCTGCCCAGAGGGGTTGTGGAGTCTCCTTCTCTGGAGACATTCAAACCCCACCTGGACGTGTTCCTGTGCAGCCTCCCCTGGGTACTGCTGCTCTGGCAGGGGGCTTGGACTGGCTGATCTTTTGAGGTCCCTTCCAGCCCCTAACATGCTGTGAGTCTGTGGTTTAGTGAAGGTGTCCCTGTCCATGGCAGGGGGTTTGGAATCTTTAAGGTCTCTTACAACCCAAATCGTTCTGTGGTTCCATGAATCTTCTTCAATTCCTCCACACAGCTGCCTGGCAGGAGGCACTGCTTGGTGCAGGAAACAAGCAGAGCTGCCCCAAACCCTTGGCTGTGGTGCAGGCTGAGCTGGGGACAAGGGTTTTGACCACACATTGATTATTCAGTGAATGCTCTCACCTCAGAACATGTCCAGGCACCTGGCCTCATTAATAGTGATCCTTACAGAACCACAGAACTGTCAGGCTTGGAAGGGACCTCAAGGCTCAGCCAGTCCCAACCCCCTGCCATGGGCAGGGACACCTCACACCACAGCAGGTTGCTCACAGCCACCTCCAGCCTGGCTGCAAACACCTCCAGGCAGGAGGCTGCCACCACCTCCCTGGGCAGCCTGTGCCAGGCTCCCCAGCTCCCTTGCCCTTCTCTGGCCCTGCTCCAGCCTCTCAAGGTCCTGCTGGAAGTAAGAAGCCCAAAACTGAACCCAGGATTCAAGGGGTGGCCTCAGCAGTGCCAAGCAGAGGAGGAAAATCACCTCCCTAGACCTGCTGGCCACACAATTCCTTATGCCAGCCAGGCTGCTGGTGGCCTTCTTGGCCACCTGAGCTCAAAGATATCCTCTTGAGACAGGGCACATGGAGAAGTGGTCAGCAGGATCATAGAATCACAGGACTGTCAGGGTTGGAAGGGACCTCAAGGCTCAGCCAGTCCCAACCCCCTGCCACGGGCAGGGACACCTCACACCACAGCAGGTTGCTCACAGCCACCTCCAGCCTGGCTGCAAACACCTCCAGGCAGGAGGCTGCCACCACCTCCCTGGGCAACCTGTGCCAGGCTCTCACCACCCTCCTGGGCAACAACTTCTTCCTCACAGCCAAGCTCAATCTGTCCCTCTCAGAAGCAAGCACTGGACCTTCAGTAAGAGCTGACACTCCTCATCCTGGTGGTTACCTGCTGGAGATGCTCTGAATATTGGAGAGAGCACATTCACAGCAACAGAGAATGACAGAAAACATCTGGTTGGATGAGACTTCAAAGCTCATCCAGTCCAACCTTCTCCCCAGTTTAGGGGCAATCCTAAACCATGTCCCTAAGCATGAGGTCCACACACTGCTTAAACACCTCCAGGGATGGCAACTCTGGTGTGAGTGTCTAGTGTGAGGTGTCCCTGCCCGTGGCAGGGGGTTGGAACCAGGTGATCCTTGTGGTGCCTTCCAACCCTGACTGATTCTGTGATTCTATGAACTCCACCACTGCCCTGGGTGCCCAGTTCCAATGGCTGGGATCCCTCTCTGGGAAGAAATATTTCCTGGCATCCAGCCTGAACCTCCCCTGCTGCAGCTTGAAACCATTCCCTCTGGTCCTGTGGCTTGACACCAAGGAGCAGAGGCTGTCCCCTCCTCACTCCAACCTCCCTTCAGGGAGCTGCAGAGAGCAGTGAGGTCTCCCTCAGCCTCCTCTTCTCCAGCCTGAAGCCCCCCAGCTCCCTCAGCTGCTCCTCACAGGCCATGTGCTCCAGGCCCTTTTCCAGCCTCGTTGCCCCTCTCTGAAATCAGACGTGAGCCCTGTGTGTGCCTGGAGTGGATGCAGGCAGTGAAAGCTGCACAAGGCACAGGAATTCTGACAGAAAGGTCAAAGTCTGGGAGACAAGAAGCAGGTGAAAGCTTGACTTCAGGGCTGGGATTCCCTCTGGTGTGTGTGCAGCCTTCTGCACAGCTGCTCAGTGTCCTGTTTCCCCTGGCAATGGCAAAGATGTGAAGGGGAATGAAGGGATCCTCTGTGTGTCCAGAGCTGGGCTGTTTGTCCTTCACTGAGCTAGTTGCAAAGGTTCCATCATAGTACCACACTATCAGTCAGGGTTGGGAGGGACCACAAGGATCATCCAGTCCCAACCCCCTGCCATGGGCAGGGACACCCCACACTAGGTCAGGCTGCCCACAGCCTCATCCAGCCTGGGCTTAAACACCTCCAGGGACGGGGCCTCAACCACCTCCCTGCACAACCCATTCCAGGGCTTCACCACTCTCATGGGGAAGAACTTCCTCCTCCCCTCCAGCCTCAATCTCCCCACCTCCAGCTTCAGTCCATTCCCCCTAGTCCCATCACTGCCTGAGATCCTGAGCAGTCCCTCCCCAGCCTTCCTGTAGCCCCCTGCAGATCCTGGAAGGCCACCATGAGGTCACCTGGGAGCCTTCTCTTCTCCAGCCTGAACAGCCCCAACTCCTTCAGCCTGTCCTCACAGGAGAGCTGCTCCAGCCCTCTGCTCCTCCTCCTGGCCCTGCTCTGGACACCTTCCAGCCCCTCCAGATCCCTCTTGCAATAGGGGCTCCAGAACTGGAGGCAGTACTGCAGGTGGGGTCTCAGCAGGGCTGAGCAGAGGGGCAGAATCCCCTCCCTTGCCCTGCTGGCCACACTTCTCCTGCTGCAGCCCAGGCTCTGGTTGGCTTTCTGGGCTGCAAGTGCACACTGAGAGCTCCTCTTGAGCTTCTCCTCCACCTGCAGAATCCATTGTGCTTGTGTGCACAGCTTGAGGAGGGCAGGTGGTGGAGTCACCATCACTGGAGGTGTTTAGGAGGAGACTGGCTGGGGTGCTTCGTGCCATGGGTTAGTTGATTAGATGGTGTTGGATGATGGGTTGGACTAGATGATCTTGAAGGTCTCTTCCAACCTGGTCCATTCCATTCCATTCCATTCCATTCCATTCCATTCCATTCCATTCCATTCCATTCCATTCCATTCCATTCCATTCCATTCTTCTTATTATTCCATTCCATTCCATCCTATTCTATTCTATTCTGCAAGAAACTTGAGGAGGGACTTTTGATAAGGGTTTGTTGTGATAGCATGAGGGGAATGGATTGAAGCTGGGGAGAGGACATTGAGACTGGAGATGAAGAAGAAATTGTTTAGAGTGAGGCTGGGGAGACTCTGGCACAGGCTGCCCAGGGAGGCTGTGGCTGTCCCCTGCCTGGAGGTGTTCAAGGCCAGGCTGGATGAGGCCTTGAGCAAGCTGTGCTGGTGGGAGGTGTCCCTGCCCATGGCAGGGGTTGGAGCTTGATGAGCTTTGAGGTCCCTCCCAACCCAAATCACTCTATCAGTATTATGACTATTTCATGAACATCTGCTGAAGACAACCAGGGAAACCCAAACTGCAGGTTAGCATGGGCAGATCAGGTGCTGTTAGCATCATCTGCTTTTGATCTTTCCCCAGTGTAAGAAGCCTGGAGCAGCTGGGGGATGTTGAATAATGAATGTTAACTAGGAGATTGGTTACACAACGATGAATGTCCTAGGGGGACAGGCTGAGAGAGTTGGGGTTGTGCAGGCTGGAGAGGAGAAGGCTCCGGGAGACTTTCTGGTGTCCTTTCAGGATCTGAAGGGGGCTCCAAGAAAGCTGGGGAGGGACTTTGGAGGGTGTCAGGGAGTGATAGGACTGGGGAGGTCCCTGTCCATGACAGTGGGGTTGGAACTGAATCATAGAATCACAGAACTGTCAGGGCTGGAAGGGAGCTCAAGGCTCAGCCAGCCCCAACCCCCTGCCACGGGCAGGGACACCTCACACCACAGCAGGTTGCTCACAGCCACCTCCAGCCTGGCTGCAAACACCTCCAGCCAGGAGGCTGCCACCACCTCCCTGGGCAGCCTGGGCCAGGCTCTCACCACCCTCCTGGGCAACAACTTCTTCCTCACAGCCAAGCTCAATCTCTCCTCTTCTAGTTCTGCTCCATCCCCCCAGTCCTATCCCTCCCTCACACCCTCCAAAGTCCCTCCCCAGCTTGCTTGCAGCCCCCTGCAGATCCTGGAAGGCCACCAGAAGGGCTCCTGGGAGCCTTCTCCTCTCCAGCCTGCACAACCCCAACTCTCTCAGGCTGTCTGCAGAGCAGAGCAGCTCCAGCCCTCTGCTCCCCTCCTGGCCCTGCTCTGGACATACTCATCCCTTCCAGCCCTGACAGCTCAGCGATTCGACTTCCTCAGCTGAGGAGCTGCAGTGTGTTTGGGCTCTGATGGTCAGTGCAAGCTGGAGCACTCCCTCTGTGGAAGCTCCAAGTGCTCTGTAGGGTGAAGAGGTGGTGGTGGTGGACAGGCTGCATGCTGCTGAAGGGCAGCAAATCTGTGGTCCTGGTTACCTTGCATGCTGGAAAGATCCTGACCCTTGGAGGACTCTGTCATCCCCAGGAAGAGAACAAAGCAAGTAAAAGACAGCACCTGGCAGGGGGTAACCCTACTGAGGCCTTTCTGAGAAGGTTCCATCCATGAAAGAGAGAGAATCTGTAGCTGACTGCAGTGTGCCTCTTCCAGAGGTGAATGTAAGCAGTGAGTTTGAGACCTTGTTCAGTCCCACACAGAACCACAGCTCATGGCTAAAGCGCATCCAGCAGGTCAAGGGAGGTTCTGCTTCCCCTCTGCTCTGCCCTGCTGAGAGCACACCTGCAATACTGTGTCCACTCTTGGGCTCCCCAGTTCAAGAAGGACAGGGAACTGCTGGAGAGAGTCCACTGGAGGCTGTGAGGATGATGAAGGGACTGCAGCATCTCTTATGAAGAAAGACTGAGAGCCCTGGGGCTGTTCAGTCTGGAGAGGAGAAGGCTGAGAGGGATCTGGCCAAGCTGTCAGCCCCTGGCTGGGACAGCAGCACTCTGAGCTGGGTTAGGAACTGGCTGGAGGCTGAGCCCAGAGAGTGGTGGTGAATGGTGCCACAGCCAGCTGGCAGCCAGGCACCAGTGGTGTGCCCCAGGGAGCAGTGCTGGGCCCCATGCTCTTTAACATCTTCATTGATGATCTGGATGAGGGCATCGAGTCCATCATCAGTAAATTTGCAGCTGACACCAAGCTGGGGGCAGGAGTTGATCTGCTGGAGGGCAGAGAGGCTTTGCAGAGGGACCTCCACAGGCTGCACAGAGGGGCAGAGGCCAAGGGCAGGAGATTGAACACATCCAAGTGCCAGGGGCTGCACATTGGCCACAGCAACCCCAGGCAGTGCTACAGGCTGGGGGCAGAGTGGCTGAGAGCAGCCAGGCAGAGAGGGACCTGGGGGTGCTGGTGGATGGGAGGCTGAACATGAGGCTGCAGTGTGCCCAGGCAGCCAAGAGGGCCAATGGCATCCTGGCCTGCATCAGGCAGTGTGGCCAGCAGGAGCAGGGAGGTCATTCTGCCCCTGTACACTGCACTGGTTAGGCCACACCTTGAGTCCTGTGTCCAGTTCTGGGCCCCTCAGCTTAGGAAGGAGGTTGAGTTGCTGGAAGGTGTCCAGAGAAGGGCAAGGAGGCTGGGGAGGGGTCTGGAGCACAGCCCTGTGAGGAGAGGCTGAGGGAGCTGGGGTTGCTTAGCCTGCAGAAGAGGAGGCTCAGGGGAGACCTTCTTGCTCTCTACAACTCCCTGAAGGGAGGTTGTAGCCAGGTGGGGGTTGGTCTCTTCTCCCAGGCAGCCAGCACCAGAAGAAGAGGACACAGTCTGAAGCTGTGCCAGGGGAGGTTTAGACTGGACATTAGGAGGAAGTTCTACACAGAGAGAGTGATTGCCCATGGGAATGTGCTGCTCATGGAGGTGGTGGAGTCCCCATCACTGGAGGTGTTCAGGAGGAGACTTGCTGGGGTGCTTGGTGCCATGGGTTAGTTGTTTAGGTGGGTTGGACACGATGATCTGGAAGGTCTCTTCCAACCTGGTTTATTGTACTGTATTGTATTGTATTGTATTGTGTCTGATCAATGGCTATCAATAGCTGAGGGGTGGGGGGCAAGAGGAAGGGGCCAGGCTGCTTTTGGTGGTGCTCAGTGCTAGGAGAAGGGGCAATGGGCACAAAGTGGAGCACAGGAGGTTCTACTTCAACATGAGGAAGAAGTCCTTTGGTGTGAGGTGCTGGAGGCCTGGAGCAGGCTGCCCAGAGAGGTTGTGGAGTCTGCTGCTCAGGAGACCTTCAAGACCCAGCTGGATGTGTTCTGTGTGCCAGGACCTTGCTGCCCCCTTAGGCATGGCAGGAAGCCATCCAGCAAGGAAGAGCTTTCCTGAGCTGGCAGGCTGAGCTGTCAAGTTCATTGCACACAGTGTGGAGCAGAGCACACGTGGGGAAGGAAGATGCAGCAAGAGAAGTGTGAGCAGCAGCACAGGGAGGGGATTCTGCCCCTCTGCTCTGCTCTGCTGGGACCACACCAGCAGCACTGCCTCCAGCTCTGGGCCCCCAAAGCAAGATGGACCTGGAGCTGCCAGAGAGAGTCCAGAGGAGGCCACAAAGGTGATCAGAGGTTATGGGGCCAGGCTGGGAGAGTTGGGGCTGTTCAGCCTGGAGAAGAGAAGGCTCCAGGGAGACCTCAGAGCAGCCTTCCAGGACCTGAAGGGCTCCAGGAGAGCTGGGGAGGGACTTTGGCCAAGGGCTGGGAGTGCCAGGATGAGGAATAATGGCTTTGAGCTGGGAGGGAGGAGATTGAGACTGAAGATGAGGAAGAAATTGTTGAGAGTGAGGGTGGGGAGAGCCTGAGACAGGTTGCCCAGGGAGGCTGTGGCTGTCCCCTGCCTGGAGGTGTTCCAGGCCAGGCTGGATGAGGCCTTGAGCAATCTGTGCTGGTGGGAGGTGTCCCTGCCCGTGGCAGGGGGCTGGAACTTGCTGAGCTTTGAGGTCCCTTCCAGCCCAGCCCATTCTGTGCTGCTGTGATCAGAGGTGCAGTCAGCAACTTGCTGGATTCACCTGGGAAATGTCTTTGCATTTCACACAGGCTAAGAGGTGTGAAACCATCTCCTGCATCTGGAGGGCTCTGTGCTTGCCTGCAGCCTGGGCTGCTCCTGGGTCCCACAGGGCATCTGCCATCCAGATTTGAACCTCCTGGTTAAAGGCACAATGCCAGGCTGGTTGGAGAGCTAACAAAGCACTCTGGGAGGCTTGAGTTTGGCCTTTGTAGAGGTCTGGAGTGGCACTGAACAGGTCATTTAAGGTGAGCTGTTTGATGAGCTCCCTGGCTGATTGCAGTGGCATCCAAGGGTCTAAGTCCTGCTGAAGGAGTGGGATCTGCGCTGGCCCTCAGCCAGGATGGTGCCCATCCTCCACCCTAGGATCAGGAGATAGGAGAGGAAATGGCCTGAAATTGTGCCAGGGGAGATTCAGGTTGGAGCTGAGGAACAATTTCTTTGCTGCCAGAGTGGTCAGGGACTGTCCCAGGCTGCCCAGGGAGGTGGTGGAGTCCCCATGCCTGGAGGTGTTCCAGAACCCTGTGGCCATGGTTTGGGGGCCATGGCTTGGGGGCCATGGTGGGGCTGGGGTTGATGTGGGACTGGATGATCTTAGAGGCCTTTTCCAACCCAAACAATTCAATGGCACGATGAATTAGGCTCTGGGGATGATGATACTTAGTTTTCTAGACAGTTTGAAATAGGTGACCACAGCCATGCTGCCTTCTAGCTCTGTAGCTGCCACCTTCTGTCCTGGGGGGAGGCATTTCCATGACCTTGACCCCCATTCTGAACAGCTGCCTTGTATTTGGACTCAAAGACCTCTGGAGGTCCCTTCCCATCCAACTACTCTGTGATACTTCTTCCCCACCATGTCACCCTGGCCCAGTGCTGTTTGTGTCCTCTGTGGGCAGAGGCATCTTGCCAGGCTGGACAGATGGGCAGAGGCCAACAGGATGGCATTCAACAAGTCCAAGTGCCAGGGGCTGCACTTTGGCCACAGCAACCCCAGGCAGAGCTACAGGCTGGGGGCAGAGTGGCTGAGAGCAGCCAGGCAGAGAGGGACCTGGGGGGAGTGGTGGAGAGCAGCTGAACAGAGGCCAGCAGTGTGCCCAGGGGGCCAAGAAGGCCAATGGCATCCTGGCCTGCATCAGGAAGAATGTGGCCAGCAGGAGCAGGGAAGTCCTTGTGCCCTGTGCTCAGCACTGCTGAGGCCACCCCTTGAGTCCTGTGTCCAGCTCTGGGCTCCTCAGCTCAAGAAGGACCTTGAGAGACTTGAAGGTGTCCAGAGAAGGGCAAGGAGGCTGGGGAGGGGTCTGGAGCACAGCCCTGGGAGGAGAGGCTGAGGGAGCTGGGGTTGCTTAGCCTGCAGAAGAGGAGGCTCAGGGGAGACCTTCTTGCTCTCTGCAACTCCCTGAAGGGAGGTTGTAGCCAGCTGGGGGTTGGTCTCTTCTGCCAGGCAAGCAGCCCCAGAACAAGAGGACACAGTCTCAAGCTGTGCCAGGGGAGGTTGAGGCTGGAGGTGAGGAGAAAGTTCTTCCCAGCAAGAGGAATTGGCCCTTGGGATGTGCTGCCCAGGGAGGTGGTGGAGTCACCGTCCCTGGAGGTGTTGAAGAGGGGACTGGATGTGGCACGTGGGGCCATGGGTTAGCTGTCAGGAGGTGTTAGGGATTAGGTCACAGCATGGACTTGATGAGCTCTGAGGTCTTTTCCAACCTGCTTGATTCTATGATTCTGTACATTGGAAAGGAGAGATTGGCAAAGCTATTTGGAGATGATGATGATGATATGATGATGACCATCTGTAGCCCTGATGTCTTCTAAGAGAAGCTAATGCACAGGAACAAGCTGTAGCCCCTGCCTGTGGGGTGACACTCATCGCTGTGACACATGGCGCAGCAGGGAGGGCACAGCCCCCGAGCTGTGGGACCTTGCTGCCCCCTTAGGCATGGCAGGAAGCCGTCCAGCAAGGAAGAGCTTTCCTGAGCTGACAGGCTGAGCTGTCAAGTTCATTGTAAACAATGTGGAGCAGAGCACACGTGGGGAAGGAAGATGCAGCAAGAGAAGTGTGAGCAGCAGCACAGGGAGGGGATTCTGCCCCTCTGCTCTGCTCTGCTCTGCTCAGCCCCCACCTGCAGCACTGCCTCCAGCTCTGGGGCACACAGCACAAGAAGGAGCTGGAGCTGCTGGAGAAGCTCCAGAGGAGGCCACAGAGATGATTAGAGGCTGCAGAACCTCCCCTGTGGGGCCAGGCTAAGGGAGTTAGGGCTATTCAGCCTGGAGAAGTAAGTCTCCAGGGAGACCTCAGAGCAGCCTTCTAGTACCTGAAGGGCTCCAGGAGAGCTGGGGAGGGACTTTGGCCAAGGGCTGGGAGTGCCAGGCTGAGGAACAATGGCTTTGAGCTGGGAGAGGGGAGACTGAGACTGGAGATGAGGAAGGAATTGTAGAGAGTGAGGCTGGGGAGACTCTGGCACAGGCTGCCCAGGGAGGCTGTAGCTGCCTTCTCTCTGGAGGGGTTCCGGGCCAGGCTGGATGAGGCCTTGAGCAAGCTGTGCTGATGGGAGGTGTCCCTGCCCATGGCAAGGGGTTGGCACTAGAGGAGCTTTCAGGTCCCTTCCAATCCAACCCATTCCATCAATCAATGAGTCTCCCCTCCTGCCTTGCCTAATGCCAAACTTCCCCAGGCTGGGAGCGCTGGGGCTGGTCAGCCTGGAGAAGAGAAGGCTCCAGGGAGAGCTCAGAGCAGCATTTCAGTAGCTGAAGGGGACCTACAAGAAGGCTGGGGAGGGACTGCTTCCAAGGGCTTAGTATGACAAGACAAGGGCCAAGGGGGTGAAACTGGAGCAGGGGAGATGCAGGGTGGAAGTTCTGCACAGTGAGGGTGGTGGAACACTGGGAGAGGCTGCCCAGAGGTGGGGTTGAGGCCCCAGCCCCATGTGGCCCTGGGCAGCCTGGGTCTCGTTGGAGATGTCTTTGCTGACTGCAGGGGGTTGACCAAGATGATCTTTGAGGTCCCTTCCCACCCTGGGAATCCCTTAAGGACAACTTGGATGCATCCACTGATGCTCAGGGGTTGACCAAGATGAATGAGGTCTCTTCCCACCCAATCAATGTGGGAATCCCTTAAGGACAACTTGGATGCATCCACTGACGCTCAGGGGTTGACCAAGATGAACTTTGAGGTCTCTTCCCACCCAATCAATGTGGGAATCCCTTAAGGACAACTTGGATGCATCCATTGAAGCTCAGGGGGTTGACCAAGATGATCTTTGAGGTCTCTTCCCACCCAATCAATGTGGGAATCCCTTAAGGACAACTTGGATGCATCCATTGAATCTCAGGGGGTTGACCAAGATGAACTTTGAGGTCCCTTCCCACCCAATCAATGTGGGAATCCCTTAAGGACAACTTGGATGCATCCATTGAAGCTCAGGGGTTGACCAAGATGATCTTTGAGGTCCCTTCCCACCCAATCAATGTGGGAATCCCTTAAGGACAACTTGGATGCATCCATTGAAAGGGGGTTGACCAAGATGATCTTTGAGGTCCCTTCCCACCCAATCAATGGGTTAAGGACCTTGGAAGATGAATCTCAGGGGTTGACCAAGATGAACTTTGAGGTCCCTTCCCACCCAATCAATGTGGGAATCCCTTAAGGACAACTTGGATGCATCCATTGAAGCTCAGGGGTTGACCAAGATGATCTTTGAGGTCCCTTCCCACCCAATCAATGTGGGAATCCCTTAAGGACAACTTGGATGCATCTATTGAAGCTCAGGGCCTTGCACCCCAGGTGTGGGCAACACTCTGTCTGGTGTGAGCCAGGGAAAAGCTGCATCCAGGTAACCCTTTGGGATCCGACCTGCAGTGTTTGGGCTGCACACAGTGAAGTGCCTCAGGAATTGTGGCCTTGGAGCAGTGTCTGGGAGGCTTGGAAGCACGCTGGGGTGATTTGGGACAGCTCAGACAGGAGCTGAGCTGGGCCTGGGGCTAGTGTGATGAGATGTGCAGGGTGTCTGTGATGCTAAAAATAGCTCTCTGGCCAGTCAGGGCAGCAAGCAGAGGAACAGGCAGGAGGAGCTGCTCTCAAAGCTGCTCTGCTTGGCTGCAGCTCTAAGGGAATAGGAAACAGGGAAGGCAAACCTCTCAAAGGTTTCATTCCCCAGTGCTGGGAGCCCCTGGAGGTGTCTGTGCCAAAGGGAATGAGAAAGTAGCCAAGGCTATTTTTATCAGCTCTTCCCTGCCTGCTCTCCTCCTCTGTGTCATTTTATTCCCTGTCCCTTCAGCTGTCCTCTCTTTCAGGCACACCTCCCCTCACACTCTCAGTCTGATCTGCACTGGCAAAGCCAATTTGTGGGCAGCCTGCTCCAGTGCCTGAACCCTTGGTGGGAAGAAATGGTTCCTCATCTCCAACCTGAACCTCCCCTGGAACAACCTGAGGCTGCTTCTTCTGCTCCTGCTCACTTGTTGTGTGGGAGATGAGTCCAACCCCCACCTCACCTCAGTCCCTTGCAGGGAGCTTCAGAGAGCAAGGAGGTCTCCCTCAGCCTCCTCTGCTCCAGGCTGAAGACCCCCAGCTCCCTCAGCTGCTCCTCCCCAGCCCTCTTCTCCAGACCCTTCCCCAGCTCCCTTGCCCTTCTCTGGCCCTGCTCCAGCCTCTCAAGGTCCTGCTGGAAGTGGGAAGCCCAAAACTGAACCCAGGATTCAAGGGGTGGCCTCAGCAGTGCCAAGCAGAGGAGGAAAATCACCTCCCTAGACCTGCTGGCCACACAATTCCTTATGCCAGCCAGGCTGCTGGTGGCCTTCTTGGCCACCTGAGCTCAAAGATATCCTCTTGAGACAGGGCACATGGAGAAGTGGTCATCAGGATCATAGAATCACAGAACTGTCAGGCTTGGAAGGGACCTCAAGGCTCAGCCAGCTCCAACCCCCTGCCACGGGCAGGGACACCTCACACCACAGCAGGTTGCTCACAGCCACCTCCAGCCTGGCTGCAAACACCTCCAGCCAGGAGGCTGCCACCACCTCCCTGGGCAGCCTGGGCCAGGCTCTCACCACCCTCCTGGGCAACAACTTCTTCCTCACAGCCAAGCTCAATCTCTCCTCTTCTACTTCTGCTCCATCCCCCCCAGTCCTATCCCTCCCTCACACCCTCCAAAGTCCCTCCCCAGCTTGCTTGCAGCCCCCTGCAGATCCTGGAAGGCCACCAGAAGGTCTCCTGGGAGCCTTCTCCTCTGCAGCCTGCACAGCCCCAACTCTCTCAGGCTGTCTGCAGAGCAGAGCAGCTCCAGCCCTCTGCTCCTCCTCCTGGCCCTGCTCTGGACACCTTCCAGCCCCTCCAGAGCCTTCCTGGCACAGAGGCTCCAGAGCTGGAGCCAGAGCTGCAGCTGTGGTCTGAGCAGAGTGGAGCAGAGGGGCAGAATCCCCTCCCTGGCCCTGCTGGCCACACTTCTCTTGCTGCAGCCCAGGATGTGACTGGGACTCGGCAGCTTGTGGGTGGTGCCTGTGTGACTGTTGCCTGCGATGCTCTCCATGGTTATGAGCAGCCCAGCCCAGCCCAGCTCTAATAACAGGCATGGGAAAATGGCTTCTTTCCATGCTCAGTCCCACCCTGGGTGCTGGGAAATGGTGACAGAAGGATCTGGTTCAGATCCCCAGGCTGGAAACCACAAACAGCATCTGGAGGCAAAAGCATACAGGACAGCCTTAACCTTCGGCTTGGCCTCCACCCACAGCTCTAAGCCACCTTTTCACCCTCAGGCCCAGCTGTGCCATGCCTGGAGGAAGCAGCCACGTCGTGGTGTGGCTCAGTTTTATCCCTTCATTCCATGCTTCACCCTCTGGAGACCTCTCAAGGCAGTTGCTTGGCTCTGGGATGGCTTCTGGCCTGAGTCACTGCAGCTGTCACCCAGCCAAGATGTGCACGTGGGAAGTTCTGACTCTGCACTGCTTCAGCAGCTGCTCCTCTGCTCTTCCTGGATTCCCATTCACACAGTCACAGAATGGGAAGGGTTGGGAGAGATCATCTGGAGATCATCCAGTCCAACCCCTCCTGCCAAGGCAGGGACACCTACAGCAGGTCACCCAGGAACACATCCAGGCAGGTTTGGAATGTCCCCAGGGATGGAGACTCCATCACCTCTCTGGGCAGCCTGCTCCAGGGCTCTGCCACCCTCCAGCTCCAGAAGTTCCTCCTCATGCTCAGATGAGCTTCTGATGCTCAGTCTGTGCCCACTGCCCCTTGTGCTGCCACTGGGCACCACTGAACACAGCCTGGCCCCATCCTCCTGACCCACACCCTTGGAGTATTGATCAATGCTGATCAGCTCCCCCTCAGGCTGCTCTCCTCCAGGCTCCACAGCCCCAACTCTCTCAGCCTGTGCTCCTCACAGAGCTGTTCCAGTGCCCTCAGCACCTTTCCAACCCTTTGCTGTGCCCTCCCCAGCAAGTCAATGTCCTTCCTGAGCTGGGGAGCCCAGAACTGGTCCCAGGACTCCAGATGTGGCTTTAGCAGGGCAGAGTAGAGGAGGAGGAGAACCTCCCTTGAGCTGCTGGCCACACTTGATGCCCCCAGGATGCCCTTGGCCCCCTTGCCCCCAAGGGCACACCTCTTTCCTCTCTCTCTTTTCTTTTCCCATGTAACATTTAGCTTTTCCTTGCTCTGAGGTCCCCAGGAATCTCCTTGGGTTTCACACTTGGGCTTCAAAGCCCTTGTGAGTGGTGGGTGAGAGGAAATCAGCAACCTGGAGCCACAAGCTCCTGAGGTCAAAAGGGATTTTTGTGGCCAAGCTCTGCCCCAGCTTCCACCTGGGTGACAAAGTTGCTTAGTTTCCTGTGGATTGTTGTGGTTTAATCAGATCTGGGAGTTCTCTCTGCCCAGCCCTCATTTTAATCTCTCCCCTTTCTTTTGCAGGGTAGGGAAACCACTATGCAACACTTAGCTCTAATCTGAGCTGCACATCTGCTCTTCCTTGCCTTTGCCAGGGAAGCTTTGGGGATCTAGGTTAGAGAGAGAGAGAGTGGGGGGAATCTAATTGCTGGGTATTAGAGCAGCCTGGCTGGGCACAGTCTGACTTCCTCCCTCTGCCACCAGGGAGGCAAAGGGGAAAAGAGCCCATGGCTGGTGTGTGCAGAGGCTCTGGGCTACCTTGCTAGCCCCATGCTCTTTAACATCTTCATTGATGATCTGGAGGAGGGCATTGAGTCCATCAGCAGGGAATTTGCAGATGACACCAAGCTGGGGACAGGAGTTGATCTGCTGGAGGGCAGAGAGGCTTTGCAGAGGGACCTCCACAGGCTGCACAGATGGGCAGAGGCCAAGGGCAGGAGACTGAACACATCCAAGTGCCAGGTGCTGCACATTGGCCACAGCAACCCCAGGCAGTGCTGCAGGCTGGGGGCAGAGTGGCTGAGAGCTGCCAAACAGAGAGGGACCTGGGGGGAGTGGAGAGCAGCTGAACAGGAGGCAGCAGTGTGCCCAGGGGGCCAAGAAGGCCAAGGGCATCCTGGCCTGCATCAGGAAGAGTGTGGCCAGCAGGAGCAGGGGAAGTCCTTGTGCCCTGTGCTCAGCACTGCTGAGGCCACCCCTGGAGTCCTGTGTCCAGTTCTGGGCTCCTGAGGTCAACAAGGACCTTGAGAGACTTGAAGGTGTGCAGAGAAGGGCAAGGAGGCTGGGGAGGGGTCTGGAGCACAGCCCTGGGAGGAGAGGCTGAGGGAGCTGGGGTTGCTTAGCCTGCAGAAGAGGAGGCTCAGGGGAGACCTCATTGCTCTCTACAACTACCTGAAGGGAGGTTGTAGCCAGGTGGGGGTTGGTCTCTTCTGCCAGGCCCCCAGCAGAACAAGAGGACACAGTCTCAAGCTGTGCCAGGGGAGGTTGAGGCTGGAGGTGAGGAGAAAGTTCTTCCCAGAGAGAGTTGTTAGCCATTGGGATGTGCTGCCCAGGGAGGTGGTGGAGTCCCCATCCCTGGAGGTGTTTAAGAAGAGCCTGGATGTGGCCCTTGATGCCATGGTTGAGTTGATCAGATGGTGCTGGGTGAGAGGTTGGACTGGATGATCTTGAAGGTCTTTTCCAACCTGCTTTATTCTCTCCCCCCTCCCCTCCCCCCCTCCCCTCCTCCTCTCCTCTCCTCTCCTCTCCTCTCCTCTCCTCTCCTCTCCTCTCTCTCCTCTCCTCTCCTCCTCTCTCTCTCCTCTCCTCTCCTCTCCTCTCCTCTCCTCTCCTCTCCTCTCCTCTCCCTCTCTCCTCTCCTCTCCTCTCCTCTCCTCTCCTCTCCTCTCCTCGAGTCTCCTCTCCTCGAGTCTCCTCGAGTCTCCTCTCCTCTCCTCGAGTCTCCTCGAGTCTCCTCTCCTCTCCCTCCTCCTCTCCTCTCCTCTCCTCTCCTCTCCTCTCCTCAGCTTGGACTTGATGAGCTCTGAGGTCTTTCCCAACCTGGTTGACTCTGTGATTCTATACATTGGAAAGGTGGTGGAGTCCCTGTCCCTGGAGGTGTTCAAGAGGGGCTTGGCTGAGGCACTTGGTGCCATGGTTTCGTTGATTAGATGGTGTTTGGTGCCAGGTTGGACTTGGTGATCTCTGAGGTCTTTTCCAACCTTACTGATTCTATGAAGTCTGCACTCAGGATGCTCCAAACCAGCCAGAAAGCCCAATCCTCCCAGTCTGGGAATATTTATATTGCAGTGCTAGCAGGGGGTGTGGAGATGAAATTGTGAATGCAGAGGCAAGGAGAGAATTTCCCAGCAGGTGCCTGAGTGGAGCTCAGCTGTCCCAGCACTGGCTGGGAGAAGCAATTAAAGGGATTCAGCCCCTGTGCTTCTGAGCCTGGGAGGCAAAAAGAAGAGAGGATGCTGTGTATGCCTTTCCAGAGAAAACACTGGTGGATGCTCTCTGAAGACACATCTTGCCTGAGGGCCCCTCCAGTGCTCAGCCTCTGTGCTGGGAAGTGGATGTGAAATTAGTGAAGATTTATGTTGCTAAGCATGCTCTAATCTCTCCCATCCCCAGCGCTGGCTTGGGAGAAGAACGGACTGGAACAGGCTGAGCAGCTCTCTTGAGCTGCTTTATAGGCTTGGCTGCTGCCAGCCTCTTGGTGGCTTTCATTTTGTACACTCTGAGAAAAAGGGAAAGGGATTCATGAAACCATAGAAGGGTTTGGGTTGGGAGGGGCCCCAAAGCTCAGCCAGCTCCAGCCCCCTGCCATGGGCAGGGACACCTCCCACACCGGCACAGCGTGCTCAGGGCCTCATCCAGTGTGGCTTTGAACACCTCCAGGCAGGGGACAGCCACAGCCTCCCTGGGCAGCCTGTGCCAGAGTCTCCCCCAGCCTCACTGCCAGCAATTTCTTCCTCATAGTATCACAGTATCAGTCAGGGTTGGAAGGGACCACAAGGATCATCCAGTTCCACCCCCTGCCATGGGCAGGGACACCCCACACCAGAGCAGGCTGCCCACAGCCTCATCCAGCCTGGGCTTAAACCCCTCCAGGGACGGGGCCTCAACCACCTCCCTGCACAACCCATTCCAGGGCTTCACCACTCTCATGGGGAAGAACTTCCTCCTCCCCTCCAGCCTCAATCTCCCCACCTCCAGCTTCAGTCCATTCCCCCTAGTCCTGTCACTCCCTGAGATCCTGAGCAGTCCCTCCCCAGCCTGCCTGGAGCCCCCTGCAGATCCTGGAAGGCCACAATGAGGTCACCTGGGAGCCTTGTCTCCAGTCTCAGTCTCCCCTCTCCCAGCTCAAAGCCATTGCCTTTCGTCCTCTTAGTGAGGAATGGCCACTGGTGCAGCAGACAGCTGGAGGGAAGGGATCCATCCAGAGGGACCTGGGCAGGCTGGAGAGGTGGGCACAAGCCAACCTCAGGAGCTTCAACAGGACCAAGGGCAGGGTCCTGCAGCTGGGTGGAGGCAATGCCAGGCACAAATGCAGGCTGGGCAGGGACTGGCTGGAGAGCAGCCCTGAGGAGAGAGACTTGGGGGTGCTGGGGGAGGAGAAGCTCAACAGGAGCTCTCAGGGTGCACTTGCAGCCCGGAAAGCCAATCAGAGCCTGGGCTGCAGCAGGAGAAGTGTGGCCAGCAGGGCAAGGGAGGGGATTCTGCCCCTCTGCTCAGCCCTGCTGAGACCCCACCTGCAGTACTGCCTCCAGTTCTGGAGCCCCTATTGCAAGAGGGATCTGGAGGGGCTGGAAGGTGTCCAGAGCAGGGCCAGGAGGATGAGCAGGAGGCTGGAGCAGCTCTCCTGTGAGGACAGACTGAAGGAGTTCCCCAGACTGAAGGGTCCCCAGCCCTCAGCTCTTGATAGACATTGATCAGATCCCTCTCAGCCTTCTCCTCCACAAGCCTCCACAGCCTCCCTGGGCAGCCTGTGCCAGAGTCTCCCCAGCCTCACTCTCAACAATTTCTTCCTCATCTCTGGTCTCAGTCTCCCCTCTCCCAGCTCAAAGCCATTGTTCCCCAGCCTGGCACTCCCAGCCCCTCTGCAAAGTCCCTCCCCAGCTCTCCTGGAGCCCTTCAGGTGCTGGAAGGCTGCTCTGAGGTCTCCCCAGAGCCTTCTCTTCTCCAGGCTGAACAGCCCCAACTCTCCCCTGCCCCACAGGGAGGTTCTCAGCCCTCTGATCATCTTCATGGCCTTCTCCAGACCTGCTCCAGCCTCCCTCTGTGCATTCAGCTTCCCTCAGCCACCAGGGAAGCAGGTTTTTAGGATAAGAACATTTGGAAACACATATTTGGCCAGCTCCTTGTGCTCAGCCCCAGGTCTCAGTGCCAGCCATGCAGCAGGGGGACACTTGACTGACATCTTGTCTGCCCTGCATGGACAGCAGCTCATGTAGTTCATTGAGGACAAGTGCAGGGTCCTGCACCTGGGGAGGTGTAAGAGCAGGCACCAGGACAGGTTAGGGGTTGCCCTACATGGAGCAGCTCCATGGAGAAGGACCTTGGAGTGCTGGTGGGCAGCAGGTTCTGCATGGGGCAGCAATGTGCCCTGGGGGCCAGGAGAGCCAATGGGGTCCTGGGCTGCAGCAAGGGAAGTGTGGCCAGCAGGGCTGGGGAGGTTCTGCTGCCTCTCTGCTCTGCCCTGCTGAGACCACAGCTGCAATCCTGTGTCCAGCTCTGGGCTCCCCAGTTCCAGAGAGACAGAGACCTGCTGGGGAGAGTCCCAGGGAGAGCCAGGAGGATGCTCAGGGGACTTGAGCATCTCCCCTGTGGAGAGAGACTGAGAGCCCTGGAGCTGTTTAGTCTGGAGAGGAGAAGGCTGGGAGGGATCTGATCAATGTCTATCAATAGCTGAGGGCTGGGGGGCAAGGGGAGGGGGCCAGGCTCTTGGTGGTGGTGCACAGCAATGAGCCAAAGACAAACTTGAACTGAGAAGGTTTCAGCTCAACATGAGGAGAAAGTTCTTTTGTGTGAGGGTGCTGGAGGCCTGGAGCAGGCTGCCCAGAGGGGTTGTGGAGTCTCCTTCTCTGGTGACATTCAAACCCCACCTGGCTGCAGTCCTGTGCAGCCTCCCCTGGGTGCTGCTGCTCTGGCAGGGGGCTTGGACTGGCTGACCTCTGGGGGTCCCTTCCAACCTCTCAGGCCCTGTGCCAGTGCGGCAGGCAGCTGCTGATCATCTTGGTGTCTTCCCACACAAGCTCCCTCCCTTCATCTCCTCTCCCAGTCAGGGCTGGTTTCCATGGTGCTACTTCATCCATACCTTAGGAGACCTTTTTTTCTCTTCCCCTATAGACATAATTTGAGGTTTCTATGGCAACCTCCGAGGAGGGAGGGCCCCTGGTGCCTGCAGCAAGGGAGGGCTGAGGCTTGGTAAGCCCCATCCGTGGCTGTGTGCTGCTAATGTGCAGCAGGACTGTGGCCTTCCAGCACCTGAAGGGGGCTACAAGGAAGCTGGGCAGGGACTTGGCTCTTGCTTTTTGAAGCCTGAATGAGGTCTTCCAGACCAGCTGGCTTTCTGCCTGGGTGTTGCATCCAAGAGGGTGGACGAGAAGCTCAAGAGGAGCTCTCAGGGTGCACTTGCAGCCCGGAAAGCCAACCAGAGCCTGGGCTGCAGCAGGAGAAGTGTGGCCAGCAGGGCAAGGGAGGGGATTCTGCCCCTCTGCTCAGCCCTGCTGAGACCCCACCTGGAGCACTGCCTCCAGTTCTGGAGCCCCTATTGCAAGAGGGATCTGGAGGGGCTGGAAGGTGTCCAGAGCAGGGCCAGGAGGAGGAGCAGAGGGCTGGAGCAGCTCTCCTGTGAGCACAGACTGAAGGAGTTGGGGCTGTTCAGGCTGGAGAAGAGAAGGCTCCCAGGTGACCTCCTTGTGGCCTTCCAGGATCTGCAGGGGGCTCCAGGAAGGCTGGGGAGGGACTGCTCAGGATCTCAGGGAGTGACAGGACTAGGGGGAATGGACCTAAGCTGGAGGTGGGGAGATTGAGGCTGGAGGGGAGGAGGAAGTTCTTGCCCAGGAGAGTGGTGAAGCCCTGGAATGGGTTGTGCAGGGAGGTGGTTGAGGCCCCGTCCCTGGAGGTGTTTAAGCCCAGGCTGGATGAGGCTGTGGGCAGCCTGCTCTAGTGTGGGGTGTCCCTGCCCATGGCAGGGGGGTTGGGACTGGCTGATCCTTGTGGTCCCTTCCAACCCTGACTGATACTATGATTCTATGAATTGCTTTCCAAACTTAGAGGCAGCAAGCAGGCACCCTGGAGACTCATCACAGCAAACAGTCACACAGGTACCACCAACAAGCTGCTGAGTCCCAGTCACATCCTGGGCTGCAGCAAGAGAAGTGTGGCCAGCAGGGCCAGGGAGGGGATTCTGCCCCTCTGCTCCACTCTGCTCAGACCACAGCTGCAGCTCTGGGGCCAGCTCTGGAGCCTCTGTGCCAGGAAGGCTCTGGAGGGGCTGGAAGGTGTCCAGAGCAGGGCCAGGAGGAGCAGCAGAGGGCTGGAGCTGCTCTGCTCTGCAGACAGCCTGAGAGAGTTGGGGCTGTGCAGGCTGCAGAGGAGAAGGCTCCCAGGAGCCCTTCTGGTGGCCTTCCAGGATCTGCAGGGGGCTGCAAGCAAGCTGGGGAGGGACTTTGGAGGGTGGGAGGGAGGGATAGGACTGGGGGGATGGAGCAGAAGTAGAAGTGGGGAGCTTGAGCTTGGCTGTGAGGAAGAAGTTGTTGCCCAGGAGGGTGGTGAGAGCCTGGCCCAGGCTGCCCAGGGAGGTGGTGGCAGCCTCCTGCCTGGAGGTGTTTGCAGCCAGGCTGGAGGTGGCTGTGAGCAACCTGCTGTGGTGTGAGGTGTCCCTGCCCGTGGCAGGGGGTTGGGGCTGGCTGAGCCTTGAGGTCCCTTCCAAGCCTGCCAGCTCTGTGGTTCCATGCTGCCACTGCTCACTGCACTGTGAGCTCTTCTGCCTTGTGTCAAATATGTTGGGGGGAAACAAACCAAAGCCTGAGGGATTGCCTGGCTTAATGAAGCTCGAGCTGTGGAAGTTATGGCTGAGAAAAGCCAACAGGAGTCTTGAGCAGTTAAGTGTGTCATGCTGGGGAGAGCTGGGAGGGCTGTGAGATGAAGGCAGGGAAGGTGCAGTGGAACTTCATTAAGTGGCAGCAAATCTTCCAGAAAGGAAGAAACAGGTCTTGAGAAGAGAAGCACAGAGAAGCTGAGAGAGGCACAGAGCTGTGCAGGTGGGAAGAGAGCTCTGAGATCACCCAGAGCTGCCAGTCCCCCACCCAGAGCTGCCAGCCCCCCACCCAGAGCTGCCAACCCACACCCAGAGCTGCCAGCCCCCCACCCAGAGCTGCCAACCCACACCCAGAGCTGCCAGTCCCCCACCCAGAGCTGCCAACCCACACCCAGAGCTGCCAGTCCCCCACCCAGAGCTGCCAACCCCCCACCCAGAGCTGCCAGCCCCTCACCCAGAGCTGCCAACCCCCCCCCCCAGAGCTGCCAGCCCCTCACCCAGAGCTGCCAAACCCCCCCCCCCAGAGCTGCCAGCCCCTCACCCAGAGCTGCCAACCCCCACCCAGAGCTGCCAGCCCCCCACCCAGAGCTGCCAGCCCCTCACCCAGAGCTGCCAACCCCCACCCAGAGCTGCCAACCCCCACCCAGAGCTGCCAGTCCCTCACCCAGAGCTGCCAGTCCCTCACCCAGAGCTGCCAGTCCCTCACCCAGAGATGCCAACCCCCCACCCAGAGCTGCCAGTCCCTCACCCAGAGCTGCCAACCCCCACCCAGAGCTGCCAGCCCCTCACCCAGAGCTGCCAACCCCCCACCCAGAGCTGCCAGTCCCTCACCCAGAGCTGCCAACCCCCCACCCAGAGCTGCCAGTCCCTCACCCAGAGCTGCCAGTCCCTCACCCAGAGCTGCCAACCCCTCACCCAGAGCTGCCAGTCCCTCACCCAGAGCTGCCAACCCCTCACCCAGAGCTGCCAGTCCCCCACCCAGAGCTGCCAGTCCCTCACCCAGAGCTGCCAACCCCCACCCAGAGCTGCCAGTCCCTCACCCAGAGCTGCCAACCCCCACCCAGAGCTGCCAGTCCCCCACCCAGAGATGCCAACCCCTCACCCAGAGCTGCCAGTCCCTCACCCAGAGCTGCCAACCCCCACCCAGAGCTGCCAGTCCCCCACCCAGAGATGCCAACCCCTCACCCAGAGCTGCCAGTCCCTCACCCAGAGCTGCCAGCCCCTCACCCAGAGCTGCCAACCCCCCACCCAGAGCTGCCATTCCCTCACCCAGAGCTGCCAACCCCCACCCAGAGCTGCCAGCCCCTCACCCAGAGCTGCCAACCCCTCACCCAGAGCTGCCAGTCCCCCACCCAGAGCTGCCAACCCCTCACCCAGAGCTGACTGCAGCTGAGCCCCTGCCACTGCACCACATCCCTCAGCACCACTTCCATGTGGATTTGAAACCCCTCCAGGCATGGGGACTCCATCACCTCCCTGGGCAGCCTGTGCCAGAGCCTGAGGATCCTTGCTGGGAAGAAATTGTTCCTAATACCCAACATGAACCTCCCCTGGCACAACCTGAGGCCATTTTCTCTTCTCCTTTCACTTGTTCCATGTGAGAAGAGCCCAAGCCCCACCTGGCTCCAGCCTCCTTGCAGGGAGCTGTAGAGAGCAAGGAGGTCTCCCTCAGCCTCCTCTGCTCCAGGCTCAGCCCCCCAGCTCCCTCAGCTGCTCCTCCCCAGCCCTCTTCTCCAGACCCTTCCCCAGCTCCCTTGCCCTCCTCTGGCCCTGCTCCAGCCTCTCAAGGTGCTGCTGGCAGCCAGGAGCCCAGCACTGAAGGCAGCACTCCAGGGGTGGCCTCAGCAGTGCCCAGCCCAGGGGCACAACCCCTGCCCTGCTCCTGCTGCCCACACCACTGCTGCTCCAGGCCAGGCTGCTGGTGGCCTCCTTGGCCAACCCCTGGCTCCAAGAGTGCCTTTGCAGACAGATCAATTCCTGGTCTCCCATGCCTTGTTCTGAATGGTTTCTTTGGCACAGGATGATTTGCTTCCCTAAGCACCTGCTGAGGGTCTGTGTGCTCACCACACTCCCCCCAGCAGAGATCTAACTGCCTCTGAATGCTGTGGGCAAGGCCAAGCAGGGCAGGTCACAAGCTTGGTGCAAGCCCCCTGCAGGAGGCCTGGCTGCTCCTAGAGCTGAGAATCAGCTCTGCCTCTGTGTGTGTGGCTCAGTGGTTGGGGGCTGACAGCTGATGATTGCTTTCACTTGTGTGACAGAAACCTTCTGGATGTCTGCAGCAGATGCTGTTGAATTGTCACTTCTTGAGGGGAGAGACTCTCAGCCTGCTCATCCATCTGTCTGGGCTTGTGCCTCATTATTAAGTGCTCTGGATTGTAGACCAGGTGGGCAGCTGTGGGAGATGGAGTCCTTTGCCTCAGGCATCCAGCTCCTGCTGTGGGTGTCCTGCTTTGCCTGGCAGGAGAGGCTGGAGAAGTGGAATGACAGCTCCTGCAGAGCACTTCATTCCCCTGAGCACAAGGACCTGCTCCAAGCTGCATTTCCACATGTTCTGGTCCCCCAGATCTGCTGCCCTGGTGGCTGAACGAAGCTGAATGGAATGGAATGGAATGGAATGGAATGGAATGGAATGGAATGGAATAGAATAGAATAGAATAGAATAGAATAGAATAGAATAGAATAGAATAGACCAGACCAGGTTAGAAGAGACCTTCAAGATCATCATGTCCAACCTACCATCCAACCCACCTAATCAACTAACCCATGGCACCAAGCACCTCAGCAAGTCTCCTCCTGAACACCTCCAATGAAGGGGACTCCACCACCTCCCTGGGCAGCACATCCCAATGGCCAGTCACTCTCTCTGTGTAGAACTTCCTCCTCACCTTCAGCCTGAACCTCCCCTGGCACAGCTTGAGACTGTGTCCTCTTGTTCTGGTGCTGGCTGTCTGGCAGAAGAGACCAACCTCTGCCTGTCTACAACCTCCCTTCAGGGAGTTGTAGAGAGCAATGAGGTCTCCCCTGAGCCTCCTCTTCTCCAGGCTAAGCAACCCCAGCTCCCTCAGCCTCTCCTCACAGGGCTGTGCTCCAAACCCCTCACCAACCTTGTTGCCCTTCTCTGGACACCTTCCAGCAAGTCAACCTCCTTCCTAAACTGAGGGGCCCAGAACTGGACACAGGACTCAAGGTGTGGCCTAACCAGTGCAGTGTGCAGGGGCAGAATGACCTCCCTGCTCCTGCTGGCCACACTGTTCCTGATGCAGGCCAGGATGCCATTGGCCCTCTTGGCTGCCTGGGCACACTGCAGGCTCATGTTCAGCCTCCCATCACCCAGCACCCCCAGGTCCCTCTCTGCCTGGCTGCTCTCAGCCACTCTGCCCCCAGCCTGTAGCACTGCCTGGGGTTGCTGTGGCCAATGTGCAGCCCCTGGCACTTGGATGTGTTCAATCTCCTGCCCTTGGCCTCTGCCCATCTGTGCAGCCTGTCGAGGTCCCTCTGCAAAGCCTCTCTGCCCTCCAGCAGATCAACTCCTGCCCCCAGCTTGGTGTCATCTGCAAATTTACTGATGATGGACTCAATGGCCTCATCCAGATCATCAATGAAGATGTTGAAGAGCATGGGGCCCAGCACTGCTCCCTGGGGCACACCACTGGTGCCTGGCTGCCAGCTGGCTGTGGCACCATTCACCACCACTCTCTGGGCTCAGCCTCCAGCCAGTTCCTAACCCATCGCAGTGTGCTCCTGTCCAAGCAACACACAGAGGGAGGCTGGAGCAGGACTGGAGGAAGACAGAAGGATGATCAGAGGCTGGACTGAGAACCTCCCCTGTGGGGACAGGCTGAGAGAGTTGGAGTTGTTCAGTCTGGAGAAGAGAAGGCTCCAGGGAGAGCTCAGAGCAGCCTTCCAGGGCCTGAAGGGCTCCAGGAGAGCTGGGGAGGGACTTTGGACAAGGGCTGAGAGTGCCAGGCTGAAGAACAATGGCTTTGAGCTGGGAGAGAGGAGATTGAGTGTGGAGATGAGGAAGAAATTGTAGAAAGTGAGGGTGGGGAGACTCTGGCACAGGCTGCCCAGGGAGGCTGTGGACTCTCTGTACCTGGAGGTGTTGAAGGCCAGGCTGGATGAGGCCCTGAGCAAGCTGTGCTGGTGGGAGCTGTCCCTGCCCATGGCAGGGGGGTTGGAACTGGCTGAGATTTGAGTCCCTTCCAACCCAACCCATTCCATTCAAGAGCTGCAGTGGGGCCATTGCCAGCTGTGCCACTGCTGTTGGTACCCTTTAGGCTCATCCTAACTTTGGTCCTTTGAGATCCCAATCAGCTGCTCCATCTAAGCATGGAGCTGCCTTTAATTACTGGCTGGTATCCATGGCAGGGACACTGATTCATCCAAAGCAGGCAACTGCCACATTCCAGTGTATTAAAGGCATTTATCTCATGCCTCACTGAGCTTCCACTTAGTGGGCCTTTCTCTTCTGGGCTGTGTAAAGGAGGCTTTGTGGAGGTTGGTCCCAGGCAGAGAGATGAAAGGGCTCGAAATACAATTCCAAGAGATAATAACCTGCTGAGTGCCATTGTTTGCTCAGGCCTGGCCCTGGTTGGCTGGCAAGAAGTGGGAGTTAAATTGCAGGCAGGCAGGAGTGAGTGGCAGAGGTATTTATAACTGCAGAGTACAAGAGCAGGGCTGCAGTGCTCATCGACTCCGGGGCTGAGGCCAGGCTGAAGCTTGTGGCTGAGAGGCAGGGCCTGGGAAACTCAACTCCCAGGTCAAAGATTTCATCTCTGCCTCCTTTCCAATCCCTTCCCAACTGTTGTGGCATCGTTGCATAGAATCATGGAAGCAACCAGGTTGGAAAGGACCTCAGAGATCATCAAGTCCATCCTGTGACCTCGCACCCAGCACCTCCTGACAACTCAACCATGGCTCCACGTGCCTCAGCCAAGCCTTTCCTGAACACCTCCAGGGATGGGGACTCCACCACCTCCCTGGGCAGCACATCCCAATGGCCAATTCCTCTTGCTGGGAAGAACTTTCTCCTCACCTCCAGCCTCAACCTCCCCTGGCACAGCTGGAGACTGTGTCCTCTTGTTCTGCTGCTGGGTGCCTGGCAGAAGAGACCAACCCCCAGCTGGCTCCAACCTCCCTTCAGGGAGTTGCAGAGAGCAAGAAGGTCTCCCCTGAGCCTCCTCCTCTCCAGGCTAAGCAACCCCAGCTCCCTCAGCCTCTCCTCATAGGCTTCTGCTCTAGACCTGCTGGAGTTGGCCTCCCCCTGCCCCTCACTGCAGCTGGGCTTCAACCTTAAAAGAGTTTTGAAGATCAAGCCAAGCCAAACCATTCCAGGACTCCATAATCATCCAGCTCCAGCCCCCTGCCATGGGCAGGGACACCTCCCACCAGCACAGCTTGCTCAGGGCCTCATCCAGCCTGGCCTTCAACACCTCCAGGCAGGAGGCAGCCACAGCCCCCTGGGCAGCCTGTGCCAGAGTCTCCCCACCCTCAACTGGAGACAATCTCTTCCTCATCTCCAGTCTCAGTCTCCCCTCTCCCAGCTCTAAGCCATTGTTCCTCAGCCTGGCACTCCCAGCCCTTGTCCAAAGTCCCTCCCCAGCTCTTCTGGAGCCCCTTCAGGCACTGGAAGGCTGCTCTGAGGTCTCCCCAGAGCCTTGGCTTATATCTCGGGGGTGTTGTGCTGAGTTGTTGCTGCTGAGGGGGTTTGCTGGGGGTGTTTTTTTTGGGGGGAAGGGGTTGGGGGGGGTTCAGTTTGTTTGGGCTTTGGTGTAATTTTGGTTGCTTGCTTCTGGTTTCTGCTGGTGGTGGTGGTGGGTTTGGCAATTTCTTGTCACTGTTTCAGGTTTTTCTTTGTTCCTTTGCTTTTCATTGTTCATAGACTTAGACTTGGTGGAAGGGACCTCAAAGCTCAGCCAGTTCCAAACCCCCTGCCATGGGCAGGGACACCTCCCACCAGCACAGCTTGCTCAGGGCCTCATCCAGCCTGGCCTTGAACACATCATTATCAGTGCTGGGCCCCATGCTCTTCAATGTCTTCACTGACGATCTGGATGAGGGGATTGAGACAGTCATCAGCAAATGTGCAGCTGACACCAAGCTGGGAGCAGATGTTGGTCAGTTAGAGGCCAGAAGGGCTCTGCAGAGGACCTTGCCAGGCTGCACAGATGGGCAGAGGCCAACAGGATGGCATTGAACAAGTCCAAGTGCCAGGGGCTGCACATTGGCCACAACAACCCCAGGCAGAGCTACAGGCTGGGGGCAGAGTGGCTGAGAGCAGCCAGGCAGAGAGGGACCTGGGGGTGCTGATCGACAGCTGCCTGAACATGAGCCTGCAGTGTGCCCAGGGGGCCCAAGAGGGCCAAGGGCATCCTGGCCTGCAGCAGGAAGAGTGTGGCCAGCAGGAGCAGGGAGGTGATTGTGCCCCTGGACACTGCACTGGTTAGGCCACCCCTTGAGTCCTGTGTCCAGTTCTGGGCCCCTCAGTTTAAGAAGGACATCGAGACACTTGAAGGTGTCCAGAGAAGGGCAAGGAGGCTGGGGAGAGGCCTTGAGCACAGCCCTGTGAGGAGAGGCTGAGGGAGCTGGGGTTGCTTAGCCTGGAGCAGAGGAGGCTCAGGGGAGACCTCATTGCTCTCTACAACTACCTGAAAGGTGGTTGTAGCCAGGAAGGGGTTGGCCTCTTCTCCCTAGCAACCAGCACCAGAACAAGGGGACACAGTCTCAAGCTGCACCAGGGGAAGTTTAGGCTGGAGGTGAGGAGAAAGTTCTTCACTGAGAGAGTGATTCGCCCTTGGGATGTGCTGCCCAGGGAGGTGGTGGAGTCGCCGTCCCTGGAGGTGTTCAAGAGGGGACTGGATGTGGCACTTGGTGCCATGGGCTAGTCATGAGGTCTGTGGTGCCAGGTTGGACTCGATGAGCTTTGAGGTCTCTTCCAACCTTGGTGATACTGTGAGACTGTGATACCTCCAGGCAGGGGACAGCCAAAGCCTCCCTGGGCAGCCTGTGCCAGTGCCTCCCCGACCTCACTCTCCAGACTTGTTCTGTTGTCTTTGGTTGGTTTCCTTTGTCTCTTTGAGTGGCTTTTCTTCCTCCTCCCATGTTTGGCTTCCAGCTGGCTCCCTGCATTTTTCCTTTGGGGTTAGTATTTGGTTGGTTTGTTACTGTCTGAAGCAGAAAAGGCTTAGGGAGGGAGGGGAAATAAACCTGTGCCACAAAGGCTGCTCTTTGGTCCCTGTAGACTTCAGTTTTAGGGCATGAAGGAGGAAGTTTTAAGGCTGTAAAGTGCAGTGAGGTGAGGTATGAAGAGGAAAAAAAAACCCAAATGGAGCTGAATCCTTCCTGGTCTAATTTCTTTGCCTTCATTGCTTTATGGCAGGGATTGCACTGGCCCTCAGGAAATGGCAGGGGAGGTTTGGCTTGGAGATGAGGAAGAGTTTCCTTGCTTAGGTTGGAGATGAGGAACAGTTTCTTTGCTTCAGTTGGAGATTAAGAACAACTTCTTGGCTTAGGTTGGAAGATGAGGACCAATTCCTTTGCTGCAAGAGTGGTGAGGGATGGGCACAGGCTGCCCAGGGAGGTGGTGGAGTCCCCATGCCTGGAGGTGTTCCTGAACTGACTACAAGTGGCTGTTTGGGGCATGGTTTAGTGGTCATGGAGGTGTTGGGTAGAAGACTGGGGCTGATGATTTTAGAGGTCTTCTCCAACATTAATGATTCACAGAGCTGTCAGGGTTGGAAGGGAGCTCAAGGCTCAGCCAGCCCCAACCCCCTGCCATGGGCAGGGACACCTCACACTGCAGCAGGTTGCTCACAGCCACCTCCAGCCTGGCTGCAAACACCTCCAGCCAGGAGGCTGCCACCACCTCCCTGGGCAGCCTGGGCCAGGCTCTCACCACCCTCCTGGGCAACAACTTCTTCCTCACAGCCAAGCTCAATCTCCCCACTTCTACTTCTGCTCCATCCCCCCCCAAGTCCTATCCCTCCCTCACACCCTCAGAAGTCCCTCCCCAGCTTGCTTGCAGCCCCCTGCAGATCCTGGAAGGCCACCAGAAGGTCTCCTGGGAGCCTTCTCCTCTGCAGCCTGCACAGCCCCAACTCTCTCAGGCTGTCTGCAGAGCAGAGCAGCTCCAGCCCTCTGCTGCTCCTCCTGGCCCTGCTCTGGACACCTTCCAGCCCCTCCAGAGCCTTCCTGGCACAGAGGCTCCAGAGCTGGAGCCAGAGCTGCAGCTGTGCTCTCAGCAGAGTGGAGCAGAGGGGCAGAATCCCCTCCCTGGCCCTGCTGGCCACACTTCTCTTGCTGCAGCCCAGGCTCTGCTTGGCTCTCTGGGCTGCAAGTGCTCCCTGCTGGCTCCTGCTGAGCTTCTCCTCCCCCAGCCCCCCAAGGCCTTTTCTCCAGGGCTGCTCTCAAGCCATTAAGTGACTCCATTGAAATGTCACAGCCCCTGCCTTGAACACCTGGCTACCAAACCCTGTCTGCACCCAGGGCAGTGCTTCAGCTTTCCCTTAGCAGGGCTGCCTAGGAGGAGGCTCTTTTTTTTGCCACAGACATTCTCAGACAACTCTCTGAACCAGAAAGAAAAACAAAGGCCTCAGCCCACACTGATTCTCTCTCCTCCTCCTCCTGTGCCTATTCTGTCCTTGATCTGCTGCTGCCTGCTCATAATCTTCTTTCCTTTGCAAGGGACAGAACACCATCAACCTTCACCATCTTCATCACCACCTTCAGAACATCTTGGACTGTGACAGCCATGAATAAATCCTGTTTGTGAATGAGCAACGAGGCTGCTGATAAGGGAGGGACAGAAGAAGAGCAAAGGGAATGTTGGAAGGAAAAAAGCTTTTAGCTTTTGAAGGAATTTTTGTGTGTGTCCAGCTCTGGGCTCCTCAGGTTAGGAAAGATGTTGAGATGCTGGAAGGTGTCCAGAGAAGGGCAACAGAGCTGGGGAGGGGTCTGCAGCACAGCCCTGTGAGGAGAGGCTGAGGGAGCTGGGGTTGCTTAGCCTGCAGAAGAGGAGGCTCAGGGGAATCATAGAATCATAGTATCAGTCAGGGTTGGAAGGGACCACAAGGATCAGCCAGTTCCAACCCCCCTGCCATGGGCAGGGACACCCCACACTAGAGCAGGCTGCCCACAGCCTCGTCCAGCCTGGGCTTAAACACCTCCAGGGACGGGGCCTCAACCACCTCCCTGCACAACCCATTCCAGGGCTTCACCACTCTCATGGGGAAGAACTTCCTCCCCCCTCCAGCTTCAGTCTCCCCACCTCCAGCTTCAGTCCATTCCCCCTAGTCCTGTCACTGCCTGAGATCCTGAGCAGTCCCTCCCCAGCCTTCCTGGAGCCCCCTGCAGATCCTGGAAGGCCACCATGAGGTCACCTGGGAGCCTTCTCTTCTCCAGCCTGAACAGCCCCAACTCCTTCAGTCTGTGCTCACAGGAGAGCTGCTCCAGCCCTCTGCTCCTCCTCCTGGCCCTTCTCTGGACACGCTCCAGCACGTCCACATCCCTCCTGTAATAGGGGCTCCAGAACTGGAGGCAGTACTGCAGGTGGGGTCTCACCAGAACTGAGTAGAGGGGGAGAATCCCCTCCCTTGCCCTGCTGGTCACACTTCTCCTGCTGCAGCCCAGGCTCTGATTGGCAAGGGAGAAACCTTCTTGCTGTCTCCATCTCCCTGAAGGGAGGTTGTAGCCAGGTGGGGGTTGGTCTCTTCTGCCAGGCCCTCAGCCCCAGAACAAGAGGACACAGTCTCAAGCTGTGTTCAGGCCGGAGGTGAGGAAGAAATTCTTCCCAGAGAGATTGGCCCTTGGGATGTGCTGCCCAGGGAGGTGGTGGAGTCCTCATCCCTGGAGGTGTTTAGGAAGAGCCTGGATGAGGCACTTGGAGCCGTGGTTGAGTTGTCAGAGATTAAGTATTAGTTTGGACTTGATGATCTCTGAGATCTTTTCCAACCTGGCTGATTCAATGATTCTATGAATTGCAGTGCTGAGGAGCTCAAATGCAGTTCACAAGTAGATGATCAGGATGATTGGCAATCAGAGTTCCCAGCTCCTGGAGCAAGACAGCACAGGGCTGGAAGGGACCCTCCAAGGTCATCTTTTCCTGCCCTCCAGCAGGGCCACCTCCAACTAGATCAGGTTGCTCAGGGTCCCATCGAAGTTTGACATTTGACACCTGCAGGGATGGAGCCTCCACCAAGCCTCCAGGGCCTCTTGCTCCTCTGTTTCATCCTCTGGCTGCTGGGTGAGTGTGGTGGGGTACAATTTTACCCCCACCCCCCCCCAGCTTTAAAACTAACACAGGGAGGTCTGGCTTGCTGAAGGCTCTCTCCTGGGGCTCTCTCCTGCTGTCCACTGAACTGGCTGACAGATTTCTTGGGGTGAAAGAGATGTCTTTGCACAGGGCTTGGGAATAGCAGAGAAAGGGAAGAGAAAGGGAAGAGAAAGGGAAGAGAAAGGGAAGAGTAAGGGAAGAGAAAGGGAAGAGAAAGGGAAGAGAAAGGGAAGAGAAAGGGAAGAGAAAGGGAAGAGTAAGGGAAGAGAAAGGGAAGAGAAAGGGAAGAGAAAGGGAAGAGAAAGGGAAGAGAAAGGGAAGAGAAAGGGAAGAGAGAGAAGGGAAGAGAGAAGGGAAGAGAGAGAGAGAAGAGAAGAGAAGAGAAGAGAAGAGAAGAGAAGAGAAGAGAAGAGAAGAGAAGAGAAGAGAAGAGAAGAGAAGAGAAGAGAAGAGAAGAGAAGAGAAGAGAAGAGAAGAGAAGAGAAGAGAAGAGAAGAGAAGAGAAGAGAAGAGAAGAGAAGAGAAGAGAAGAGAAGAGAAGAGAAGAGAAGAGAAGAGAAGAGGAGAAGAGAGAAGAGAGAAGAGAAAGAGAAGAGAGAAGAGAGAAGAGAGAAGAGAGAAGAGAGAAGAGAGAAGAGAGAAGAGAGAAGAGAGAGAAGAGAATTAACCAGGTTGGAAAAGACCTCAGAGATCATCAAGTCCAACCTCTCACCCAGCACCATCTGATCAACTCAACCATGGCCCCAAGTGCCTCATCCAGGCTCTTCCTAAACACCTCCAGGGGCGGTGGTGACTCCACCACCTCCCTGAGCAGCACATCCCAATGGCCAATCCCTCTTGCTGGGAAGAATATCCTCCTAACATCCATCCTGAACCTCCCCTGGCACAGCTTGAGACCGTGTCCTCCTGTTCTGTTGGTTTGAAAGTGCCTGGCAGCGTTCAGTGACAGCAAAGGACCTTCGAGCGCTTGTGAGGTGCTGTTGGCAGCGGCTGCTGTGCAGCTGCTGTTAACGGCGTGTCCCGGGGGCAAAGCACGGCAGAGCAAGCTCAGGCTGCCTGTGCGCAGCGCAAGGGAGGCTGCTGCGCTGCCTGCAGCTCCTCAGCCGCTAGAGAGCAGCAGGGTCCAGCTGGAAATGGTCTCCAGCAGCTCTTGGGTTTGTGCTGTGCTTGGTCTTCAGAGACTCCGCGGAGCTGCGGGACTTTGGAAAGCAGCAAGAGGCACCCGGACCAAGGGGTAAAATGCTCCTTGGTTTGGATCCCTGACAAAGGTGGCCAAGGTGGCCAAGAGGGCCAATGGCATCCTGGCCTGCATTAGGAATAGTGTGGCCAGCAGGAGCAGGGAGGTCATTGTGCCCCTGTACTCTGATTTGGTTAGGCCACCCCTTGAGTCCTGTGTCCAGTTCTGGGCCCCTCAGTTTAAGAAGGACATCGAGACACTTGAAGGTGTCCAGAGAAGGGCAACAAGGCTGGGGAGAGGCCTTGAGCACAAGCCCTATGAGGAGAGGCTGAGGGAGCTGGGATTGTTTAGCCTGGAGAAGAGAAGGATCAGGGGTGACCTCATTGCCCTCTACAACTCCCTGAAAGGTGGTTGTGGACAGGAGGGGGTTGGTCTCTTCTCCCAGGCAACCAGCACCAGAACAAGGGGACACAGTCTCAAGCTGTGCCAGGGGAGGTTTAGACTCGAGGTGAGGAAAAAGCTCTTCACTGAGAGAGTCATTCGTCATTGGAATGGGCTGCCCAGGGAGGTGGTGGAGTTGCCATCCCTGGAGGTGTTCAAGGGGAGACTGGACATGGCACTTGGTGCCATGGGCTAGTCGTGAGGTCTGTTGGGACAGGTTGGACTTGATGATCTTCGAGGTCTCTTCCAACCTTGGTTATACTGTGATACTGTGAAAGCCAAGAAAGCTGAGGCTGAAGAGACTGACCCACCCTGGGTGCTCTGATTAAATCATAGCTGTGATGGTAAGGCAGACTTACATGGGGGTTTAAGCTGCTGCCTTCTCTAAACATCTCATTTAGTGACATCTGCATCTCATTTAGTGACATCTACATCTCATTTAGTGACATCTACATCATCTCATTTAGTGACATCTGCATCTCATTTAGTGACATCTACATCATCTCATTTAGTGACATCTACATCATCTCATTTAGTGACATCTACATCATCTCATTTAGTGACATCTACATCATCTCATTTAGTGACATCATCCTGGAGAAGAGAAGACTCTGGGGGAACCTTAGAGCAGCTTTCCAATACCTGAAGAGATCCTACAGGAAGGCTGCAGAGGGACTTCTCATGAGGGGGTCTTGGAGGCAGGACAAGGGGGAATGGTTTGGAGCTGAGGCAGAGGATGGTTGGAGTGGAGCTGAGGAAGAAGGTCTTCAGTACCAGGGTGGTGAGACTCTGGAATGGTTGCCCAGGAAGGTTGTGGCTGCCTCCTTCCTGGGAATGTTCAAGGCCAGGCTGGATGAGGCCTTGGGCAGCTGAGTCTAGCTGAGAGGTGTCCCTGAGCATGGCAGGGGGGTTGGAACTACATGATCCTTGAGTCCCTTCCACCCTAAGTCATTCTATGGATCTGTGATCTAAAAGCCTCCTCTAGTTGGGTGAAGGATAAAGCACAGAGCCTCTGCACCCTCTGCTTCTCTCTCTTATAGAATCACAGAACTGTCAGGGTTGGAAGGGAGCTCAAGGCTCAGCCAGCTCCAACCCCCTGCCATGGGCAGGGACACCTCACACCGCAGCAGGCTGCTCAGAGCTGCATCAAGTTTGACCTTGAATGGCTGCCACTGCCCCAGGCCTGTCACCTTCATGCTCAAAAGAAGGTTATGGTGGAAGATCCACAGGTAGACACATCCCAGCTTACCCTGCCCTAGCTCCACCGCACTCTCTGGCCATGATGCTAGCACCTTCCCCTGCACTGCCATCTGCAGCTGATGCAGAGCTGAACTCAAAGTCTGTTACAATCACTCATGGAATCACAGAACTGTCAGGGCTGGAAGGGACCTCAAGGATCAGCCAGCTCCAACCCCCTGCCATGGGCAGGGACACCTCACACTGCAGCAGGCTGCTCAGAGCTCCATCAAGTTTGCCCTTGAATGTCTGCAGGGATGAGGCCTCAACCACACTTCTGGACAACCTTTTCCAGGGTTGGAAGGGAGCTCAAGGCTCAGCCAGTCCCAACCCCCTGCCATGGGCAGGGTCACCTCACACCACAGCAGGTTGCTCACAGCCACCTCCAGCCTGGCTGCAAACACTTCCAGGGATGAGGCTCCCACCAGCTCTGTGCTGTCACATCTCTTGGTGTGAGGTAGCTCACTCTGGATTTTGGGGGAGCCTTTGGGGGCTGCTTTGGCTTTCTTTGCTTGGGGCTTTTGAGGTTCTCTGCTCTCCTCCACGCGGGCAGCGCTGCCTGCAGCAAGTACTCACAGAGTCCCAGACTGGGTTGGGTTGGGTTGGGTTGGAAGGGACCTTAAAGATCATCTGTATCACATTGCACTTCACCTTGGCCCTTGTTTTAAGAAGGACTTGAAGCACAAACCTGTGGCCTTGCACTTTGGAACTGGCTTGTGACTGCAGCTTACAGTAAGCAGGTGGAGTGGCAAGGAAATCAGGCAGGAGCTGTAAGCAGCAAACCAGCTGAGGGGGTGTGACTGAAGCAGTGGAGCTAAGGAGAGAATATTTTCCTGTCCACAACTTCTGGGCTGCAGTTTAGGCCTGGGAGGAGCAGATTAATCTCAGCAGAGATGCTGACTAAGAATTAAATCTCAGCAAACTGAGATCCCTTCCCCAGCCCTAATTCCACAAAGCAAAGCCAGGACAGCAAGATTCCCACATTCTGAACTAGTCCAGCCAGACAGATTTGACAGCTCACAAGCAGTGGGATCCCAAGGAACTCATTGATGATCTGGAGGAGGGGATTGAGACAGTCATCAGCAAATGTGCAGCTGACACCAAGCTGGGGGCAGGAGTTGAGCTGTTAGAGGGCAGAAGGGCTCTGCAGAGGGACCTCGACCCACTGCACAGATGGGCAGAGGCCAACAGGATGGCATTGAACAAGTCCAAGTGCCAGGGGCTGCATTTTGGCCACAGCAACCCCAGACAGAGCTACAGGCTGGGGGCAGAGTGGCTGAGAGCTGCCAAACAGAGAGGGACCTGGGGGTGCTGATTGACAGCTGCCTGAACATGAGCCAGCAGTGTGCCCAGGGGGCCAAGAAGGCCAAGGGCATCCTGGCCTGCATCAGGAAGAGTGTGGCCAGCAGCAGCAGGGAGGTCATTGTGGTCATTTTGCCCTGTGCTCAGCACTGCTGAGGCCACCCCTTGAGTCCTGTGTCCAGTTCTGGGCTCCTCAGTTCAAGAAGGACCTTGAGAGACTTGAAGGTGTGCAGAGAAGGGCAAGGAGGCTGGGGAGGGGTCTGGAGCACAGCCCTGTGAGGAGAGGCTGAGGGAGCTGGGGTTGCTTAGCCTGGAGAGGAGGAGGCTCAGGGGAGACCTTGCTCTCTGCAACTCCCTGCAGGGAGGTTGTATCCAGGTGGGGGTTGGTCTCTTCTCCCATGCACCCAGCACCACCAGACCTCATTGCTCTCTGCAACTCCCTGCAGGGAGGGAGGTTGTAGCCAGGTGCAGGGGGGTTGGTCTCTTCTCCCATGCACCCAGCACCACCCAACACCAGGACAGCCTCAAGCTGTGCCAGGGGAGGTTCAGGCTGGATGTTCTTCCCATCAAGAGAGATTGGCCCTTGGGATGTGCTGCCCAGGGAGGTGGTGGAGTCCCCATCCCTGGAGGTGTTTCAAAAGAGCCTGGAGGAGGCCCTTGGAGCCATGGTTGAGTTGATCAGATGGTGCTGGGTGAGAGGTTGGGCTGGATGATCTCTGAGGTCTTTTCCAACCTGGTTGATTCTGTGTTCTGTATTCTCCCAAGGTCAGGCTGGGGAAGGTTTTTCACAGCCACTTCTGTTCCAGGGAGGTCAGGGCAGGCTGAGCTTGGAAGGCAGAAGCTCTCTGAGAGGTTGGACTTGACGATCTCTGAGGTCTTTTCCAACCTGGTCAATTCTGTGTTCCCATCCAGGGAAGGGATTTTCACTTTCTCAGAGGACCTGTTGCTTGCTTTTTCCCTGCTCTTTGCCTAATTCACAAGTCCTCTTCTGGGGCCACTGGAAATCGGAGAAGGTTTGAGCAGGAGCAAGGCAGAGAGAGATCAACACAGAGCACCGACAACCATCTGCTGGTGCAACGAATCCACCATTAGAAGGAGCACTGAGCTGCAGGGGCAGCTATTAAAGAAGGATCTAGCAACAGAGAGGCTTTGATGGGGGCAGTCAGAGTCTGCTGAGGTGCCTGGGACACAAATAGTGCCTGACCAGGGTTGGTATTTTTCACTTTGTGGCTCAAGCATTCGAGCTCTCTCTCTTGTTACATAGCTCCCCTCTTTCCTAAGAGCATCAGACAGGTGGCCAGCATCCTCTCTCCCAAATAAAACCGTGCTAAGAATGTTGGAGTGCCAGGAGGAGCTGCTTGCTAAGCAGCTTGAATTAAAGGCATAGGCCCTGAGCAAGTCTGCCCCGTGCCGAGGGGGAGGATTCTCATGGCACAGCCTGAGGGGATTTGACCTTTCTGGTTTGCAATGAGCTCTGTGCAAAGCAGATAGATGCTGCCTGTCTGCCTGCCCCTGCCTCAGCCTTGCTCACCTGCAGCACTGCTTGGGTCTTGCTGCTTGCTGGATGATTTGTTGAAAGGTTTGGGTTGGAAGGGACCTGAAAGCTCATCCAGCTCCAACCCCCCTGCCACGGGCAGGGACACCTCCCACCAGCACAGCTTGCTCAGGGCCTCAGCCAGCCTGGCCTTCAACACCTCCAGGGAGGAATAATCCACAGCCTCCCTGGGCAGCCTGTGCCAGTGTCTCCCCAGCCTGACTCTAAACAATCTCTTCCTCATCAACAGGCTGCTCAAGGCCTCATCCAGCCTGGCCAGGAGGTAGCCAAGAGCGTTATGTGGTGTTAAGCTGGGAGAGGGGAGATGGAGACTGGATGTGAGGAAGATATTGTTGAGAGGGTGGCTGGGGAGACACTGGCACAGGTTGCCCAGGGAGGCTGTGGAAGATTCCTCCCTGGAGGTGTTGAAGGCCAGGCTGGATGAGGCCTTGAGCTAGCTGGGCTGGAGGGAGGTGTCCCTGCCCATGGCAGGGGGTTGGAGCTGGATGAGCTTTGAGGTCCCTTCCACCCCAACCCATTCTATAGAATAGGATAAGATAGGATAGGATAGGATAGGATAGGATAGGATAGGATAGGATAGGATAGGATAGGATAGGATAGGATAGGATAGGATAGGATAGGATAGGGTAGGATAAACCAGGTTGGAAGAGACCTTCAAGATCATCACGTCCAACCCATCAACCAATCCAACCACCCAAACAACTAACCCATGGCACCAAGCACCCCAGCAAGTCTCCTCCTGAACACCTCCAGTGAAGGTGACTCCACCACCTCCCCAGGCAGCACATTCCAATGGGCAATCACTCTCTCTGTGTAGAACTTTCTCCTCACCTCCAGCCTAAACCTCCCCTGGCACAGCTTGAGACTGTGTCCTCTTGTTCTGCTGCTGGCTGCCTGGCAGAAGAGACCAACCTCTGCCTGGCTACAACCTCCCTTCAGGGAGTTGGAGAGAGCAATAAGGTCACCCCTGAGTCTCCTCCTCTCCAGGCTAAGCAACCCCAGCTCCCTCAGCCTCTCCTCACAGGGCTGTGCTCCAAACCCCTCACCAACCTTGTTGCCCTTCTCTGGACACCTTCCAGCAAGTCAACCTCCTTCCTAAACTGAGGGGCCCAGAACTGGACACAGGACTCAAGGGGTGGCCTAACCAGTGCAGTGTCCAGGGGCAGAATGACCTCCCTGCTCCTGCTGGCCACACTCTGCCTGATGCAGGCCAGGATGCCATTGGCCCTCTTGGCTGCCTGGGCACACTGCAGGCTCATGTTCAGCCTCCCATCAACCAGCACCCCCAGGTCCCTCTCTGCCTGGCTGCTCTCAGCCACTCTGCCCCCAGCCTGTAGCACTGCCTGGGGTTGTTGTGGCCAATGTGCAGCCCCTGGCACTTGGATGTGTTCAATCTCCTGCCCTTGGCCTCTGCCCATCTGTGCAGCCTGTCGAGGTCCCTCTGCAAAGCCTCTCTGCCCTCCAGCAGATCAACTCCTGCCCCCAGCTTGGTGTCATCTGCAAATTTACTGCTGATGGACTCAATGCCCTCCTCCAGATCATGAGTGTGTGAATCTATGGAGGTGGCTTCTGGCTGTGTGCTGACGTGACAGACACGATGGCAGTAAGTGCCTGGGACGCTCAGGCTCAGGATTCTCCACACTGCAGAGGAGGAGGAAAAGCTCTCAGTGCTGGAGAGGCAGAGAGGCTGCACAGCAGCTCATGCAGGCCTTGACACAGGGAATCCTGTTGATTTTTTCTGATCTCTAGATCATAGAACATCTTATCATAGAATCAATAAGGCTGGAAAAGACCTCAGAGCTCATCAAGTCCAACCTGTCGATTTTTGTTTCTTGGCCATGAAAAAAAACGACAAAAAAAAAAACCCCAAACCAAACAATACCAAACAAACCAACCCACAAAACAAACCCAAACCAACCCCCCAACCCTGCTTTATTTGCCTTTTGGTTTCAGGAGGTGTTTGTAGAATGCATTCTGACTGTGCAAGCAACCTAAAGCTCTGGGGGCTCCCCAGCTCGGGAGGGACAGGGATCTGCTGCAGACAGCCCAAGGGAGGGCTGCAAGGATGCTGCAGGGACTGCAGCACTGCCTGGGGAGGAGAGGCTGAGAGCCCTGGGGCTGTTCAGTCTGCAGAGGAGAAGGCTGAGAGGGATCTGATCAATGTCTCTCAAGAGCTGAGGGCTGGGGGCAGCAGGGAGGGGACAGGGCCAGGCTCTGCTCAGCTGCACCCTGGCATAGGCCAAGGAGCAAGGGATGGAAAGTGCAGCCCAGGAGGTTGCAGCTCAGCAGGAGGAGGGAGGTCATTGTGCCCCTGTACTCTGCTTTGGTTAGGCCACCCCTTGAGTCCTGTGTCCAGTTCTGGGCCCCTCAGTTTAAGAAGGACATCGAGACACTTGAAGGTGTCCAGAGAAGGGCAACAAAGCTGGGGAGGGGTCTGGAGCACAGCCCTGTGAGGAGAGGCTGAGGGAGCTGGGGTTGCTTAGCCTGCAGAAGAGGAGGCTCAGGGGGAGACCTCATTGCTCTCTACAACTCCCTGAAGGGAGGTTGTAGCCAGGAAGGGGTTTGGTCTCTTCTCTCTAACAACCAGCACCAGAACAAGGGGACACAGTCTCAAGCTGTGCCAGGGGAAGTTGAGGCTGGAGGTGAGGAGAAAGTTCTTCCCACCAAGAGAGTGATTCGCCCTTGGGATGTGCTGCCCAGGGAGGTGGTGGAGTCCCCATCCCTGGAGGTGTTCAAGAGGGGACTGGATGTGGCACTTGCTGCCATGGGGTCATGGGGTCTGTGGTGACAGGTTGGACTCGATGAGCTTTGAGGTCTCTTCCAACCTTGGTGATACTGTGAGACTCTGAACTTGTGCCCTTTGAGGCTCCCAGAGGCCTGGAGCAGGCTGCCCAGAGAGTTTGTGGAGTCTCCTTCTCTGGAGCCTTTCCAGCCCTGTCTGGATGTGCTCCTGGTGCCCTGAGCTGGATTCCACGCTCCTGCTCTGGCAGGGGGTAGGACTCAATGATCTCTTTGGGTCCCTTCCAAGCCCTAACATCCTGTGAGCCTGTAAAGCACGGACACCAAGACGACAGCAGGGCCAGAAACTGAGGTGAAGAGTTGCTCAAGCTCTTAACTCACAGGGATGAGCAAAGGTGGGGGGGCGGGGAAAGGACTTTACAATGAAGCAGAATACAGCAAGTGAGGATTTAAGGCAACAAAACCACCACAAACCAAACCCAACAACATGCTATGGAAACATTTCCTCCTCCCCCCTTTGTCCCTGCTGTTCTGAATACTCCTCCTGTGACACGTTCAGCTACCTGTGGCCTAGGGGGCAGAGTCTGATGAGCAAACTTCTGGGGAGGTTTAGTTTGAACCAGAACTGAGGGACCCCAAGCCAGGGTGGGGGGAAAAAAACCACAGGGGAAAACGACAAACCCCAAGCAACTGTTTTGATTCGAGCTGACACGTGATTGCTGACTTGAAACTAATGTTTGGAGAGGCTCAGGATGCTGGAGAATGAAACTAAAGTGGTGTCAGGCTGATTCAGAAGGCTCTGAGGAGCCCTTAGAGCAGCCTTGCAGGGTGTGACGGGGTGTCAGGCTGATTCAGAAGGCCCTGAGGAGCCCTTGGAGCAGCCTTGCAGGGTGTGATGGGGTGTCAGGCTGATTCAGAAGGCTCTGGGGAGCCCTTGGAGCAGCCTTGCAGGGTGTGATGGGGTGTCAGGCTGATTCAGAAGGCTCTGAGGAGCCCTTGGAGCAGCCTTGCAGGGTGTGATGGGGTGTCAGGCTGATTCAGAAGGCTCTGGGGAGCCCTTGGAGCAGCCTTGCAGGGTGTGATGGGGTGTCAGGCTGATTCAGAAGGCTCTGGGGAGCCCTTAGAGCAGCCTTGCAGGGTGTGATGGGGTGTCAGGCTGATTCAGAAGGCTCTGAGGAGCCCTTAGAGCAGCCTTGCAGGGTGTGACGGGGTGTCAGGCTGATTCAGAAGGCTCTGAGGAGCCCTTGGAGCAGCCTTGCAGGGTGTGATGGGGTGTCAGGCTGATTCAGAAGGCTCTGGGGAGCCCTTGGAGCAGCCTTGCAGGGTGTGATGGGGTGTCAGGCTGATTCAGAAGGCCCTGAGGAGCCCTTAGAGCAGCCTTGCAGGGTGTGATGGGGTGTCAGGCTGATTCAGAAGGCTCTGAGGAGCCCTTGGAGCAGCCTTGCAGGGTGTGATGGGGTGTCAGGCTGATAGAGAAGGCTCTGAGGCGCCCTTAGAGCAGCCTTGCAGGGTGTGATGGGGTGTCAGGCTGATTCAGAAGGCTCTGAGGAGCCCTTAGAGCAGCCTTGCAGGGTGTGATGGGGTGTCAGGCTGATTCAGAAGGCTCTGAGGAGCCCTTGGAGCAGCCTTGCAGGGTGTGATGGGGTGTCAGGCTGATTCAGAAGGCTCTGGGGAGCCCTTGGAGCAGCCTTGCAGGGTGTGATGGGGTGTCAGGCTGATTCAGAAGGCTCTGAGGAGCCCTTGGAGCAGCCTTGCAGGGTGTGATGGGGTGTCAGGCTGATTCAGAAGGCTCTGAGGAGCCCTTGGAGCAGCCTTGCAGGGTGTGATGGGGTGTCAGGCTGATTCAGAAGGCTCTGGGGAGCCCTTGGAGCAGCCTTGCAGGGTGTGATGGGGTGTCAGGCTGATTCAGAAGGCTCTGAGGAGCCCTTGGAGCAGCCTTGCAGGGTGTGACGGGGTGTCAGGCTGATTCAGAAGGCTCTGAGGAGCCCTTGGAGCAGCCTTGCAGGGTGTGATGGGGTGTCAGGCTGATTCAGAAGGCTCTGGGGAGCCCTTGGAGCAGCCTTGCAGGGTGTGATGGGGTGTCAGGCTGATTCAGAAGGCCCTGAGGAGCCCTTAGAGCAGCCTTGCAGGGTGTGATGGGGTGTCAGGCTGATTCAGAAGGCTCTGAGGAGCCCTTAGAGCAGCCTTGCAGGGTGTGATGGGGTGTCAGGCTGATAGAGAAGGCTCTGAGGAGCCCTTAGAGCAGCCTTGCAGGGTGTGATGGGGTGTCAGGCTGATTCAGAAGGCTCTGAGGAGCCCTTAGAGCAGCCTTGCAGGGTGTGATGGGGTGTCAGGCTGATTCAGAAGGCTCTGAGGAGCCCTTAGAGCAGCCTTGCAGGGTGTGATGGGGTGTCAGGCTGATTCAGAAGGCCCTGAGGAGCCCTTAGAGCAGCCTTGCAGGGTGTGATGGGGTGTCAGGCTGATTCAGAAGGCTCTGGGAGCCCTTAGAGCAGCCTTGCAGGGTGTGATGGGGTGTCAGGCTGATTCAGAAGGCTCTGAGGAGCCCTTAGAGCAGCCTTGCAGGGTGTGATGGGGTGTCAGGCTGATAGAGAAGGCTCTGAGGAGCCCTTGGAGCAGCCTTGCAGGGTGTGATGGGGTGTCAGGCTGATAGAGAAGGCTCTGAGGAGCCCTTAGAGCAGCCTTGCAGGGTGTGATGGGGTGTCAGGCTGATTCAGAAGGCTCTGAGGAGCCCTTAGAGCAGCCTTGCAGGGTGTGATGGGGTGTCAGGCTGATTCAGAAGGCTCTGAGGAGCCCTTGGAGCAGCCTTGCAGGGTGTGATGGGGTGTCAGGCTGATAGAGAAGGCTCTGAGGAGCCCTTAGAGCAGCCTTGCAGGGTGTGATGGGGTGTCAGGCTGATAGAGAAGGCCCTGAGGAGCCCTTGGAGCAGCCTTGCAGGGTGTGATGGGGTGTCAGGCTGATTCAGAAGGCTCTGAGGAGCCCTTAGAGCAGCCTTGCAGGGTGTGATGGGGTGTCAGGCTGATTCAGAAGGCTCTGAGGAGCCCTTAGAGCAGCCTTGCAGGGTGTGATGGGGTGTCAGGCTGATTCAGAAGGCCCTGAGGAGCCCTTAGAGCAGCCTTGCAGGGTGTGATGGGGTGTCAGGCTGATAGAGAAGGCTCTGAGGAGCCCTTAGAGCAGCCTTGCAGGGTGTGATGGGGTGTCAGGCTGATTCAGAAGGCTCTGAGGAGCCCTTAGAGCAGCCTTGCAGGGTGTGATGGGGTGTCAGGCTGATAGAGAAGGCTCTGAGGAGCCCTTAGAGCAGCCTTGCAGGGTGTGATGGGGTGTCAGGCTGATAGAGAAGGCTCTGAGGAGCCCTTAGAGCAGCCTTGCAGGGTGTGATGGGGTGTCAGGCTGATTCAGAAGGCTCTGAGGAGCCCTTGGAGCAGCCTTGCAGGGTGTGATGGGGTGTCAGGCTGATAGAGAAGGCTCTGAGGAGCCCTTAGAGCAGCCTTGCAGGGTGTGATGGGGTGTCAGGCTGATTCAGAAGGCTCTGAGGAGCCCTTGGAGCAGCCTTGCAGGGTGTGATGGGGTGTCAGGCTGATAGAGAAGGCTCTGAGGAGCCCTTGGAGCAGCCTTGCAGGGTGTGATGGGGTGTCAGGCTGATTCAGAAGGCTCTGAGGAGCCCTTAGAGCAGCCTTGCAGGGTGTGATGGGGTGTCAGGCTGATTCAGAAGGCCCTGAGGAGCCCTTAGAGCAGCCTTGCAGGGTGTGATGGGGTGTCAGGCTGATTCAGAAGGCTCTGAGGAGCCCTTAGAGCAGCCTTGCAGGGTGTGATGGGGTGTCAGGCTGATAGAGAAGGCTCTGAGGAGCCCTTAGAGCAGCCTTGCAGGGTGTGATGGGGTGTCAGGCTGATTCAGAAGGCCCTGAGGAGCCCTTAGAGCAGCCTTGCAGGGTGTGATGGGGTGTCAGGCTGATTCAGAAGGCTCTGAGGAGCCCTTAGAGCAGCCTTGCAGGGTGTGATGGGGTGTCAGGCTGATAGAGAAGGCTCTGAGGAGCCCTTAGAGCAGCCTTGCAGGGTGTGATGGGGTGTCAGGCTGATAGAGAAGGCTCTGAGGAGCCCTTGGAGCAGCCTTGCAGGGTGTGATGGGGTGTCAGGCTGATAGAGAAGGCTCTGAGGAGCCCTTAGAGCAGCCTTGCAGGGTGTGATGGGGACTACAGGAGAGCTGGAGAGGATCACAGGATGTCAGGGGTTGGAAGAGACCCAAAGAGATCAGAGCCAGGGCAGGACCATACAGTGTAGCTCAGGTCACACAGGAACACATCCAGACAGGGCTGGAAAGGCTCCAGAGCAGGAGACTCCACAACCTCTCTGGGCAGCCTGCTCCAGGCCTCTGGGACCCTCACAGTGCAGAAGTTCTCCCTTGTGCTGAGGTTGAACCTCCTGTGCTGCAGTTTCCATCCATTGCCCCTTGGCCTATGCCAGGGAGCAAGTCAGCAGAGCCTGGCCCTGTCCCCTCCCTCCTGACCTCCAGCCCTCAGCTATTGATAGACATTGATCAGATCCCCTCTCAGTCTTCTCTTTTCCAGACTGAACAGCCCCAGGTCCCTCAGCCTCTCCTCCCCAGGCAGTGCTGCAGTCCCCTAATCATCCTCACAGCCCTCTGCTGGACCCTCTCCAGCAGATCCCTGTCCCTCTGGGCCAGGGGAGCCCAGAGCTGAACACAGTACTCATCAAGATGAGATCTCAGCAGGGCAGAGTAGAGGGGGAGGAGAACCTCCCTGGATCTGCTGGGCTCACTCTACTTTAATACACCCCAGGGTCCCATTGGCCTTCTTGGCCACCAGGGCACATTGCTGTCCCCTGGAGAACTTGTTATCCCTTTGTACAAAGGGGCTTTGCACAGAGGCTTGGAGGGACAGGATGAGGGGCAGTGGCTTTGAGCTGGGAGCATCCTGATTTAGATTAGGCATAGGAGGAAATTCTTGCCCATAGTATCATAGTATCAGTCAGGGTTGGAAGGGACCACAAGGATCAGCCAGTCCCAACCCCCCTGCCATGGGCAGGGACACCCCACACCAGATCAGGCTGCCCACAGCCTCACCCAGCCTGGGCTTAAACACCTCCAGGGACGGGGCCTCAACCACCTCCCTGCACAACCCATTCCAGGGCTTCACCACTCTCATGGGGAAGAACTTCCTCCTCCCCTCCAGCCTCAATCTCCCCACCTCCAGCTTCAGTCCATTCCCCCATTCCTGCCTCTCCAACTTCCCCCCATGAGGGTGGGGAGGCACTGGAACAGGCTGCCCAGAGAAGTTGTGGAGGCTCCAAGCCCAGAGGGTGTTCAAAGCCAGTCCTTGAGCAACTTGTTCAAGTGGGAGGTGTCCCTGCCCGTGGCAGGGGTGGTTGGAACTAGATGAGTTTTAAGGTGTCCCCCCTGCAGGGGGTTGGAACTGGATTATTTTTAAGGTCCCTTCCAACCCAACCCATCCCATTCTGTGCCATAAAGATGGCTTGATGGGTTTGGGGCTGTTTTCTGCTGCTGGCACCCTCGACAATCACACTGCTGAGTGCTGCTGGCACCCTCGACAGTCACACAGCTGAGTGCTGCTGGCACCCTCGACAGTCACACAGGCTGATAGAGAAGGCCCTGAGGAGCCCTTAGAGCAGCCTTGCAGGGTGTGATGGGGTGTCAGGCTGATTCAGAAGGCTCTGGGGAGCCCTTGGAGCAGCCTTGCAGGGTGTGATGGGGTGTCAGGCTGATAGAGAAGGCCCTGAGGAGCCCTTGGAGCAGCCTTGCAGGGTGTGATGGGGTGTCAGGCTGATTCAGAAGGCCCTGAGGAGCCCTTAGAGCAGCCTTGCAGGGTGTGATGGGGTGTCAGGCTGATTCAGAAGGCCCTGAGGAGCCCTTAGAGCAGCCTTGCAGGGTGTGATGGGGTGTCAGGCTGATTCAGAAGGCTCTGAGGAGCCCTTGGAGCAGCCTTGCAGGGTGTGATGGGGTGTCAGGCTGATTCAGAAGGCCCTGAGGAGCCCTTGGAGCAGCCTTGCAGGGTGTGATGGGGTGTCAGGCTGATTCAGAAGGCCCTGAGGAGCCCTTGGAGCAGCCTTGCAGGGTGTGATGGCACTCTTGACAATCACACAGCTGAGTTCTGCTGGCACCCTCGACAGTCACACAGCTGAATGCTGCTGGCACCCTCGACAGTCACACAGCTGAATGCTGCTGGCACCCTCGACAGTCACACAGCTGAATGCTGCTGGCACCCTCAACAGTCACACAGGCTGATTCAGAAGGCTCTGAGGAGCCCTTGGAGCAGCCTTGCAGGGTGTGATGGCACTCTTGACAATCACACAGCTGAATGCTGCTGGCACCCTCGACAGTCACACAGCTGAATGCTGCTGGCACCCTCGACAGTCACACAGCTGAATGCTGCTGGCACCCTCGACAGTCACACAGTGGTTCTCTGCCACTTTGCCACTTGGAAAGCCAGCTTCACTCAGGAGTGTTCAGTGGAATTCAGGGGATCCTGCTGTAGGCTCTGCCAGGCTTTGTGTTGTCCCTGATGTGCTTTCCTTAGCAGATTTTGGCCAGGAGGCTGCTGCTTCCCCCGGCCTTGCCCCTTGGTGCAGCTTCCTTGCTCCTTACTTCCTGGGAATTTTCCCCCGTGTCTCTCTCTCGGTCTGAACTCTGTCCTGCACGTCCAACTGTCTTTCCGCGGTGTCTTTGTCAGTTGCTGGACCCGAGACCATCCCTCCCCAGCTGTCATTTTGGAAGCAGCCTTGCCCCTCCCAACGCCTCTTTTCACTCAGCCTTCGCTGCCGGGAGCCTGGAGCGAGCAACCCAACCTCCCGGCTCTGCTCCCACCTGCTGCTGCCTTCCTGGCTGTTACTCAATCCCTCTCCTTTGCCCTCTCGGTGAGCAAGGGAGACCAAAAACAATAGCAATAACGAAGATATCTCCCAACTCCTAGCTGTGAAAGGAGGCTGAAAGTCCGAGTTTGCTTGCTTGCTGCCTGCCTGCCTCCATGGGGTGGGCACTCTGAGCGGGAAGGTGGGACAAGGGCAGAGCTGCCCAATTGGCTTCTCCAGGCGGCTGTTGTTCCTTCTTAGCCTTTTGGATTCGTTGGCAGCAGCGTATTTGGTAACATAAGCCCTGTCCCCGGGGATTAAGGGTGCAGTTCCACTTGCAGCAGCTGCCTGTGTTTGTCTTACCCGCTCCAGAAACAGCAGCGGCTGCTGCCGCTCCTCCTCTTTCTCCTGGTTTCACCGAGTGTTGTTGCTTTCCCCTCCCTCTCTTTTGTTTCTCTCTCTCTCTCTGTCTCTCTCTGACCTCCTCGCAGCTCCTCGCCGCTTCACTCCATCCTTGCTCCGTCCCTCAGGAAGATGACAGCTGAGATTCCTAGCGCAACCCCCGGGAGATTTCCCCTTTGCTGAGCCAACCTTAGGCAGAGGACAGACGGCAAAGGCTGCGTTGTGGAAGCCCCAAAGCCAGCCCAGCCCTGGCTGGCAACCTCTTGGCTGGGTGCAGAAGCCTTCTGCTTTCAGACAGAGCAGGCAGGGGAGGGAGGGACTCTGTGTTGTAGAGAGGAGGAGGAGGAGGAGGAGGAAAGAGAGGACTGGTTTTCCCTTGCCTTGCGGCATGTCGGTGTCCCGACCCCCCTCCGCACCCCGCGGTGTGCTAAGAGCAAGCACGTGAAGAACATGAGGGCTGCTGCTTGAGCAGGGAGGGCAGAGCCGGCCCGGGCGAGGGAGGAGGAAGTGGAGTTTGTCGTGCCGTGGTGTGGTTTACAGCCGGAGCAGAGCTTAGCCTGCCGAGGGCGGGGAGGGGTGGGAGCAGAAAGAGCATCTGATGCCAGCTCCCAACATGACAGAAACCCTGCGGCTCCCGGCGCTGCGAGTCCCCGAGCAGCAGGTGGTGGAGGGCGGCCGCGCCTGGTCTAGCTCGTCCACCCCAACCCTGCGCAGGAAGCGCTTCAAGATGAAGCGGATGAAGAATGTGCAGGAGCAGAGCCTGGAGGTCAGCAGGTATCAGGACTCTCCATCCTCCAGCAAGGAGTACCTGCAGCTCCCCTCCATTGAAATCACCCCCTCCAGTGATGAGGACACTCCCTGGTCCAACTGCTCTACACCCAGTGCCTCCCCGCGCCGCAAGCGCTTCCTCCTTCGGAAGTGGCTGCGAGTGAGAGAGAAGAAGGAGTACAGTGAGAGCAGGTATGTGGTTGGCCACCTCCCCCTCCCTGCTGCCAAGAGCAGCCTGTCCACCATAGGTAGGGAGGACCTGTTGCTCCCCTAAGGCCCTTGGCACGCTTCTAGCCCGGGACACTCTGGTTCGACCTCACCTTGAGTCCTGTGTCCAGTTCTGGGCTCCTCAGCTCAAGAAGGACCTTGAGAGACTTGAAGGTGTGCAGAGAAGGGCAAGGAGGCTGGGGAGGGGTCTAGAGCACAGCCCTGGGAGGAGAGGCTGAGGGAGCTGGGGTTGCTTAGCCTGCAGAAGAGGAGGCTCAGGGGAGACCTTCTTGCTGTCTCCAACTCCCTGAAGGGAGGTTGTAGCCAGGTGGGGTTTGGTCTCTTCTGCCAGGCCCCCAGCCCCAGAACAAGAGGACACAGTCTGAAGCTGTGCCAGGGGAGGTTGAGGCTGGAGGTGAGGAGAAAGTTCTTCCCAGCAAGAGGAATTGGCCACTGGAATGTGCTGCCCAGGGAGGTGGTGGACTCCCTGTGCCTGGAGGCGTTCAAAAAAGGCTTGGATGAGGCACTGGGAGCCATGGTTTAGCTGTCAGGAGGTGTTGGGTATTAGGTAACAGGTTGGACTTGATGAGCTCTGAGGTCTTTTCCAACCTGGTTGATTCTGTGGCTCCGTCTCTGACCTCACCTCTTGGCTGGAGTGGGTGATGTGGATTGGGCTTGCTGGTGCCTTGAGTGCAAAGAGCAGGAAGGTTGGGAGCAGCAGTGCTGGGCTCTGTCCTTGCTGGTGGTCCTCTGCATTCCTTCTACAGGTCCCACAGAGCCAGTGCAAAGAATTTCCTGCTGAGTGAGGGAGACTGCCCTGAAAGAAGGGGTGAGAGGACTTAGCTTCAGTGATGTTTTCTGAGGTGACCTCTCTGCTGGGATTGCCAGGACAGGGAGTGGCGATGCCAAACACTTTGCACAGGCTCCCAGGACGTTAGGGCTTGGAAGGGACCTCTGAAGATCATCCAGTCCAACCCCCCTGCCAGAGCAGGAGCATAGGATCTGCTTTGGTGATGTTCATTCCTGCCTCTGAGCCCTTCTCAGAAATCCTTTGCTCAGCAGCTGACACCGAGTGAAGGTGAGGGGAGGAGAGACACAGAGTAGTCTTGTGGCGAGGAGGAGGGTCTGCAGATCAAGATGTCTGGGTTCAGCTCTTGGCCTCCTTCCAGGCTTGAAAGTCACTCAGTCCTTTGGCTCAAAGGGGGATAAATAATTCATAAAGACCTCCAAGAGCTTGTCAACACCAGAGAATTAATGCCCAGAGAGTTATTGTGTGGCCATGGAAGGGAAAGAAGCCCTCCCTTATGTAACCCCCTGCAGGTGCAGAGCCTGCCCCATGCCAAGGGCTTTACCTTTCCTGGGAGAGGGGAACAAGCTGAAGGTACAGGAGAGACTTGAAAGGCTTTGAAATCCTTATTCCAGCTTGCTGGGGGCCACTTCTTTCTCTTGTTGCTTTGCAGCTGTGGTGCAGCTGAGGAGTGGATGCTGCACCTCCATCCAAGGAGGAGCTGATCTCTTGCTGGCTCTGCACCCAGCACCCTGCATGGATTTGCTGCCTGCTGTGGTGTCTGTGTGTTCATAGGACAGGGGTTTCCTGCTCACAGCCACTCTGGGTGCCAGCTCTCCTCACAGGAGGGCTCTTTAACAGTAACATTCTGAGGGTTCTGCTGCTGCCCTGCTCCAGCCCAGGCTGGGCTTGGGGAAGAGTGGCTGGAAAAGGTGGAAAAGGACCTGGAGGTGTTGGTCAACAGTGGCTGAAGATGAGCCAGCAGTGTGGTCAGGAGGCCAAGAAGGCCACCAGCAGCCTGGTCAGGAGCAGCAACGGTGTGGGCAGCAGGAGCAGGGCAGGGGTTGTGCCCCTGGACTGAGCACTGGGGAGGCCACAGCTTGAATGCTGGGTTCAGGTTTGGACTCCTGACTCCCAGCTGGACATTGAGAGACTGGAGAAGGGCAAGGAAGCTGGGGAAGGGTCTGGAGGAGAGGGCTGGGGAGGAGCAGCTGAGGGAGCTGGGGGTGTTCAGCCTGGAAAAGAGGAGTCTGAGGGAGACCTCCTTGCTCTCTGCAGCTCCCTGCAAGGAGGCTGAAGTGAGGTGGGGGTTGGCCTCTTCTGCCTGGACTCAGGTGATAGATGTAGAGGAAATGGCCTGCAATTGTGCCAGGGGAGGGTTAGGTTGGAGATGAGGAACTATTTCTTCCCCAAAAGCATTGCCAAGGCCTGGCCCAGGCTGCCCAGGGCAGTGGTGGAGTCTCCATTCCTGGAGGGCTTTCAGAGCCATGGAGGTGGGGTGCTGAGGGACCTGGTTTGGTGGTGCCCTGGCAGTGCTGGGTTGCTGGTTGGACTGGGTGATCTGAAAGGTCTCTTCCAACCAACACAATTCTGTGAGGGTCATTTTGGTTAGGCTTTAGGGAGGTCCCATCACTAAATGCTGCTCATCAAGGATGTGCTAATCCTCCTCTTTGAGTTGACATTGAGAAACATCTCTTGGTGGAGCTGTTGGTGATTTTTCACTTGGCTGTAGTGAAGTGATCCAGTTCCAGCATGGCAGCATGGCAGGCAGGATGAGATGGTGTTGGGTGATAGGTTGGACTTGATGATCTCAAAGGTCTTTCCCAACCTGGTTTATTCTGTATAGAGCACAAAAGAAGACTTCAGCTCTCAAGTTCAACATCTGAATCACAGCTCACAGGATGTCAGGGGTTGGAAGGGACCTCTGGAGATCTTCCAGTCCAAGCCCCTGCCAGAGCAGGAGCACAGAGTCCAGCACAGGTCACACAGGAATACATCCAGGCAGGGCTGGAAAGGCTCCAGAGCAGGAGACTCCACAACCTCTCTGGGCAGCCTGCTCCAGGCCTCTGGGACCCTCACAGTCAAGAAGTTCCTCCTCCTGCTGAGCTGCAACCTCCTGGGCTGCACTTTCCATCCCTTGCTCCTTGGCCTATGCCAGGGTGCAGCTGAGCAGAGCCTGGCCCTGTCCCCTCCCTGCTGCCCCCCAGCCCTCAGCTCTTGAGAGACATTGATCAGATCCCTCTCAGCCTTCTCCTCTGCAGACTGAACAGCCCCAGGGCTCTCAGCCTCTCCTCCCCAGGCAGTGCTGCAGTCCCTGCAGCATCCTTGCAGCCCTCCCTTGGGCTCTCTGCAGCAGATCCCTGTCCCTCCCGAGCTGGGGAGCCCAGAGCTGGAGGCAATCTTCCCTATGGATTTATTGATGGTAGATGTGCCTGAGAGAGGCCAAGAGCCTTTTCTCTTGGTTTGAGTGAGGAAGAAAGCTCAGTTTGCTCTTGCACCCCTCATCAGCATGGCCAAGCTGACAGATTTCTGCTTCTTCATCTCTGTCTGCCTTAACCCTGGGGACTGAGGGGGGAGAAAAGCTGCAGGGATGGATGGCTTAGGTGGCATTAGCATACCAGAGCCAGCATGGTAGCTCCTTTCTTCACAGGCAGCAGGCTCCAAATCTGTCTCTTTGGTAAATACCTGATGGCTTCAAAGGGAATTTGTGGCTTTCTAGTCCAGAGGGAGGTAAAAAGGGGGAAAAAAGGTTTCCCAGTCACTCTTTGCTGAGCCCCTGGGCTTGGGGAATGCTGAGCTGATAGAAGAAGTCTCTGTTTTGCTGTTCCTGTTTTCTCTGCCTCTCATGAGCTTCCATCCTTCAGTGTAGGTCAGAGGAGAGGAAGTGAAGCTTCTTTCCTAGAAACAGAGCAAGCTGCTGAGAAAAGTGGTCAGGGTGTGCATGGAAACACAGAGAGAAAGCAGAGGCTGGGGGTCACCACCCACACCCTAAGGAGTTCCTTCCTCATCTGCAGTCTCAATTGCCCCTCTCCCAGCTCAAAGCCATTGTTCCTCAGCCTGGCACTCCCAGCCCTTGTCCAGAGTCCCTCCCCAGCTCTCCTGGAGCCCTTCAGGTCCTGGAAGGCTGCTCTGAGGTCTCCCTGGAGTCTTCTCTTCTCCAGGCTGAACAGCCCCAACTCTCCCAGCCTGGCCCCACAGGGGAGGTTCTGCATCCTCTGATCATCTCTGTGGCCTCCTCTGGAGCCTCTCCAGCAGTTCCAGGTCCTCCTTGTGCTGGGGCCCCAGAGCTGGAGGCAGTGCTGCAGGTGGGCTCTGAGCAGAGCAGAGCAGAGGGGCAGAATCCCCTCCCTGTGCTGCTGCTCTCCCTGCTCTGGCTGCAGCTCAGCACTCAGCTGGCTCTGGGCTGCCAGGGACCACTGCTGGCTCCTGGGGGGTTGTCACCAACTGACACCCCAAAGGCCTTCTCCTGCAGGCTGCTTTCAATCCACTCCTTGCCCAGCCTGGATTGGTGCTTGGCATTGCCCTTTATTTTTGCAACGATGATGTTGCTGTTTGTGACATGCAAGTAATGTCATTTCCTCCTGGCAGGGCAGCAGGGGCAGCTGTGCTGGAGCAAAGGCTGAAGCATTCTGTACAGGGCTGCTTTTTTTCCACCAAGCCCTGTCTTGAGATGGAGCTGCAGGGCTGGAGAGCCTCTGCTGTCAGGACAGCCTGAGAGAGTTGGGGCTGTTCAGCCTGGAGAAGAGAAGGCTCCAGGGAGACCTCAGAGCAGCCTTCCAGCACCTGAAGGGACTCCAGGAGAGCTGGGGAGGGACTTTGGCCAAGGGCTGGGAGTGCCAGGCTGAGGAACAAAGGCTTTGAGCTGGGAGAGAGGAGACTGAGACTGGAGAGGAGGAAGAAATTGTTGAGAGTGAGGCTGGGGAGACTCTGGCACAGGCTGCCCAGGGATGTAGTAGAGGCTCCATCCCTGAAGATGTTCAAGGTCAGACTTGCTGTGGCCCTGGGCAGCCTGCTCTACCTGGGGCTGCCTAAACAGGAGGCAGCAGTGTGCCCAGGTGGCCAAGAAGGCCAAGGGCATCCTGGCCCGCAGCAGGCAGAATGTGGCCAGCAGGAGCAGGGAGGTCCTTGTGCCCTGTGCTCAGCACTGCTGAGGCCACCCCTGGAGTCCTGTGTCCAGTTCTGGGCTCCTCAGCTCAAGAAGGACCTTGAGAGACTTGAAGGTGTCCAGAGAAGGGCAAGGAGGCTGGGGAGGGGTCTGGAGCACAGCCCTGTGAGGAGAGGCTGAGGGAGCTGGGGTTGCTTAGCCTGCAGAAGAGGAGGCTCAGGGGAGACCTTCTTGCTCTCTGCAACTCCCTGCAGGGAGGTTGTAGCCAGGTGGGGGTTGGTCTCTTCTGCCAGGCCCCCAGCAGCAGAACAAGAGGCCACAGTCTCAAGGTGCAACAGGGGAAGTGTAGGCTGGAGGTGAGGAGAAAGTTCTTCCCAGAGAGAGTTGTTAGCCATTGGGATGTGCTGCCCAGGGAGGTGGTGGAGTCCCCATCCCTGGTGGTGTTCAAGAGGGGATTGGATGTGGCACTTGGTGCCATGGTCTAGTCATGAGGTCTGTGTTGACAGGTTGGACGTGGTGATCTTTGAGGTCTCTTCCAGCCCTGGTGATTCTGTGAGACTGTGATCTCCCTGCTGCCTGCAGGGGGGTTGGACAAGATGACCTTTGAGGGTCTCTCCCAACCTGATGCAATCTGTGGCTCTGTGTGGTAGTTAAGCTGGCAGGGAGCCATTTGAAACCATTTCTTATAGCCCAGTAACCTTCCCAGCCACGCTGTGGCCAGGCACCTGCCTGTTGGCATGGCAGAGCTCTCCCAGGGCAGCAGCAGGGAGCTGGGAGCAACCTGCCAGGAGCTGCCATCTGCCAGCAGTGCACGTGTGCCTCACGTGCCCCTGAGGCAGAGCAGCAGCTCGGTGGCCATGAGCAGGCAGCAAGCAGCCAAGTGAGTAAACAGAAGGGTTTAGGTCTTGAAATGCTGCCTGTGGTGCTCCTTGCTGCTGCTTGGCAGTGGGGACTTCAGCCTGCATAGTGCCTGCAGCTGGCCAAGCTGCTCTCCATCATTTCCCTCCAGTCCTGGCTCACCAGAGAGGTCCCAGATGACTGGAAGCTGCCAAGGTGATCCCCATCCACAAGAAGGGTCGGATGGAGGCACCTGGAAGCTCCAGGCCTGGCAGCCTGACCTCAGTGCCAGGGAAATGATGGAGCAGATCATCCTGGGGGCAATAACTGCACCTGCAGCATGGCCAAGGGCTCAGGTCCAGCCAGCATGGAGTTAGGAGGGGCAGGTCCTGCCTCTCCAACCTGATCTCCTTCTATGATCAGGTGACTGCCTGGTGGGTGTGGGGCAGGCTGTGGATGTGCTCTGCCTGGACTGCAGCAAGGCCTTTGACACCATCCCCCACAGCAAACTCCTGGCCAAGCTGTCAGCCCCTGGCTTGGGCAGCAGCACTCTGAGCTGGGTGAGGAACTGGCTGGAGGCTGAGCCCAGAGAGTGGTGGTGAATGGTGCCACAGCCAGCTGGCAGCCAGGCACCAGTGGTGTGCCCCAGGGCTCAGTGCTGGGCCCCAGCCTCTTTAACATCTTCATTGATGATCTGGATGAGGGGATTGAGACAGTCATCAGCAAATGTGCAGCTGACACCAAGCTGGGAGCAGATGTTGGTCAGCTGGAGGCCAGAACCGACTGGACAGATGGGCAGAGGCCAACAGGATGGCATTGAACAAGTCCAAGTGCCAGGGGCTGCACTTTGGCCACAGCAACCCCAGGCAGAGCTACAGGCTGGGGGCAGAGTGGCTGAGAGCAGCCAGGCAGAGAGGGACCTGGGGGTGCTGGTTGACAGCTGCCTGAACAGGAGGCAGCAGTGTGCCCAGGTGGCCAAGAAGGCCAATGGCATCCTGGCCTGCATTAGGAATAGTGTGGCCAGCAGGAGCAGGGAAGTCCTTGTGCCCTGTGCTCAGCACTGCTGAGGCCACCCCTGGAGTCCTGTGTCCAGTTCTGGGCTCCTCAGGTCAAGAAGGACATTGAGAGACTTGAAGGTGTGCAGAGAAGGGCAAGGAGGCTGGGGAGGGGTCTGGAGCACAGCCCTGTGAGGAGAGGCTGAGGGAGCTGGGGTTGCTTAGCCTGCAGGAGAGGAGGCTCAGGGGAGACCTTCTTGTGCTCTCCAACTGCCTGAAGGGAGGTTGTAGCCAGGTGGGGGTTGGTCTCTTCTGCCAGGCCCCCAGCACCAGAACAAGAGGACACAGTCTCAAGCTGTGCCAGGGGAGGTTGAGGCTGGAAGTGAGGAGAAAGTTCTTCCCTGAGAGAGTTGTTAGCCATTGGGATGTGCTGCCCAGGGGTGGTGGAGTCACCGTCCCTGGAGGTGTTCAAGAGGGGACTGGATGTGGCACTTGGAGCCATGGTCTGGTCATGAGGTGACAGGTTGGACTTGGTGACCTTTGAGGTCTCTTCCAACCTTGGTGATTCTGTGCTGTGTGGCGCTGGGCAGCTTGGAGCAGCCTGGGCTCAGGCTTGTTCCCCTGTGTCAGGTTTCTTCCCCTGTGGCTCTCGAGGAGCTGAGAGCAGGAGCCAGGCTGCTGGTCTCTTGCAATGGCACTGGGAGCCTTGCTTGCCTGTGACCCAGCTGTGGCCAAGGTGAAAGCAGGAGGAAGACGTTCGTGGGGGTTGGAGTTTCACAGCATCACAGTGCAGCTTGTGTTGGAAGGGACCTTGGAGATCATCCAGCTCCAACCCCCTGCCATGGGCAGGGACACCTCTCCCTGGAGCAGGTTCTTAAAGGTCTTTTCCAGCCTGTACCAGATCACAGGATCACAGAGTGGTTTGTGTTGAAAAGGACCTCAAAGCTCAGCCAGTTCCAACCCCCTGCCATGGGCAGGGACACCTCCCACCAGCACAGCTTGCTCAAGGCCTCATCCAGCCTGGCCTGGAACACCTCCAGGGAGGAGGCATCTCCAAGCCTGGGCAACCTGTGCCAGTGCCTCCCCACCCTCATAGTAAAGAACTTCTTCCTGATGTCCAATCTAAACCTTACCCTGCTCTACTTTCCCTGTACCTCTCCTTTGCACAGGAGCTTGGTGATCCAAGCTCCAAGTGTGGTGCTCTGGGGACCTGGAGGGGCTATAAATAGGGGGCTGTTAATCTGGAGCAGGGTAGGTTGGTTGACCATTGGGAGGAAGCTCTTTAATAGGAGAGTGATGAAATGCTGGAACAGGCTGCCCAGGGCTGTGGTGGAGGCTCCATGCCTGGAGACATTCAAGGTGAAGCTCTGCTGAGCAACCTGCTCTGGCTGGAGGTGTCCCTGCTGACTGCAGGGGGGTTGGACAAGATGCCCCTTGGGAGTCCCTTCCAACCTGATGCATCCTGTGCTTCCTGCAGGCTGTGCAGACTGCCTCTTGCCTCTAATCCACCTTGCTAGGTCCATGGGACCGGATGGGATCCATCCTAGGGTGCTGAGGGAGCTGGCAGATGAGCTGCCCAGGCCGCTCTCCATCATTTTTCAGCAGTCCTGGCTCACTGGAGAGGTCCCAGAAGACTGGAAGCTGCCAACGTGGTGCCCATCCACAAGCAGGGCCGGTTGGAGGAGCCAGGGAATGATAGACCTGTCAGCCTGAGCTCAGTGCCAGGCAAGGGTATGGAGCAGGTCATCCTGAGTGCAGTCACACAGCACTTACAGGATGGCCAAGGGCTCAGGCCCAGCCAGCATGGATGTAGGAAGGGCAGGTCCTGCCTGACCAACCTGATCTCCTTCTATGATCAGGTGACTGCCTGGGGGATGTGGGGCAGGCTGTGGATGTGGTCTGCCTGGACCTCAGCAAGGCCTTTGACACCATCCCCCACAGCAACCTCCTGGCCAAGCTGTCAGCCCCTGGCTTGGGCAGCAGCACTCTGAGCTGGGTTAGGAACTGGCTGGAGGCTGAGCCCAGAGAGTGGTGGTGAATGGTGCCACAGCCAGCTGGCAGCCAGGCACCAGTGGTGTGCCCCAGGGCTCAGTGCTGGGCCCCAGCCTCTTTAACTTCTTCATTGATGATCTGGATGAGGGCATTGAGTCCATCAGCAGTAAATTTGCAGATGACACCAAGCTGGGGGCAGGAGTTGATCTGCTGGAGGGCAGAGAGGCTTTGCAGAGGGACCTCGACAGGCTGCACAGATGGGCAGAGGCCAAGGGCAGGAGATTGAACACATCCAAGTGGCAGGTGCTGCACATTGGCCACAGCAACCCCAGGCAGTGCTACAGGCTGGGGGCAGAGTGGCTGAGAGCAGCCAGGCAGAGAGGGACCTGGGGGTGCTGGTTGATGGGAGGCTGAACATGAGGCTGCAGTGTGCCCAGGCAGCCAAGAGGGCCAATGGCATCCTGGCCTGCATCAGGAAGAGTGTGGCCAGCAGGAGCAGGGAGGTCATTGTGCCCCTGTACACTGCTTTGGTTAGGCCACCCCTTGAGTCCTGTGTCCAGTTCTGGGCCCCTCAGCTTAGGAGGGACATTGAGAGACTTGAAGGTGTCCAGAGAAGGGCAAGGAGGCTGGGGAGGGGTCTGGAGCACAGCCCTGTGAGGAGAGGCTGAGGGAGCTGGGGTTGCTTAGCCTGCAGAAGAGGAGGCTCAGGGGTGACCTCATTGCTCTCTACAACTACCTGAAAGGAGGTTGTAGCCAGGAAGGGGTTGGCCTCTTCTCCCTAGCAACCAGCACCAGAACAAGAGGACACAGTCTCAAGCTGCACCAGGGGAAGTTTAGGCTGGAGGTGAGGAGAAAGTTCTTCACCGAGAGAGTGATTCGCCCTTGGGATGTGCTGCCCAGGGAGGTGGTGGAGTCGCCGTCCCTGGAGGTGTTCAAGAGGGGACTGGATGTGGCACTTGGTGCCATGGGCTAGTCATGGGGTCTGTGGTGACAGGTTGGACTCAATCATCTTCGAGGTCTCTTCCAACCTTGGTAATACTATACTATACACCCTCTGCACCTCAGGATCACAGCATGCCAGGCTGCAAGGGAGCCCAAGGAGCATCTGGCCCAACCTTTAGAGGCTGACAGAACTTCCTCAGTCAGGAAGCCTGCAAAGAGCTGCACAAATCTGATCAGCTTCCTCCCTCACAGCCTGGGTGAAGCAATCTGTTAGCATTTTGCTGTGCACCTAAGGCCTCTGCATTATTGATGTGGCTATGGGAGGCTGTAGCTCTCTCTGTTTATTATGTACTGCTTCAAGCCACCCTTGCTAGGAGTGGCTGCAGCTGCAGGTGGTGCTTGGTGTGCTAAGGCAAGAGCTGCTGAGGGCAGGGGGAAGATCCACCTGGGTTTGAAGGAGGTCAGACATTGGCACAGGCTGCCCAGGGAGGTGGTGGTATCCCCATCCCTGGAGGTGTTCCAGGAACCTGTGGCCATGGCACCTGGGGGCAGGGGTTAGTGCCCATGGTGGTGTTGGGTTGATGCTTGGAGTCCATGTTAGAGATCTTTTCCAGCTTGTGAGTCCCCACCTGGAGTAGTGCATCCAGCTCTGCTGTCCCCAGCACAAAAAGGACACAGTCTCAAGCTGCACCAGGGGAAGTTTAGGCTGGAGGTGAGGAGAAAGCTCTTCACTGAGAGAGTTGTTAGCTGGTGGGATGTGCTGCCCAGGGAGGTGGTGGAGTCCCCATCCCTGGAGGGGTTCAAGAGGGGATTGGATGTGGCACATGGTGCCATGGTTTAGTCATGAAGTCTGTGGTGACAGGTTGGACTTGATGATCTCTGAGGTCTCTTCCAACCTTGGTGATTCTGTGATACTGTGAACTGCTAGAGCAGGTCCAGAGGAGGCCATGAAGGTGACCAGAGGGTTGGAGAACCTATGGGGCCAGGCTGGGAGAGTTGGGGCTGTGCAGCCTGGAGAAGAGAAGGCTCCAGGGAGACCTCAGAGCAGCCTTCCAGTACCTGAAGGGGCTGCAGGAGAGCTGGGGAGGGACTTGGGACAAGGGCTCGGAGTGCCAGGATGAGGAACAATGGCTTTGAGCTGGGAGAGAGGAGACTGAGAGTGGAGAGGAGGAAGAAATTGTTGAGAGTGAGGCTGGGGAGACTCTGGCCCAGGCTGCCCAGGGAGGCTGTCCCCTGCCTCATCCCTGGAGCTGTTTCAGGCCAGGCTGGATGAGGCCTTGAGCAAGCTGTGCTGGTGGGAGGTGTCCCTGCCCATGGCAGGGGTTGGAGCTGGATGAGCTTTGAGCTTCCTTCCAAGCCAGAGTGCTCTTGGACAGCACTCTGTGGATCTATAAATAGCATTTGGTGCAGCCCAGCATCCAGACCAGCTCAGTTCATCATGAAAGACCAAGTGTTAGTGCTCCCAAGTGGCTGTGAAGGCTGATGGATCCGTGGGGGTTAGGTGGTGCTGCAGCTCTTGACATTTCTGAGGCTGAATGGACTCGCTGTGGTCTTCTGCTGGAGACTGACACTTCAGTGCTAAGTGGCAGGTAGAGCTGAAGGGAAGGACTCAGTGAAGTCCTAAAAGGCTTCTAATATGTGCAAAATGAAGTCTTCTCTTTGGCAGCCTTCAATCTTATCTCACAAAAGCCTATAGATGAGGAGATGGAGGTTTCACACTTTGGCCACAACAGCACCAGGCAGTGCTACAGGCTGGGGGCAGAGTGGCTGAGAGCAGCCAGGCAGAGAGGGACCTGGGGGTGCTGGCTGAAAGTAGCTGAACATGAGCCTGCAGTGTGCCCAGGGGGCCAAGAGGGCCAAGGGCATCCTGGCCTGCAGCAGGCAGAGTGTGGCCAGCAGGAGCAGGGAAGTCCTTGTGCCCTGTGCTCAGCACTGCTGAGGCCACCCCTGGAGTCCTGTGTCCAGTTCTGGGCTCCTCAGCTCAAGAAGGACATTGAGAGACTTGAAGGTGTGCAGAGAAGGGCAAGGAGGCTGGGGAGGGGTCTGGAGCACAGCCCTGTGAGGAGAAGAGGAGGCTCAGGGGAGACCTCATTGCTCTCTCCAACTGCCTGCAGGGAGGTTGTAGCCAGGTGGGGGTTGCTCACAGCCACCTCCAGCCAGGAGGCTGCCACCACCTCCCTGGGCAGCCTGGGCCAGGCTCTCACCACCCTCCTGGGCAACAACTTCTTCCTCACAGCCAAGCTCAAGCTCCCCACTTCTAGTTCTGCTCCATCCCCCAGTCCTATCCCTCCCTGACACCCTCCAAAGTCCCTCCCCAGCTTGCTTGCAGCCCCCTGCAGATCCTGGAAGGCCACCAGAAGGGCTCCTGGGAGCCTTCTCCTCTGCAGCCTGCACAAGCCCAACTCTCTCAGGCTGTCTGCAGAGCAGAGCAGCTCCAGCCCTCTGCTCCTCCTCCTGGCCCTGCTCTGGACACCTTCCAGCCCCTCCAGAGCCTTCCTGGCACAGAGGCTCCAGAGCTGGCCCCAGAGCTGCAGCTGTGGTCTGAGCAGAGTGGAGCAGAGGGGCAGAATCCCCTCCCTGGCCCTGCTGGCCACACTTCTCTTGCTGCAGCCCAGGGGAGAAGTGTTTCAGTGATCTGGAATTTTCCTGGAGAACTAAAGGCATCTTTGATTTGAAGCAGTTCAGAAGGTTTCAGCATTCCTTATCAAAGCTGAAATTTACTCTGACTGTTTCTTAGAAGAAATGAATATTGGGTCTCTTTTTTTCTTCTTCCTTCCACACTGAGGGGAAAAGAGTGGAGATTTTTCTGGAGGGGGAGGGGAAAAAAAACCTCAACCCTCTCTCATGGCTGACTGAGGTGGTGCTGTGGTTTTTCTGCATTAAATAACTGCCAGATGGGGACAAATAAATCCCCCAAAACCCCCAGGAGTGAAGCTGTGAAGCATGGAATGGAATGGAATGGAATGGAATGGAATGGAATGGAATGGAATGGAATGGAATGGACTGGACCAGGTTGGAAGAGACCTTCAAGATCATCGTGTCTCCAACCTATCATCCAACACCACCTAAGCAACTGAACCATGCAACCTAGCACCCTATCAAGTGAAAGCCAAGATGATTGTCTTCAGCTAATGGCAGTGGCAGTAGAGCCATGGAATTGTTTGGGTTGGAAAAGGCCTCCAAGATCATCCAGTCCAACCTTCACCCCATCCCCGCCCTGGCCAAAGGTTTCTTGGACACCTCCAGGCATGGGGACTCCACCACCTCCCTGGGCAGCCTGGGACAGTCCCTGACCACTCTGGCAGCAAAGAAATTGTTCCTCACCTTCAACCTGACCCTCCCCTGGCACAGGTTCAGGTCATTTCCTCTCCTATCACCTGATCCTTAGGAGCAGAGCCCAAGCCCCACCTGGCTGCAGCCTCCTTGCAGGGAGCTGCAGAGAGCAAGGAGGTCTCCCTCAGCCTCCTCTGCTCCAGGCTCAACCCCCCTAGCTCCCTCAGCTGCTCCTCCCCAGCCCTCTTCTCCAGACCCTTCCCCAGCTCCCTTGCCCTTCTCTGGCCCTGCTCCAGCCTCTCAAGGTGCTGCTGGCAGCCAGGAGCCCAGAGCTGAAGGCAGCACTCCAGGGGTGGCCTCAGCAGTGCCCAGCCCAGGGGCACCAGCACTGCCCTGCCCCTGCTGCCCACACCACTGCTGCTGCAGGCCAGGCTGCTGGTGGCCTTCTTGGCCACCTGAGCACACTGCTGGCTCATCCTCAGCCACTGTTGTCCAACACACTCACTTCCCTCTTGCCTAACCTTGGGAAAAGCAGCTGATGCAAACTGTGCTGCCTGTGCAGCAGGAGGGGGCTGGGAGGGTCTTGGCTGGCTGAAGTTTTGGTCACTCCATGCCTTGCAGTGTCAAGAAGCTGCCAAATGAGTAACTGGAGCTGTTGTAGCTCTCAGTTTCTTTGGCTTTCATGGGCTTCCAGCTTTCTATTTAGGTCAGAGGAGAGGAAGTGAGGCTTCTGCTTGCTTAGAAATAGACTCTGGCACAGGCTGCCCAGGGAAGCTGTGGCTGCCCCCTCCCTGGAGGTGTTCAGGGCCAGGCTGGATGAGGTTCTGAGCAAGCTGTGCTGGTGGGAGGTGTCCCTGCCCATGGCAAGGGGGGTTGGGGCTGGATGAGCTTTGGGGTTCTTTCTATCCCATTCTATGATTCTGTGATTCCACTTTGCTCTTCCTCACTCAGGGGAGCAGCTCTGTGAGATGTGGCAGCTCCACACTGCTGTGGAGCCACTCAGCCTCTTCTCAGCACGGAATGGAATGGAATGGAATAGAATGGAATGGAATAGAATAGAATAGCAATAGAATAGGATGAAGCAGGTTGGAAAAGACCTTTGAGCTCATCAAGCCCAACCTCTCACCCAACACCATCTGATCAACTAACCCATGGCACCAGGCACCCCATCCAGTCTTCTCCTAAATACCTCCAGCGATGGTGACTCCACCACCTGCCTGGAGGTGTTTGCAGCCAGGCTGGAGGTGGCTGTGAGCAACCTGCTGTGGTGTGAGGTGTCCCTGCCCATGGCAGGGGGTTGGGGCTGGCTGAGCCTTGAGGTCCCTTCCAACCCTGACAGCTCTGTGATTCAAACATTTACAGCTTCCAGCCCTGACAGCTCTATGACTCTGGGCCTGCATTCCCCCTCTGCAGAGTGCTGGTGGTCTGTTTGCTCTTGAGTGCAGCTTCTCTGTCCTCTGCTGGGGCTAAACCTTGTGCCAAGAGGCTGTGGGTTCCCCAGCTCTGCTGTTTGCCTTGGCTGCCTCTTAACAGGAGTTTGTGGTTTTCTTTTTCAATATTTGCCTTCCAGGCTTTGTTTAGTTTGGGATGACCAAGTCCCAGGAGAGTATCAAACCTGGTCTACAAACAGCCAGCGACTTAACCACTGCCTGATCTTATCTGGGCAGCAAATATTTACCACTGCCCCGTGGGTGTATCATAGAGTCAGTCAGGGTTGGAAGGGACCACAAGGATCAGCCAGTCCCAACCCCCTGCCATGGGCAGGGACACCCCACACTAGATCAGGCTGCCCACAGCCTCAGAGAGCCTGGGCTTAAACCCCTCCAGGGACGGGGCCTCAACCACCTCCCTGCACAACCCATTCCAGGGCTTCACCACTCTCATGGGGAAGAACTTCCTCCTCCCCTCCAGCCTCAATCTCCCCACCTCCAGCTTCAGTCCATTCCCCCTAGTCCTGTCACTCCCTGAGATCCTGAGCAGTCCCTCCCCAGCCTGCCTGGAGCCCCCTGCAGATCCTGGAAGGCCACAAGGAGGTCACCTGGGAGCCTTCTCTTCTCCAGCCTGAACAGCCCCAACTCCTTCAGTCTGTGCTCACAGGAGAGCTGCTCCAGCCCTCTGCTCCTCCTCCTGGCCCTGCTCTGGACACCTTCCAGCCCCTCCAGATCCCTCTTGCAATAGGGGCTCCAGACCTGGAGGCAGTACTGCAGGTGGGGTCTCAGCAGGGCTGAGCAGAGGGGCAGAATCCCCTCCCTTGCCCTGCTGGCCACACTTCTCCTGCTGCAGCCCAGGCTCTGATTGGCTTTCCGGGCTGCAAGTGCACCCTGAGAGCTCCTGTTGAGCTTCTCCTCCCCCAGCACCCCCAAGTCTCTCTCCTCAGGGCTGCTCTCCAGCCAGTCCCTGCCCAGCCTGGATTTGTGCCTGGCATTGCCTCCACCCAGCTGCAGGACCCTGCCCTTGGTCTTGTTGAAGCTCCTGAGGTTGGCTTGTGCCCACCTCTCCAGCCTGCCCAGGTCCCTCTGGATGGATCCCTTCCCTCCAGCTGTCTGCTGCACCACACAGCTTGGTGTCAGCAGCAAACCTGCTGAGGCTGCACTCAGTGCCACTGCCCATGGCCCCCACAGAGGTGTTGAACAAGCCTGGTCCCAGGGCTGATCCCTGAGGGACTCTGCTTGTCCCTGGCCTCCCCTGGGACATCCAATCCAATCATCCAATCCAACTCCCCTTCTAAAGCAGGTTCCCCAAGGGTGGGTGTGGGATTCCACCCCCAACATCGAATTGCCAGACCAGCTCAGCTGGAGAGCAAATGAAGCAAACCCACAACCTAGGGATGTGAAGTGCAATGGAAGTGTACCAACCAGACAATGTTTGCATCTAGCTGCAGTTTATAAAGCGCACAAGAGCCCCCTGAACAAACCAGGGGGCTACCAACAGCTTCCTCCCTCCTCCCCCTTTCCCTCTTCCTCCCTCCTCCCCCTTTCCCTCTTCCTCCCTCCCCCTTTCCCTCTTCCTCCCTCCTCCCTCTTTCCCCTTCCTTCCTCCCCCATGAGAGGGTCATGCTTGCAGTCCCCACACATCTCCCAGACCTGAGAGCATCCTGATGTCCCCAGCAGGAGAGAGACACAGAGCTGTTGGAGAGAGCCCAGAGGAGGCCACAAGGATGCTCCAAGGGCTGGAGCAGCTCTGCTGTGAGCACAGGCTGAGGGAGCTGGGGTGTGCAGCCTGGAGAGGAGAAGGCTCCAGGGGGACCTCAGAGCTGCCTGCCAGGACCTGAAGGGATCCTGCAGGAAGGCTGCAGAGGAACTGTTCCTGAGGGGGTCTGGAGACAGGACAAGGGGTAGTGGTTTGAGGCTGAAGCAGAGCAGGGTTAGAGTGGAGCTGAGGAAGAAGTTCTTCAGTATGGGAGTGGTGAGACTCTGGCACAGGCTGCCCAGGGAGGCCGTGGCTGCCTCCTGCCTGGGGGTGTTGAAGGCCAGGCTGGCTGAGGCCTCGAGTAACCTGAGCTGGTGGGAGGTGTCCCTGCCCAGGGGGTGGAACTGGATGAGCTTTAAGGTCCGTTCCACCCCAGCCCGTCCTGTGAATCTTTAGCAGCGTCGTGGCTGCTGTGCCCCAGAGGCATGGGGGTCAGCTCAGCAAACACAGTTCCCTGAGCAGGAACCTTCCTGACACCTGACACAGTCCTGGCTCACTGGAGAGGTCCCAGAAGACTGGAAGCTGCCAACGTGGTGCCCATCCACAAGCAGGGCTGGCTGGAGGAGCCAGGGAATGATAGACCTGTCAGCCTGACCTCAGTGCCAGGCAAGGTCATGGAGCAGGTCATCCTGAGTGCAGTCACACAGCACTTACAGGATGGCCAAGGGCTCAGGCCCAGCCAGCATGGATGTAGGAAGGGCAGGTCCTGCCTGACCAACCTGATCTCCTTCCATGCCCAGGTGACTGCCTGGTGGATGTGGGGCAGGCTGTGGATGTGCTCTGCCTGGACCTCAGCAAGGCCTTTGACACTGTCCCCCACAGCAACCTCCTGGCCAAGCTGTCAGCCCCTGGCTGGGACAGCAGCACTCTGAGCTGGGTGAGGAACTGGCTGGAGGCTGAGCCCAGAGAGTGGTGGTGAATGGTGCCACAGCCAGCTGGCAGCCAGGCACCAGTGGTGTGCCCCAGGGAGCAGTGCTGGGCCCCATGCTCTTCAGCATCTTTATTGATGATCTGGATGAGGGCATTGAGTCCATCAGCAGTAAATTTGCAGATGACACCAAGCTGGGGGCAGGAGTTGATCTGCTGGAGGGCAGAGAGGCTTTGCAGAGGGACCTCGACAGGCTGGACAGATGGGCAGAGGCCAAGGGCAGGAGATTGAACACATCCAAGTGCCAGGGGCTGCACATTGGCCACAGCAACCCCAGGCAGTGCTACAGGCTGGGGGCAGAGTGGCTGAGAGCAGCCAGGCAGAGAGGGACCTGGGGGTGCTGGTTGATGGGAGGCTGAACATGAGCCTGCAGTGTGCCCAGGCAGCCAAGAGGGCCAAGGGCATCCTGGCCTGCATCAGGCAGAGTGTGGCCAGCAGGAGCAGGGAGGTCATTCTGCCCCTGGACTCTGCACTGGTTAGGCCACCCCTTGAGTCCTGTGTCCAGTTCTGGGCCCCTCAGTTTAAGAAGGACATCGAGACACTTGAAGGTGTCCAGAGAAGGGCAACAAGGCTGGGGAGAGGCCTTGAGCACAGCCCTGGGAGGAGAGGCTGAGGGAGCTGGGGTTGCTTAGCCTGCAGAAGAGGAGGCTCAGGGGTGACCTCATTGCTCTCTCCAACTCCCTGAAAGGTGGCTGTAGCCAGGAAGGGGTTGGCCTCTTCTCCCTGGCAACCAGCACCAGAACAAGAGGACACAGTCTCAAGCTGCACCAGGGGAAGTTTAGGCTGGAGGTGAGGAGAAAGTTCTTCACCGAGAGAGTGATTCGCCCTTGGGATGTGCTGCCCGGGAGGTGGTGGAGTCACCGTCCCTGGAGGTGTTCAAGAGGGGACTGGATGTGGCACTTGGTGCCATGGGCTAGTCATGGGGTCTGTGGTGACAGGTTGGACTTGGTGATCTTCGAGGTCTCTTCCAACCTTGGTGATACTACTATACTACTACTACTACTTTTCAGATCAAGCCAAGTGTTGGCTGGTGGCCTCATGTGGGGAGGGCTCATTTCCCCTGGCCTCTTGTCCCTTGCATCTGGAGAGTGAGGGCTGGCAGCACCTCTGGGCAGGCTGCATCAGGGCAGGGGCTATGATTTCTGATCCAGAGTGAAGGCTTCAGAGGAACAGCCCTGGAGCTGGAAGCCTCATTCCTGTAGGTTTCGAAGGCCAGGCTGGATGTGGCTGTGAGCAACCTGCAGCCCTCAACTGGATATGTGCAAAAGCTGGAGAAAAAAGCCTTTGGTTTCTGAAACTTCAGCCCCACTGCCACAGTCCTGGCTTGGAATGACCAAAGCCCTACATAAAAGTGCAAAAAAAGCTTTGAAGAGGAGGTGAGGAAGAAATTCCTTAGAGTGAGGGTGGGGAGACACTGGCACAGGCTGCCCAGGGAGGCTGTGGGTTCCCCTTCCCCTCGAGGCCAGGCTGGATGAGGCCTTGAGCAAGCTGTGCTGGTGGGAGGGGTCCCTGCCCATGGCAGGGGGCTGGAACTGGATGAGCTTTAAGGTCCCTTCCAACCCATTCTGTGAGTGTGAAATCCTCTGAAGCAGACAAGTTGCAAGCTCCTGTCCCTCTCCTGCAGCAGGTCTCCTTGCCTGTGACCCTGGCTTCAGCAGTGCCAGGGCTGAGCTGCTGCTCTGCACTGCTCTGTGTTCTCTGGACTCCATTAAATGTTAAACCTTGACCTGAAGGCCTTTCAGAAGGAGAAATGTACTGATGGGTGGCTGAGCAGGAGAGAGGTCTAAGGTCCAGTCCCTGTAGCTGGAAGCCACCCCAAGATGAGTGAACGCTGAACAGGATTTCTGTAGCCTGGGTACAACAAAGAATGCCCTAGAAACACCTAGAGGTGTTCCAGGCCAGGCTGGATGAGGCCTTGAGCAAGCTGGGCTGGTGGGAGGGGTCCCTGCCCATGGCAGGGGGGTTGGAACTGGCTGATCACCCTGGAGGTGTTTAAGCCCAGGCTGGACGAGGCTGTGGGCAGCCTGATCTAGTGTGGGGTGTCCCTGCCCATGGCATGGGGGTTGGAACTAGCTGATCCTTGTGGTCCCTTCCAACCCTGACTGATTCTATGCTTCTATGATTCTATGATCTTTAAGTTCCTTTCCACCCCAACCCATTCTAGGTTCTGAGTTCAGGGCTGGAGGGCTGCATCTGCAGCGTTAGCTGCCACACTTGCATGTGGGGAGTGAGGGCTGGCAGCACCTCTGGGCAGGCTGCATCAGTGCAGGGGCTTTGGTTTCTGATCCAGAGTGAAGGCTTTAGGTCTGTCAGAGTCCAGCCCTTGCTGAGCAGCCAGACTCTTAGCCCTGGCAGCTTAGGTCAGTGAGTTCAGATCCACGTCCCTTCTCTTTTCCTCCTTCCCCTCCACCTGAGGGTCCCTTGAGCTTGGGAGGAGGCACAGTCCTCTCTGTCTCCATGCAGCCAGAGCAACCCACTGCTTTTGGTGGCAGGAATTGGAGTTTACAGGCACAGTGTTCAGCAGCTGGGGCTGGGAGGGCTGTCCCTGCTGCTCCAGGAGAGATGTGAGAGGGAAGGATGTTGCCCAGGGCTCAGAGTTGGGGCCAGTTCCCTTTGACATCTTGAGCTGGATAAGGGAAGTCAGTGCACCCTGAGTCAGTTTGCACCGGAGTGGGTGAGAGTGGTGAGCTGCTGGAGGCTAGGGAGGCCCTGCAGAGGGATCTGGCCAGGCTGGGTCAGTGGCCCAGCTGTGTGAGGTTTAACAGAGCCAGGAGCAGGCTCCTGCACTTGGGTCACAAGTCCGTGAAGGCTTCAGGCTTGGGGCAGAGTGGCTGGAAACTGCCCAGCACAAGAGGACCTGGGGGTGCTGGGTGACAGCAGCTGGAAATGAGCCACAAGGTGCCCAGGTGGGCAAGAAGGCCACCAGCAGCCTGGCCTGCAGCAGCAATGGTGTGGGCAGCAGGAGCAGGGCAGGGATTGCCTATGAGGGGAGGCTGAGGGAGCTGGGGTTGCTTAGCCTGCAGAAGAGGAGGCTCAGGGAGACCTCATTGCTCTCTGCAACTCCCTGAAGGGAGGTTGTAGCCAACTGGGGGTTGGTCTCTTCTGTCAGGCACCCAACAGCAGAACAAGAGGACACAGTCTCAAGCTGTGCCAGGGAGGTTGAGGCTGGAGGTGAGGAGAAAGTTCTTCCCAGTAAGAGGAACTGGTCCTTGGAATGGGCTGCCCAGGGAGGTGGTGGAGTCCCCATCCCTGGAGGTGTTCAGGAAAGGCTTGGATGTGGCCCTTGGAGCCATGGTTTAGTTGTCAGGAGGTGTTAGGGATTAGGTGACAGGTTGGACTTGATGAGCTCTGAGGTCTTTTCCAACCTGGCTGATTCTATGATTCCAAGATTGTACCATCCCTGGAAGTGTTTAAGAAGAGCCTGGATGAGGCCCTTGGTGCCATGGTTGAGTTGGTCAGATGGTGCTGGGTGAGGGGTTGGACTGGATGATCTCTGAGGCCTTTTCCAACCTGCTTAATTCTGTGACTCTGTGTAGAAGTCCCAGGAGGCTCCCAGCGTGCAAACCTTGACCTGAGTGGGTGAACTGTGTGAGGTCTGGACCTGCTTAGCTTTCCAAGCCCCATTCATGCATGAAATAGGGGAAGAGATCTTGGCTCTGCCTTGCTCAGAGGCTGGAAACTCAGAACAAAATGAGACTCATGAAAAGAGGGAAAAAAACCAAACCTCTAAAGGCAGGACCAGGACCAAGACCAAGTGGGGAGAACCTGGACTAGAGGGAGGTGTCCCTGGACTAGAGGGAGGTGTCCCTGCTGCCTAACCTCTGTTTAAATCCCTCCAGCAGGTCCTGAAGTAGCCAATAATGTGCTGAGTCTGCATGTGGGCAGGAGGATTGAGCTAAAACTCCCAAATATCAGCCTTGGAGTGATGTTTAGTGTCTTGGAAATGAGGAGAGAGAAAGAGGAGCACTGAGCCTCAGTAGCTAAAGATTTAAAGCCTTGTCCAGACTCAGCTTCATCATTGCTCAAGCCTTGCAGTGAGATCAACTTGTTTGGCTGATTTCCTGAGGGCTGAAAACAGCTTTTGGCCTTCTCTTGTAGGTTCAACACTAACAAGACTGTGTCTGAAAGCTTCCCCTGCTCTGATACTCCTCAGTACAAGTCATGGCTGCCTTAGCTCTTTATCTCCAGTAGAACAAGAGTGACTTCTGATGCTGTGTCAGAGGGACAGCCCTGGAGCTAGAAGCTTCATCCCTGAAGGTGTTTGCAGCCAGGCTGGATGTGGCTGTGAGCAACCTGCTGTGGTGTGAGGTGCCCTGCTTGGCGTTGCCCACAGCATTCAGAGGCAGTTAGATCTCTGCTGGGGGGAGTGTGGTGAGCACACAGACCCTCAGCAGGTGCTTAGGGAAGCAAATCATCCTGTGCCAAAGAAACCATTCAGAACAAGGCATGGGAGACCAGGAATTGATCTGTCTGCCAAGTTACTCGTGGAGCCAGGGGCTGCCCAGGTGGCCAAGGAGGCCACCAGCAGCCTGGCCTGGAGCAGCAGTGGTGTGGGCAGCAGGAGCAGGGCAGGGGTTGTGCTCCTGGGCTGGGCACTGCTGAGGCCACCCCTGGAGTGCTGCCTTCAGCTCTGGGCTCCTGACTCCCAGCAGCACCTTGAGAGGCTGGAGCAGGGCCAGAGAAGGGCAAGGGAGCTGGGGAAGGGTCTGGAGAAGAGGGCTGGGGAGGAGCAGCTGAGGGAGCTGGGGGGTTGAGCCTGGAGAAAGGGAGGCTGAGGGGAGAGACCTCACTGCTCTCTACAAAGCTCTCCCTGCAAGGAGGCTGCAGGGAGGTGGAGGTTGGGCTCTTCTGCCTGGTCTCAGGTGTTAGAAGGAGAGGAAGTGGCCTGAAGTTGTGCCAGGGAGGTTCAGACTGGAGATGAGGAAGAATTTCTTTGCCGCCAGAGTGGTCAGGGATTGGCAGAGGCTGCCCAGGGAGGTGGTGGAGTCCCCATGCCTGGAGGTGTTCAGGAAATGCTGTAGTGTGAGGTGTCCCTGCCCATGGCAGGGGTTGGAACTGGCTGAGCCTTGAGGTCCCTTCCAGCCCTGACAGTTCTGTCATTCTGTGAACACTGGCTTCTTTAAAGGGCAGCTTAAAATGGGATGAAAAGCATAATAATAGCAAAACCATAGACTTACAGCACAGTGGGGATGGGAAGGGAGCTCTGGAGAGCATCCAGTCCAAGCCCCTGCTCCAGCAGGGCACCCCCAGCAGCTTGCCCAGGGGCACAGTGCCCAGGGGGGTTGGAGTCTCTCCACACCAGGAGAATCATAGAACCAATAAGGTTGGAAAAGACCTCAAAGATCATCAAGGCCAAGCTGTCACCCAACACATCCTCACAACTAAACCATGGCTCCAAGGGCCACATCCAAGCCCCTCTTGAACACCTCCAGGGATGGGGACTCCACCACCTCCCTGGGCAGCACATCCCAATGGCCAACAACTCTCTCTGTGAAGAAGGAGACTCCACAGCCTCTCTGGGCAGCCTGCTCCAGGCCTCCAGCACCCTCACAACAAACAACTTGCTCCTCCTCTTCACCTCCAACCTCCTGGCCTCCACCTTGGCCTGCCACTGGGCACCACTCAGCAGAGCCTGGCCCCAGCCTCTTGCCCCCAGGGGCCCTTCAGCTCTTGCTGAGCATTGCTCAGCTGCCCTCTGGGGCTGCTCTGCTGCAGCCTCTCAGCCCCAGGCCTCTCAGCCTTGGCTGCTGCCAGAGCTGCTCCAGGCCCCTCAGCAGCTCCCCAGCCTGCCCTGGACTCTCTCCAGCACTCCTCTGGCCCTCTGCAACTGGGCAGCACAGAAAAATGTTTGTTACTAAAAATCAGCCTTCCTGAAGTGTCCCTAAGATGGATCATAGCCAAAGGCAGAGGCAAAGGCAGTGGCTGGAATGCTTGATGAAAACCCACTCTCTTATTTTGCATGTCATCAACTAATCAAAGCAGAGGCTCTGCAGCTGAGCTGCTCTGAGCATTTCAGGCAGTTTAAGAGCTGCACTCTTCTTTAGATTCAGAATGCTGAAGTCTCCTTTGTAGGCAAAGCTCAGGACCTTCTGCAGTGCTGCCAGGCAGAGCTCTGTTGTTGTGAAACAGCTCAGGCTAAATGAAGCTCAGCAAGGCCAAGGGCAAGGTCCTGCACCTGGGTCAAGACAATCCCAGGCACAAATCCAGGCTGGGTGAGGAGTGGATTGAAAGCAGCCTGGAGGAGAAGACCTTGGGGGTGTCAGTTGGTGACAACCTCCCCAGGAGCCAGCAGTGGTCCCTGGCAGCCCAGAGCCAGCTGAGTGCTGAGCTGCAGCCAGAGCAGGGAGAGCAGCAGCACAGGGAGGGGATTCTGCCCCTCTGCTCTGCTCTGCTCATCTCAGAACCCACCTGCAGCACTGCCTCCAGCTCTGGGGCCCCAGCACAAGAAGGACCTGGAGCTGCTGGAGAGGGTCCAGAGGAGGCCACAGGGATTGTTTAGCCTGGAGAAGAGGAGGCTCAGGGGTGACCTCATTGCTCTCTCCAACTCCCTGAAAGGAGGTTGTAGCCAGGTGGGGGTTGGTCTCTTCTCCCAGGCCCCCAGCAGCAGAACAAGAGGACACAGTCTCAAGCTGTGCCAGGGGAAGTTTAGGCTGCAGGTGAGGAGGAAGTTCTTCACAGAGAGAGTTGTTCACCATTGGAATGTGCTGCCCAGGGAGGTGGTGGAGTCCCCATCCCTGGAGGTGTTCAAGAGGGGATTGGATGTGGCACTTGGTGCCATGGTCTAGTCATGAGGTCTGTGGTGACAGGATGGACTTGATGATCTCAGAGGTCTCTTCCAACCTTGGTGATACTGTGATGCTCAGAGGCTGAAGAACCTCCCCTGTGGGGCCAGGCTGGGAGAGTTGGGGCTGTGCAGCCTGGAGAAGAGAAGGCTCCAGGGAGACCTCAGAGCAGCCTTCCAGTACCTGAAGGGCTCCAGGAGAACTGGGGAGGGACTCTGGACAAGGGCTGGGAGTGCCAGGCTGAGGAACAATGGCTTTGAGCTGGGAGAGGGGAGACTGAGACTGGAGATGAGGAAGAAATTGTTTCCAGTGAGGCTGGGGAGACTCTGTCCCAGGCTGCCCAGGGAGGCTGTGGCTGTCCCCTGCCTGGAGGTGCTCAAGACCAGGCTGGATGAGGCCTTGAGCAAGCTGGGCTGGTGGGAGGGGTCCCTGCCCATGGCAGGGGGCTGGAACTGGATGAGCTTTAAGGTCCCTTCCAACCCATTCTGTGAGTCTGTGAAATCCTCTGAAGCAGACAAGTTGCAAGCTCCTGTCCCTCTCCTGCAGCAGGTCTCCTTGCCTGTGACCCTGGCTTCAGCAGTGCCAGGGCTGAGCTGCTGCTCTGCACTGCTCTGTGTTGCAATCTCTGGATTCCATTAAATGTTAAACCTTGATCTGAAGGCCTTTCAGAGGGAGAAATGTACTGATGGGTGGCTGAGCAGGAGAGAGGTCTAAGGTCCAGTCCCTGCAGCTGTCCAGAAGGAAGCTGTCACAGGGGGTTGCTTACCAGTGCTGTGGGTGCTGGGGTTGGGCTCTGGCAGAGTGGGGACCTGCCTGTGGTAAGTGTTGGGGCTTGGTCTGAATTGCAGTGGCAAAGGTTGGTGGCAGTGTTGCTTGTAACTGCTTTGGGAGGGGTGGCTGACTGAGGCCCTGCCATGCTTTGTCAGATGAGAGGCCTGGAGAAAGGGAGGCTGAGGGGAGAGACCTCCTGGCTCTCTACAGCTCCCTGAAAGGAGGCTGCAGGGAGGCAGAGGCCGAGCTGATTCTCAGCTCTAGGAGCAACCAGGCAGAGGGCTTGCACCAAGCTTGTGGGAGGTTTAGACTGGATGTTAGGAAGAAGTTCTACACAGAGAGACAGATTGCCCATTGGGATGTGCTGCCCAGGGAGGTGGTGGAGTCCCCATCCCTGGAGGTGTTCAGGAGGAGACTTGCTGGGGTGCTTGGTGCCATGGGTTAGTTGTTTGGGTGGGTTGGATTGGTTGATAGGTTGCACACGATGATCTTGAAGGTCTCTTCCAACCTGGTTTATTGTATTGTATTATTGTATTGTATTGTGACCTGCCCTGCTTGGCCTTGCCCACAGCATTCAGAGGCAGTTAGATCTCTGCTGGGGGGAGTGTGGTGAGCACACAGACCCTCAGCAGGTGCTTAGGGAAGCAAATCATCCTGTGCCAAAGAAACCATTCAGAACAAGGCATGGGAGACCAGGAATTGATCTGTCTGCAAAGGCACTCTTGGAGCCAGGGGTTGGCCAAGGAGGCCACCAGCAGCCTGGCCTGGAGCAGCAGTGGTGTGGGCAGCAGGAGCAGGGCAGGGGTTGTGCCCCTGGGCTGGGCACTGCTGAGGCCACCCCTGGAGTGCTGCCTTCAGTGCTGGGCTCCTGGCTGCCAGCAGCACCTTGAGAGGCTGGAGCAGGGCCAGAGGAGGGCAAGGGAGCTGGGGAAGGGTCTGGAGAAGAGGGCTGGGGAGGAGCAGCTGAGGGAGCTGGGGGGTTGAGCCTGGAGAAAGGGAGGCTGAGGGGAGAGACCTCACTGCTCTCTACAAAGCTCTCCCTGCAAGGAGGCTGCAGGGAGGTGGAGGTTGGGCTCTTCTGCCTGGTCTCAGGTGTTAGAAGGAGAGGAAGTGGCCTGAAGTTGTGCCAGGGGAGGTTCAGACTGGAGATGAGGAAGAATTTCTTTGCCGCCAGAGTGGTCAGGGATTGGCAGAGGCTGCCCAGGGAGGTGGTGGAGTCCCCATGCCTGGAGGTGTTCAGGAAATGCTGTAGTGTGAGGTGTCCCTGCCCATGGCAGGGGGTTGGAACTGGCTGAGCCTTGAGGTCCCTTCCAGCCCTGACAGTTCTGTGATTCTATGTGTGGCCATGGCACCTGGGGACATGATTTAGTGCCCATGGGGGTGTGGGGTTGCTGGTTGGACTGGATGGCCTTGGAGAGCTTTTCCAACTCCCTGATTCCATTTGAATTCCTCTGACTGGGGAGGAAAAGTTCGGCTGCTTTTGTGCCCTTCCCAAACTGTTTCACTGGGCCAGAGTCAAGCTGAGAGCTGCAGGAGAGAAGTTTCTTTGCTTTCTGGGGGGGGGGGGGGAAGCATTGTTCTTACCCAGCTGTTGGTGTAGAGCTTGGAGCCACCACAGGATCATTATGAGGTCTCCCCCAACCTTATTGATTCTATGATCCTATGATGACTCTCTTACCCTCTCTACAGTCAGACATTAAAGAGTGACTGAGTAGGTGGTGTGGGAGCAGAGAATTAAATCTCTCCCCTTGCTGAGAGGCTGCAGCAGAAGTGTTGACCTCTCTGGGCTCTGAAGGTGAAGCCACAGCCAGGTCAATGGGGACAGCAGCCAGGTGTCCTCTGTGGGGCTGTGTGGGCATGACTGAGACTTCTGTGCAGGGCACAGGGCTTGGAACCTGGAGCTGAAAGCCACACAAGTGCCATCAGTTCTGAGGCTTCGTGTGCCCAGCCTCTGAGGCTGATTTCTGTGTTCCCTGTGCAAGGCTCAGAGCGTTTCTGCTGCGGGCAGTTGGGAGGGTTGGGGCTGTGCAGCCTGGGGAAGGCTGCAGGGAGTCCTTAGAGCAACCTTCCAGCACCTGAAGGGCTCCAGGAGAGCTGGGGAGGGACTTTGGACCAGGGCTGGGAGTGCCAGGATGAGGAACAATGGCTTTGAGCTGGGAGAGAGGGGATTGAGACTGGAGAGGAGGAAGAAATTGTTTCCAGTGAGGCTGGGGAGACTCTGTCCCAGGCTGCCCAGGGAGGCTGTGGCTGCCTCCTGCCTGGAGGTGTTCAAGGCCAGGCTGGATGAGGCCTTGAGCAGCCTGGGCTGTTGGGAGGTGTCCCTGCCCATGGCAGGGGCTTGGAACTGGATGAGCTTTGAGGTCCCTTCAAGCCCAACCCATTCTATGGTTGTATGAATATTGAGCACTAATAGCTTCCTCCTGGAAGCTTCAGCCTGCTCTTGTTTCTGTCATAACAGCCAGGAACTGGTTTCTGCCTCCTGTTCTGGGCAGGCAGCAATGAGGGAGGATGGTGCCAGGTGTGTGTGACCTGCCTCAAATGCAGATGGGCATCATCACTCCCTGCTCCTGCTGGCCACACTATTGCTGATCCAGGCCAGGGTGCTGTTGGCCTTCTTGGCCACCTGACTGCACTGCTGGCTCACATTCAGATGGCTTTCCACCAGCAGCCCCAGGTCCTTATCTGCTGGGCAACTCTCCAGCCACTAAGTCCTACCAGCAGTGAATCCCAGAACTGTCAGGGCTGGAAGGGACCTCAAGGCTCAGCCAGCTCCAACCCCCCCTGCCATGGGCAGGGACACCTCACACCACAGCAGGTTGCTCACAGCCACCTCCAGCCTGGCTGCAAACACCTCCAGGCAGGAGGCTGCCACCACCTCCCTGGGCAGCCTGGGCCAGGCTCTCACCACCCTCATGGGCAACAACTTCTTCCTCACAGCCAAGCTCAAGCTTCCCACTTCTACTTCTGCTCCATCCCCCAGTCCTATCCCTCCCTCACACCCTCAGAAGTCCCTCCCCAGCTTGCTTGCAGCCCCCTGCAGATCCTGGAAGGCCACCAGAAGGTCTCCTGGGAGCCTTCTCCTCTGCAGCCTGCACAACCCCAACTCTCTCAGGCTGTCTGCAGAGCAGAGCAGCTCCAGCCCTCTGCTCCTCCTCCTGGCCCTGCTCTGGACACCTTCCAGCCCCTCCAGAGCCTTCCTGGCACAGAGGCTCCAGAGCTGGCCCCAGAGCTGCAGCTGTGGTCTGAGCAGAGTGGAGCAGAAGAGGAGAGCCACAGCAGGTCGAGCACAGGCTGTGTGCTCTGGCACCTCTGCCCTGCGTCCCAGGTGAGGCTGTGCAGGTCCTGCTCAACCTGTTGCTATGAGTCCATAGCCAGTGGTGCTCAGGAGAAGCTGGGAACTTGCTGCAGTTTGCTACCTAAGGGCAGACTTAGATCTCTCCACAGCTCTGAAGGAAAGCTCCTGCCAAGGAATGAAGCTGTAGGCAGGAGAAGCAGGAGCCTTGATGAGCCCCTGGAGGAGGTGGAGGCTGCTAGAAGGGCACAAAGCTAACTGCAGTCAGTAGCTGGGCAGGGCAGCAGCAAACCGCCCCCAGAGCAGCAAGAGATGGGCAGGGGGACAGTGACCTCTTGTGGGCTTGGCTGGCAACTCTCACTGATGGCCACTTCAGCTTCGGTGAGAGGTGGTCTGAGCTCTCCTCTGTCCTGCTCCCTAGCAGCTGGGGGGGGGTGAGCATGCAGCAGGTGAGCATACAGCAGCTAGGGAGGTGAGCATGAGCTTCAACAAGACCAAGGGCAGGGTCCTGCAGCTGGGTGGAGGCAATGCCAGGCACAAATGCAGGCTGGGCAGGGACTGGCTGGAGAGCAGCCCTGAGGAGAGAGACTTGGGGGTGCTGGGGGAGGAGAAGCTCAACAGGAGCTCTCAGGGTGCACTTGCAGCCCGGAAAGCCAATCAGAGCCTGGGCTGCAGCAGGAGAAGTGTGGCCAGCAGGGCAAGGGAGGGGATTCTGCCCCTCTGCTCAGCCCTGCTGAGACCCCACCTGGAGCACTGCCTCCAGTTCTGGAGCCCCTATTGCAAGAGAGATCTGGAGGGGCTGGAAGGTGTCCAGAGCAGGGCCAGGAGGAGGAGCAGAGGGCTGGAGCAGCTCTCCTGTGAGCACAGACTGAAGGAGTTGGGGCTGTTCAGGCTGGAGAAGAGAAGGCTCCCAGGTGACCTCATTGTGGCCTTCCAGGATCTGCAGGGGGCTACAGGCAGGCTGGGGAGGGACTGCTCAGGATCTCAGGGAGTGACAGGACTAGGGGGAATGGACTGAAGCTGGAGGTGGGGAGATTGAGGCTGGAGGGGAGGAGGAAGTTCTTGCCCATGAGAGTGGTGAAGCCCTGGAATGGGTTGTGCAGGGAGGTGGTTGAGGCCCCGTCCCTGGAGGTGTTTAAGCCCAGGCTGGATGAGGCTGTGGGCAGCCTGCTCTAGTGTGGGGTGTCCCTGCCCATGGCAGGGGGTTGGAACTGGCTGATCCTTGTGCTCCCTTCCAACCCTGACTGATACTATGATACTATGCAGGAGCTGGGGGGTGAGCATGCAGCAGGTGAGGATTTGGTTGGTGACCTGTGAGAGACTGTTCTGGGCTGGTGTGGGGAAAGGGTCAGTGTAGCTCCTGGGGACAGAGACCTGCTGAAGAGGGCACAGCAAAGAGCTGCAGAGGGGCTGAAGGCACTGGAACAGCTCTGTGAGGAGCACAGGCTGAGAGAGTTGGGGCTGTGGAGCCTGGAGGAGAGCAGCCTGAGGGGGAGCTGATCAATGCTCATCAATACTCCAAGGGTGTGGGTCAGAAGGATGGGGCCAGGCTGTGTTCAGTGGTGCCCAGTGGCAGCACAAGGGGCAGTGGGCACAGACTGAGCATCAGAAGCTCATCTGAGCATGAGGAGGAACTTCTGGAGCTGAAGGGTGGCAGAGCCCTGGAGCAGGCTGCCCAGAGAGGTGATGGAGTCTCCATCCCTGGGGACATTCCTAACCTGCCTGGGTGTGTTCCTGGGTGACCTGCCCTGGGGGACCCTGCTCTGGCTGGGGGATGGACTGGATGATCTCCAGAGGCCCCTTCCAACCTCTACCACCCTGTGATCCTGTGATAAGCTATCACAGTGGGAAGGGAACTTAAAGCTCATCCAGTCCCAGCCCCCTGCCATGGGCAGGGACACCTCCACCAGCCCAGGCTGCTCAAGGCCTCATCCAGTCTCGCCTTGAACACCTCCAGGGCTGGGACATCCACAGCTTCCCTGGGCAGTGTACAGGCTCCCCTGTGGATTTGGGGAGGCTCTCAGGGGACTATCAGTAAGTGAGGCTGAGCAGCTGCCAGCCAGTCCTGCCTGGTGTCAGGAAGGTGTCAGTCAGGAGGTTGTTGCCTTCTCCTTGCACTCCCGAAGCACAAAGTGTGATCCTTGTGCTGGTTCCTGTCCTGGCTCAGCCCCAGGGGGTTGCTAAGGGAGGTCATTCTGCCCCTGTACACTGCACTGGTTAGGCCACACCTTGAGTCCTGTGTCCAGTTATGGGCCCCTCAGTTTAGGAAGGAGGTTGACTTGCTGGAAGGTGTGCAGAGAAGGGCAACAAAGCTGGGGAGGGGTCTGGAGCACAGCCCTGTGAGGAGAGGCTGAGGGAGCTGGGGTTGCTTAGCCTGGAGAAGAGGAGACTCAGGGGTGACCTTCTTGCTCTCTACAACTACGTGAAGGGAGGTTGTAGCCAGGTGGGGGTTGGTCTCTTCTGCCAGGCAGCCAGCCCCAGAACAAGAGGCCACAGTCTCAAGCTGTGCCAGGGGAGGTTTAGACTGGATGTGAGGAAGAAGTTCTATACAGAGAGAGTGATTGCCCATTGGGATGTGCTGCCCAGGGAGGTGGTGGAGTCCCCATCCCTGGAGGTGTTCAGGAGGAGACTTGCTGGGGTGCTTGGTGCCATGGGTTAGTTGTTTGGGTGGGTTGGATTGTTTGATGGGTTGGACGCGATGATCTTGAAGGTCTCTTCCAACCTGGTGTATTGTATTGTATTGTTGCAGGCTCTGACAGGGCCTTGGGCAGACTCTGATGGCTTCTGTTTCCCTGTGTCGTTGCAGCAGCCAGCAGAGCAGCCAGCAGAGCAGCCACGACGATGACTCCTCCCGCTGCTTCCTGAGCCCTCCCATGCCCGAGGAGAGGTGAGCCTGGGGGCAGCTGCAGCTGCAAATTCAATCCAGCAATGCCTGCAGGCACTCCGGGGGGGTGCTGTGGTCCTGATGTTCCTCCAGTTTGGAGCTGCTCCATGAGCATTGTGACTCCCCTTGGGTTGGGTGATCGATTTAAAAGGTGCCTTTTGCTTGGTTGATGGGGTTTGGGTTTTGTTTGATGCCTCAAAGTAGAAGCTGTGGCACAAACACGTGGTGAAGCCCTGGAATGGGTTGTGCAGGGAGGTGGTTGAGGCCCCGTCCCTGGAGGTGTTTAAGCCCAGGCTGGATGAGGCTGTGGGCAGCCTGATCTAGTGTGGGGTGTCCCTGCCCATGGCAGGGGGGTTGGAACTAGATGATCCTTGTGGTCCCTTCCAACCCTGACTGATTCTATGATTCTATGAAACCCAGCCAGCTGCTGGAGCTTTTCCTCTTCAGACTCATTCCCCAGAGCTGTGCCTAGTGGGGGCAGCTCCATCAGACTCAATGTGCATGGAAGCTTTTCCTTAAGCTCAAGGTCATGAGAGGGTCATGGTCTGGTGGTCTCCTGGCAGTCCCCATGCAGCTGGTGAATGGTGCCACAGCCAGCTGGCAGCCAGGCACCAGTGGTGTCCCCCAGGGATCAGTGCTGGGCCCCAGCCTGTTCAATATCTTCATTGACGATCTGGAGGAGAGGATTGAGACAGTCATCAGCAAATGTGCAGCTGACACCAAGCTGGGAGCAGATGTTGGTCAGTTAGAGGCCAGAAGGGCTCTGCAGAGGGACCTCAACCGACTGGACAGATGGGCAGAGGCCAACAGGATGGCATTGAACAAGTCCCAGTGCCAGGGGCTGCACTTTGGCCACAGCAACCCCAGGCAGAGCTACAGGCTGGGGGCAGAGTGGCTGAGAGCTGCCCCCACCTGGGGGGAGTGGTGGAGAGCAGCTGAACAGGAGGCAGCAGTGTGCCCAGGGGGCCAAGAGGGCCAAGGGCATTCTGGCCTGCATCAGGCAGAGTGTGGCCAGCAGGAGCAGGGAGGTCCTTGTGCCCTGTGCTCAGCACTGCTGAGGCCACCCCTGGAGTCCTGTGTCCAGTTCTGGGCTCCTCAGCTCAAGAAGGACCTTGAGAGACTTGAAGGTGTGCAGAGAAGGGCAAGGAGGCTGGGGAGGGGTCTGGAGCACAGCCCTGTGAGGAGAGGCTGAGGGAGCTGGGGTTGCTTAGCCTGCAGAAGAGGAGGCTCAGGGAGACCTTCTTGCTCTCTCCAACTCCCTGCAGGGAGGTTGGAGCCAGCTGGGGGTTGGGCTCTTCTGCCAGGCCCCCAGCAGCAGAACAAGAGGACACAGTCTCAAGCTGTGCCAGGGGAGGTTGAGGCTGGAGGTGAGGAGAAAGTTCTTCCCATCCAGAGAGATTGGCCCTTGGGATGTGCTGCCCGGGGAGGTGGTGGAGTCACCATCCCGGGAGGTGTTTAGTAAGAGCCTGGATGAGGCCCTTGGTGCCAGGGTTGAGTTGATCAGATGGTGCTGGGTGAGGGGTTGGACTGGATGATCTCAAGGGCCTTTTCCAACCTGGTTAATTCCAATTCTAGTTCTAACTCTACCACCTCTTTGTCCCCCTGTCAGAGGAGCCCACCTTGCTTCAGGCTGGGGACTGGGAACTTGAGATGTCATCATAAAGCAAAGATGTAGCTGTGAGTCACCTTCTGTGAGAGGAGAATGTGCCTGGCAGGAAAGAAAAGCTCTGAGAGCGCATTGTTCCTTCCTTCCCCCTCTCCTGCTGTGAGTGATGAGTGCAGAGCAGGAGAACAAAGGTGGTGTTAATAGGAAAATGGGCTGGGCTGGTGGGAAGCTCTTCTCCAGGTCTCCTTTATTGCTCCAGCTTTAGCCTGCCTGGATTGTTTGTAAGAGCTCAGAGCTTTCAAGCTTTATCTAACAGTCCTGGAGAGGAGATGGAGCAGAGTGGCCTCATTTAGGGGATCACAGAATTGTTTGGGCTGGAAAAGCTCTCTGAGGTCACCCTGTCCAAGCAGCAGCCCAACCCCACCAGGGCCACCAAACAATGCCCCCAGGGGCCATGGCCACAGGTTCCTTGGACACCTCCAGGCATGGGGACTCCACCACCTCCCTGGGCAGCCTGGGACAGTCCCTGACCACTCTGGCAGCAAAGAAATTCTTCCTCAGCTCCAACCTGAATCTCCCTGGCACAATTTCATTGCCTCTCCTTCTATCACCTGAGCCTAGGGAGCAGAGCCCAAGCCCCACCTGGCTCCAGCCTCCTCGCAGGGAGCTGCAGAGAGCAAGGAGGTCTCCCTCAGCCTCCTCTGCTCCAGGCTCACCACCCCCAGCTCCCTCAGCTGCTCCTCCCCAGCCCTCTTCTCCAGACCCTTCCCCAGCTCCCTTGCCCTTCTCTGGCCCTGCTCCAGCCTCTCAAGGTCCTGCTGGCAATGAGGAGCCCCAAACCTGAGCTCAGGATTCAAGCTGCATCCTCACCAGTGCAGTGCTCATAAAGTGCTCAAGTGGCTTGGTGGGGAGAAGTGCTGCAGAGGTAAGCAAGTGAAACCCCCTTGGTGAGCCAATGAATTGGCAGGACTGGCATATGCTGAAGGCCAGGAACTGAGGGTTTATGTTTTATAGCACATCTTTAGTTCTCCCTCCTCCTCAGTGTGTTGAGAATCTGGGACCATGGTGCGTGTCTAAGTCAGAGCTGCCATTGCTGCTCTCAGCCCTGGCTTCCAAGCTGGCCACTGAGGGAAGCTCACCAGGGAACTCCAGGCCAGTCAGTCTCACCTCTGTGCCCGGGAAGATCATGGAGCAGATCCTCCTGGAGGCACTAATGACTCAGAAGAATAGTGAAGAGGTGATTTGGAACAGTCAGCATGGCTTTGCCAAGGGCAAATCCTACCTGACACACCTGGTGGCCTTCTATGAGCAGGTGACAGCATTAATAGCTGAGGGGAGAGCAGCTGATGTCGTTTCCCTGGCCCTGAGCAGAGCCTTCGGCACTGTCCTGCACCACCTCCTGCTCTCCAGGCTGGTGACACATGGGTCTGATGGGTGACCACCAGATGGGTACAGAACTGGCTTGATGGCTGCACCCAAAGAGTGGCTGTCAATGGGTCCATGGCCCAGGGGAGGCCAGGGACAAGCAGAGTCCCTCAGGGATCAGCCCTGGGACCAGGCTTGTTCAACACCTCTGTGGGGGCCATGGACAGTGGCACTGAGTGCAGCCTCAGCAGGTTTGCTGCTGACACCAAGCTGTGTGGTGCAGCAGACAGCTGGAGGGAAGGGATCCATCCAGAGGGACCTGGGCAGGCTGGAGAGGTGGGCACAAGCCAACCTCAGGAGCTTCAACAAGACCAAGGGCAGGGTCCTGCAGCTGGGTGGAGGCAATGCCAGGCACAAATCCAGGCTGGGCAGGGACTGGCTGGAGAGCAGCCCTGAGGAGAGAGACTTGGGGGTGCTGGGGGAGGAGAAGCTCAACAGGAGCTCTCAGGGTGCACTTGCAGCCCGGAAAGCCAATCAGAGCCTGGGCTGCAGCAGAAGTGTGGCCAGCAGGGCAAGGGAGGGGATTCTGCCCCTCTGCTCAGCCCTGCTGAGACCCCACCTGGAGCACTGCCTCCAGTTCTGGAGCCCCTATTGCAAGAGGGATCTGGAGGGGCTGGAAGGTGTCCAGAGCAGGGCCAGGAGGAGGAGCAGAGGGCTGGAGCAGCTCTCCTGTGAGCACAGACTGAAGGAGTTGGGGCTGTTCAGGCTGGAGAAGAGAAGGCTCCCAGGTGACCTCCTTGTGGCCTTCCAGGATCTGCAGGGGGCTACAGGCAGGCTGGGGAGGGACTGCTCAGGATCCCAGGGAGTGACAGGACTAGGGGGAATGGACTGAAGCTGGAGGTGGGGAGATTGAGGCTGGAGGGGAGGAGGAAGTTCTTCCCCATGAGAGTGGTGAAGCCCTGGAATGGGTTGTGCAGGGAGGTGGTTGAGGCCCCGTCCCTGGAGGGGTTTAAGCCCAGGCTGGATGAGGCTGTGGGCAGCCTGATCTGACCCCCATGGCAGGGGGTTGGATCTGGCTGATCCTTGTGGTCCCTTCCAACCCTGACTGATACTATGATTCTAGGCACAGACAAGGGCCGGAGGAGGCCAACAAGATGGGCAGAGGGTCGGAGAACCTCCCCTGTGGGGCCAGGCTGGGAGAGTTGTGGCTGTTCAGCCTGGAGAAGAGAAGGCTCCAGGGAGACCTCAGAGCAGCCTTCCAGGACCTGAAGGGCTCCAGGAGAGCTGGGGAGGGACTTTGGACCAGGGCTGGGAGTGCCAGGCTGAGGAACAATGGCTTTGAGCTGGGAGAGGGGAGACTGAGACTGGAGGTGAGGAAGAAATTGTTGGCTGTGAGGCTGGGGAGACTCTGGCCCAGGCTGCCCAGGGAGGCTGTGGCTGTCCCCTGCCTGGAGGTGTTCAAGGCCAGGCTGGATGAGGCCTTGAGCAGCCTGTGCTGGTGGGAGGTGTCCCTGCCCATGGCAGGGGTTGGAGCTGGGTGAGCTTTAAGGTCCCTTCCACCCCAACCCATTCTGTGGCTCTGTGGATCTCTGTGGCTCCTGCCTGAGCTTCAGGCTGCAGATGGAGGAGAAAGCACTGCTGAGCCCTGCTGCTGAGCCCTGCTGCTGAGCCCTGCTGCTGAGCCCTGCTGCTGAGCCCTGCTGCTGAGCTGCTGAGCCCTGCTGCTGAGCCCTGCTGCTGAGCCCTGCTGCTGAGCCCTGCTGCTGAGCCAGCTTCCCCTGAGACTCTGGCAGGCTGAGTGGTGGAAGGGGACCTGGGAGCTGCTGGGGTTTTGTTGTTGTTCAGCTTGCAAGCTTCTGCTTCTGCCCTTACTGAGACCTTTGGAGGCTTGCAGTGCAGTCCTCAGCTGTTTCTGAAGCCCAGCTGCTTAGTGCAGGATATTTCTCCTTCCTTTCCCCCACATCTAAGGGCACTCAGCTGAACTGGGACCTGGAGGGGGTTTGGATGGGCTTGGGGAGACAGCCTCCTCCTCTTCCAAGCTAGCTGCTGCCTGCTGCACAGATTGCTTTCAGTCCCTGAAAAAAAACCCTCCAGCTTTACCCTAACTGTACAGTCAGCACCAGAAACATTTTACCACGGCCCCTGCCCTGTTTCTGGTGCTGTGCATCTTTGGAGCATGCAGGTGTTGGCAATGGAGACCTTGGCAAGGACTTGGAAGGGCTTGGGGTGCTGGGGGGAGAAGCTGGGCAGGAGGCAGCACTGGGCACTGGCAGCACAGGAGGCCAAGGGCAGCCTGGGCTGCAGCCAAAGCAGTGTGGCCAGAGCTGGAGAGAGGATCCTGCCCCTCTGCTCTGCCCTGGGGAGACCTCCCCTGCAGGGCTGGCTCCAGCTCTGGGGTCCCAGACAAGAGGGGCATGGAGCTGATGGAGAGGCTCCAGAGGAGGCCATGAAGATGATCAGAGGGCTGCAGAACCTCCCCTGTGGGAACAGTTGGGGCTGTGCAGCCTGGAGAAGAGAAGGCTCCAGGGAGACCTCAGAGCTGCAGTTCAGTATCTGAAGGGGACCTGCAGGCAGGCTGGGGAGGGACTGCTCAGAGGGGCTGTGGGGAGAGGGTGTGGGACAATGGCTGGAACCTGGAGCAGGGCAGGTTGAGGTTGGCCATCAGGAGGAAGCTCTGCACCACGAGGCTGGTGAAACCCTGCAAGAGGTTGCCCAGGGATGTGGTGGAGGCTCCACCCCTGGAGACGTTCAGGGGTCAGGCTTGATGTGGCCCTGAGCCACCTGCTCCCGTTGGAGAGGTCCCTGCTGCCTGCAGGGGGGTTGGACAGGAGGAGCTTTGAGGATCCCTTCTGACCCAATGCAATAATGTGGATCTTTACACTCCCCAGCTGGCTGAATGCCAGTCACCAGCAGCTCCAGAGAAAATGAGGAGCCTGAAAGGACAGGGGTGGGGCTGGGGAGCAGGGGCAGAAGGGACAGGGGGTGGGGAGCAGGGGCAGAAAGGACAGGGGCAGAAAGGACAGGGGGTGGGGAGCAGGGGCAGAAAGAACAGGGGTGGGGCTGGGGAGCAGGGGCAGAAGGGACAGGGGCAGAAGGGACAGGGGGTGGGGAGCAGGGGCAGAAGGGACAGGGGGTGGGGAGCAGGGGCAGAAGGGACAGGGGGTGGGGAGCAGGGGCAGAAGGGACAGGGGCAGAAGGGACAGGGGGTGGGGAGCAGGGGCAGAAGGGACAGGGGCAGAAGGGACAGGGGGTGGGGAGCAGGGGCAGAAGGGACAGGGGCAGAAGGGACAGGGGGTGGGGAGCAGGGGCAGAAGGGACAGGGGTGGGGCTGGGGAGCAGGGGCAGAAGGGACAGGGGTGGGGAGCAGGGGCAGAAGGGACAGGGGTGGGGAGCAGGGGCAGAAAGGACAGGGGTGGGGAGCAGGGGCAGAAGGGACAGGGGCAGAAAGGACAGGGGCTGGGGAGCAGGGGCAGAAGGGACAGGGGGTGGGGAGCAGGGGCAGAAAGGACAGGGGCAGAAAGGACAGGGGTGGGGAGCAGGGGCAGAAGGGACAGAGGGTGGGGAGCAGGGGCAGAAAGGACAGGGGGTGGGGAGCAGGGGCAGAAAGGACAGGGGATGGGGAGCAGGGGCAGAAGGGACAGGGGCTGGGGAGCAGGGGCAGAAGGGACAGGGGCTGGGGAGCAGGGGCAGAAGGGACAGGGGCAGAAAGGACAGGGGTGGGGAGCAGGGGCAGAAGGGACAGGGGCAGAAAGGACAGGGGGTGGGGAGCAGGGGCAGAAGGGACAGGGGCAGAAAGGACAGGGGGTGGGGAGCAGGGGCAGAAGGGACAGGGGCAGAAAGGACGGGGTGGGGAGCAGGGGCAGAAGGGACAGGGGCAGAAAGGACAGGGGGTGGGGAGCAGGGGCAGAAGGGACAGGGGGTGGGGAGCAGGGGCAGAAGGGACAGGGGGTGGGGAGCAGGGGCAGAAAGGACAGGGGGTGGGGAGCAGGGGCAGAAAGGACAGGGGCAGAAAGGACAGGGGTGGGGAGCAGGGGCAGAAAGGACAGGGGCAGAAAGGACAGGGGCTGGGGAGCAGGGCAGAAAGGACAGGGGCAGAAAGGACAGGGGCTGGGGAGCAGGGGCAGAAAGGACAGGGGCAGAAAGGACAGGGGCTGGGGAGCAGGGGCAGAAGGGACAGGGGGTGGGGAGGGGAGGCAGGGGCAGAAAGGACAGGGGCAGCAAAGGACAGGGGCTGGGGAGCAGGGGCAGAAGGGACAGGGGGGTGGGGAGCAGGGCAGAAAGGACAGGGGCAGGGCTGGGGAGCAGGGGCAGAAAGGGACAGGGGGTGGGGAGCAGGGGCAGAAAGGACAGGGGCAGAAAGGACAGGGGGTGGGGAGCAGGGGCAGAAAGGACAGGGGGTGGGGAGCAGGGGCAGAAAGGACAGGGGCAGCAAAGGACAGGGGGTGGGGAGCAGGGGCAGAAAGGACAGGGGCAGAAAGGACAGGGGCTGGGGAGCAGGGGCAGAAGGGAAGGGACAGGGGCTGAGGAGCAAGGGCAGAAGGGAAAGGGGGTGGGGAGCAGGGGCAGAAAGGACAGGGGCAGAAAGGACAGGGGGTGGGGAGCAGGGGCAGAAAGGACAGGGGCAGAAAGGACAGGGGCTGGGGAGCAGGGGCAGAAGGGACAGGGGCTGAGGAGCAGGGGCAGAAGGGACAGGGGGGCTGAGGAGCAAGGACAGAAGGGACAGGGGCTGAGGAGCAAGGGGCAGGAAGGGACAGCAGGGGCTGAGGGGCTGAGGAGCAAGGGCAGAAGGGACAGGGGCTGGTGAGGAGGGGCAGAAAGGACAGGGGCTGGGCAGCAGGGGACCTGTGGTGATGGCAGCTACTTACTTCATCCTTGCTGCATTCTATGACCATAGGGAATAGGTAGTTGTGTGTCCATGAGAAGAATGAATTGGTGTTGGTTTGTTGGTAGGAGAAGGGGGGTGGGGGGCAGAAAGTGCTTGCTGTCCCCTGTGGTGACCTAATAGCTCAGGCTGCTCCATTTAGCAGTGGATCTGAATCCTGGCAGAAAAGGCAAGGAGCAGGAAAATTCCCTCCTAATGGGCCCAGATGGGCTTGGAACATCCTCTGATGGTCTGTACCTCTGCAAGCCATGCTCTGGCTTCCTTGCTGTCTACTACTACCTGAAGGGAGGTTGTAGCCAGGTGGGGGTTGGGCTCTTCTGCCAGGCCCCCAGCACCAGAACGAGAGGACACAGTCTCAGGCTGGGCCAGGGAGGTTGAGGCTGGAGGTGAGGAGAAAGTTCTTCCCAGCAAGAGAGATTGGCCATTGGGATGTGCTGCCCAGGGAGGTGGTGGAGTCCCTGTGCCTGGAGGTGTTCAGGAAAGGCTTGGATGTGGCACTTGGAGCCATGGTTTAGTTAGTCAGGAGGTGTTAGGGATTAGGTACTAAGTTGGAGTCCCCATCCCTGGAGGTGTTTAGGAAGAGCCTGGATGAGGCACTTGGTGCCATGGTTGAGTTGATCAGATGGTGCTGGGTGAGAGGTTGGACTGGATGATCTCCAAGGTCTCTTCCAACCTGGTTTATCCTATCCTATCCTATCCTATCCTATCCTATCCTATCCTATCCTATCCTATCCTATCCTATCCTATCCTATCCTATCCTATCCTATCCTATCCTACCCTACCCTATCCTACCCTATTCCATTCCATCCCATTCCATTCCATCCCATTCCATTCCATTCCATTCCATTCCATCATTCCATTCCATCCCATTCCATTCCACTCCATTCCACTCCACTCCATTCCACTCCATTCCATTCCATTCCATTCCATTCCACTCCATTCCATTCCATTCCATCCCATCCCATCCCATCCCAAACATCCATGCTTTCCACCAGGAAGGGTCCTGGTAGTGATGCTGATGCTCAAATCAGTTTTTCCCCTCCTCTTGCAGGAGAGCTGGGGCCAGCTCTGTCAGCTTCCACCTGCTCTGGTTCAAGATGGCACTTTGGGACCTGGCTCAGTGGCCATGGTGGTCTCAGGTGGATGGTTGGACTCCATGATCTTAGAGGTCTTTCCCAGCCAGAATGATTCTCTAAGAGAAATGGGAGCTGGTCACTTCTGGCCTTAGGAGTTTAGGTCTGGTAGTGATGAACCTCCACTTCTTCCTGTCTCAGGAAGGGAACTCTTCATTCTCTCAGCCTCTTGCATCTTACCCCACAGCAGCAGCAGCATATCTGGCAGTGGCTTAAAGGCAGCTGTGCCTTTAAAACTGAATTGCCTGTGATGGAGGAAACCTGAGAGCAGAGGACGGAGCCCAATGCCTCCTGCGCAGCTCAAGCTCTTTGGAGGGGCTGCTCCTCAGCCTCCTCCCTGCCCCTTCCCGCTGGGGCCAAAGTGCTCCCAGCCACAAAAGCAGCGCTGGGAGCGCCTGGGTGGAGGCATCACGGCTTTCCATGGTGGATTCTGGGGTCTCCACTGCGGGCTGCTTCCTGCCCCAGGCCGCTGGCCCTGCGGGATCCGGTGCAGCGGTGCTGAAGGGAGGCTTCCTCGGCTGGGCGGGGGCCGCAGTGGCACCTGGAGAGACCTTCCCCTTCCTGCCGATGACTGTAACCGTGTGAGTGCTCATTCCCCTCTGCCTGTCTCCTTTCCCTTCTCCCCTTTGCTTGGCCTTTGTTGTTTGGGCTTTTTCTTACTTCCTCTCCATTCATTTCTTGGCCTTTGCAGGAGGCTCAGTTGTGCATGGTGGTGATGGGATGGCAGCAGGCATCTCCCCACCACACCGAGGTCAGCTGCTAGCCAAGGGCTGTCCTTGAGCCCCTCTGCTTCTCCTTTGTTCTCCCTCTTCTCCTGCGGGTTGGATTCCCTGCTCCTCTCCGAGTCGTCTTTGCTGCTTGTTTTCCTTTCCCTCTCAAGTTCCCTGTCCCAAATCTTTGCTTCACAGATTCAGAGAATGGGTTGGGTTGGAAGGGACCTCAAAGCTCATCCTGCCATGGGCAGGGACACCTCCCACCAGCCCAGCTTGCTCAAAGCCTCATCCAGCCTGGCCTTGAACACCTCCAGGGAGGAGACATCCACAGCCTCCCTGGGCAGCCTGTGCCAGGCTCTCCCCAGCCTCACTGGAATGAATTTCTTCCTTATATCCAGCTGGAGCACGCTCTGCTGTGGGGTTGCTCTCCTTAACCTTAACCTTAACCCCTTCCTCTCAGTTCCATGGCAGGCTGTATGCAATGGGGGCCTGAAAGCGCCCAGCCTGACAAAGACTTGTTGTTTCTCTGCTCTGGAAAAGGATTGCTTCAGGCAAGTGTGGAAGCTCAGACTTCTCATGAGCTCGTGCAGGGCGGTTGCTTTGTGCAGCACCTGCCCTGCCTCAGGCTCCTCAGGAGCTACGAATCCTCAGTGGCTTCAAACTAGGGCAGAGCAGATTGAGATTAGATGTGAGGAACAAGTTCTGCACCAGGAGGCTGCTGGAACCCTGGAACAGGTTGCCCAGGGAAGTGGTTGAGGCTCCATCCCTGGAGATGTTCAAGGTGAGGCTGGAGAGGGCTGTGGGCAGGCTGCTCCAGGGGAGGATGTCCCTGCTGAGTGCAGGGGGTGGACTGGATGAGCTTTGGAGGTCCCTTCCAACCCAGAGCACTCTGTGAAATGTGGCTGTGTGATAGGTGGTGCTGTGGGCAGACAGACAGACAGACAGACATGCTCAGTGTTGTCCCCCTGTCTGCAGCCTGCTGGCCTTTGCTCTGCCCTGTTGCTGATGCCAGGGCTGTTTGCTGGAAGACCTCTCAAACCTCCAAGGGGTACTGAGGGCCCTGGGCTGTGGGGAGGCTCTCGCTGGTCTGAAGTGGCTCTCAGCAAGCTGGCAGCTTGCATCTTAAGACCTTGAGCCCTTGCTTTAGCTGCTTGCTTCTGTCTCAGGCTTCAGAAATGGAGGATCCAGGCCCTTTCTCTTCCCCTCATGAATTTGCAGCCACTCTCCTAAGGACTTGTATTCTCCAAGGCAAAGTGCTGTGGTGCCTGTTCTTGCTAGAAGGTTTTTTTCCACCCCTTCATCTGAATCACACCAGGCTAGGGTGAGGTTTCAAACCTGGGGTAGGGCATTGCATTAGGCACCCCAGAGGTCCAGATGACTCCAAAAAGCTCTGCTGCTGTGCTGAGCTGCCTGTGCTCCTGTGTGGATTACCCCTGAAGAAGACAGAGAAGGTGGCTGGACTCCATCTAAAGCTTTAGCTCAAGAGAGACTTCTGTGTGAGACAGGACCCAAAGCATCTTGGCTGTTAGGCACTTAAGAGCACTCTGGTTTTAAAAGAGCAGGCACTCAGCATTCTCCTGGGTGACAATCTTGTTCTGTGAAGCTCTTGGGGCTGTGGGCAGCTGTGGCTTTAGTTCCTGCCAGGAATTCATTGCAGAATATTCTGGCCTCAATAGAAAAGGAGAAAAGGAGAGGTCCCAGAAGACTGGAAGCTGCCAAGGTGGTGCCCATCCACAAGCAGGGCTGGCTGGAGGAGCCAGGGAATGACAGGCCTGTCAGCCTGACCCCAGTGCCAGGCAAGGTCATGGAACAGGTCATCCTGAGTGTAATCACTCAGCACTTACAGGGTGGCCAAGGGCTCAGGCCCAGCCAACATGGATTTAGGAAGGGCAGGTCCTGCCTGACCAACCTGATCTCCTTCCATGCCCAGGTGACTGCCTGGTGGATGTGGGGCAGGCTGTGGATGTGGTCTGCCTGGACTTCAGCAAGGCCTTTGACACTGTCCCCACAGCAAACTCCTGGCCAAGCTGTCAGCCCCTGGCTTGGACAGCAGCACTCTGAGCTGGGTAAGGAACTGGCTGGAGGCTGAGCCCAGAGAGTGGTGGTGAATGGTGCCACAGCCAGCTGGCAGCCAGGCACCAGTGGTGTGCCCCAGATATCAGTGCTGGGCCCCAGCCTCTTCAACATCTTTATTGATGATCTGGATGAGGGCATTGAGTCCATCAGCAGTGAATTTGCAGATGACACCAAGCTGGGGGCAGGAGTTGATCTGCTGGAGGGCAGAGAGGCTTTGCAGAGGGACCTCGACAGGCTGCACAGATGGGCAGAGGCCAAGGGCAGGAGATTGAACACATCCAAGTGCCAGGTGCTGCACATTGGCCACAGCAACCCCAGGCAGTGCTACAGGCTGGGGGCAGAGTGGCTGAGAGCAGCCAGGCAGAGAGGGACCTGGGGGTGCTGGTTGATGGGAGGCTGAACATGAGCCTGCAGTGTGCCCAGGCAGCCAAGAGGGCCAATGGCATCCTGGCCTGCATCAGGCAGAGTGTGGCCAGCAGGAGCAGGGAGGTCATTCTGCCCCTGTACACTGCACTGGTTAGGCCACACCTTGAGTCCTGTGTCCAGTTCTGGGCCCCTCAGTTTAGGAAGGAGGTTGACTTGCTGGAAGGTGTCCAGAGAAGGGCAGCAAAGTTGGTGAGGGGTTTGGAGCACAGCCCTGTGAGGAGAGGCTGAGGGAGCTGGGGTTGCTTAGCCTGGAGAAGAGGAGGCTCAGGGGTGACCTTCTTGCTCTCTACAACTACCTGAAGGAGGTTGTAGACAGGCAGAAGCTGGTCTCTTCTACCAGGCAGCCAGCCCCAGAACAAGAGGACACAGTCTCAAGCTGTGCCAGGGGAGGTTTAGACTGGATGTGAGGAAGAAGTTCTACACAGAGAGACAGATTGCCCATTGGGATGTGCTGCCTGGGGAGGTGGTGGAGTCCCCATCCCTGGAGGTGTTCAGGAGGAGACTTGCTGGGGTGCTTGGTGCCATGGGTTAGTTGTTTGGGTGGGTTGGATTGGTTGATGGGTTGGACATGATGATCTTGAAGGTCTCTTCCAACCTGGTGTAGTGTATTATTATTGTGTTATTATTATTGTATGATTGGAGCCCAGCATCTTTCTGCCCAAGGTAATGAGGCCTTAGTGCTTTGTCTCTGTGGCTGCCAGAGATTTGCAAAGGGAAGGGAAAATTTCCTGGTGGGTTAACCTTCTGATGAAGAAAGGCAAATCAGGGAGGACTTCCTTGATGAAGCAGGCCTTGAGTCCTGGAATTTTCTGTTGCCAGCCTGCCCCTTTTGGGAGCAGATGAGTCTCAGCTGGGCTGGAAGAGGTTCTTGCACCACCCCAAGCAAAGGGAAGGTTAAGAGTTCAACCATGCAAGACAATGAGCAGGAAAAAAGAGGCCAAACAGACTGTGTGAGAAAGCAGAAGGCCTCTTCTGTTATCATATTGCCCAAGAAAGAAGCAGCAGCAATCTGAATCATCTCAGTTTCCCCTGCCCCCTGATGCTGAATCTTTCTCCTTGCACAACAGTGTCCTTCTTCCTCCAGGGCAGGGCATTACCCTTCCTTCACAACAGGGAATTCTTTTGCTTCACCACTTGGTGGAGGGAAACTGCTCTCCACTCCTGGGCTGCAGCAAGAGAAGTGTGGCCAGCAGGGCCAGGGAGGGATTCTGCCCCTCTGCTCAGACCACAGCTGCAGCTCTGGGGCCAGCTCTGGAGCCTCTGTGCCAGGAAGGCTCTGGAGGGGCTGGAAGGTGTCCAGAGCAGGGCCAGGAGGAGGAGCAGAGGGCTGGAGCTGCTCTGCTCTGCAGACAGCCTGAGAGAGTTGGGCTTGTGCAGGCTGCAGAGGAGAAGGCTCCCAGGAGACCTTCTGGTGGCCTCCCAGGATCTGCAGGGGGCTGCAAGCAAGCTGGGGAGGGACTTTGGAGGGTTTGAGGGAGGGATAGGACTGGGGGGATGGAGCAGAACTAGAAGTGGGGAGCTTGAGCTTGGCTGTGAGGAAGAAGTTGTTGCCCATGAGGGTGGTGAGAGCCTGGCCCAGGCTGCCCAGGGAGGTGGTGGCAGCCTCCTGGCTGGAGGTGTTTGCAGCCAGGCTGGAGGTGGCTGTGAGCAACCTGCTGTGGTGTGAGGTGTCCCTGCCCATGGCAGGGGGTTGGGGCTGGCTGAGCCTTGAGGTCCCTTCCAGCCCTGACAGTTCTGTGGCTCTGTGAGAGCTGAAGGCACTGCTGGGATGCTGCTCTCCCTGGGTGCTGAGTGGCTGTGTTCCCAGCTCAGAAATGGCTCTTGGGCACTTTCTCTTCCCGGGCACTGTGCCTACAGCTCCCAGCATGCCCACAGTGCCAGAGCAGCCTTTTTCCTGTCTGGAGCTGAAGGCTCACGTCATTTCCCAGCTGCTGCAGCAAAGAGGGAGCCTCTCCTGAGGTTTTTTTCCCTTTCCTAGGGAAATGGAGCTGTGCCCTGGCTTGCAGATGCTGTGACTGCATCTGCTGGCTGGCTGGCAGCAGAGCTGCAGAACACTGCTGACTTCAGGAGGGCTTCAGGAGTTTGTCCACCTGGCACTTTGTCCTGGGGATCTGTACACCTGCACAGCAAGGTGCACAACAGCTAAGCAACCTCTTCTTTGCCTTCTGCCCTGCTTCCTAGCACTCCTTTCCCCTCTCCCTGACCCACTCCCAGTTTCCCCTCCCCCCAGCTCCGTTCCTAGCAGGTTGTCTTTTGCATGCACGTTTCACAGAGGCACAGCCTGCTGCTTTCCCACTGCTCCCCCAGCTCCTGCAGCCTTCCCTTCCCTGCCATATGGGAGGATGGAGCTGGAGTGGTGGCTCCCAGGTTGCTCTCTGCACTGTGTCTGCAGGTTAGGTACCTTTGCCAGGCAGCTAAGCTGTTGGAGCCTCCCAAGCCCCCTGTTTCCCCTCCTCCACCCAAGAAATCCTTCAGTCACAATGAATCTGGCAGAGGTGAGGCTGCTCTGCTTCGTGGGAAGCTGGGACTCTGCTGCTGGTAGCAATAAAGCCACAGTAAGGAACCTGTGGAGAGGATGCTGAAACTCCTTCAAGCCACCACAGACGCCCTGGGAGCTGTGGGTGTTTGGAGGGTCAGAGGACAGCGGCAGGCAGTGCTGGGAGCCAGCAGTGCTTTGTGATTTGCAGGCTGGCTGGTTTGGAGGCCAGCTCCCAGCCCCGGCTGCCATCCCTCCTTGCTGCAGCTATTTATAGAGCGGCAAATTCCTCCCCAGCCCTCAAGCCCGCGGGAGTGGGCTGCTCCCTTCCGAAAAGCAGACTTCCTCAGGAGGTGTTTCCTGTTTGCTCTGCAGCTCAGGAGCCCTTGCACCCTGCCGGAGCTCTGCTCTGAAGAGGCTGCCCTGGGGGGAGTCAGCCCTGTCTCAGTTGCAGAGCTGGGCTTTGCCGGCGCCCCCCAGCTTAGGCTTTGCCGGCGCCCCAGCTTAGGCTTTGCCTTTGGCGCCCCAGCTTAGGCTTTGCCGGGGGCCCAGCTTAGGCTTTGCCGGGGCCCAGCTTAGGCTTTGCCGGCGGCCCAGCTTAGGCTTTGCCGGCGCCCCAGCTTAGGCTTTGCCGGCGGCCCAGCTTAGGCTTTGCCGGGGGCCCAGCTTAGGCTTTGCCGGCGCCCTAGCTTAGGCTTTGCCGGGGCCCAGCTTAGGCTTTGCCGGGGGCCCAGCTTAGGCTTTGCCGGCGCCCCAGCTTAGGCTTTGCCTTAGGCTTTGGGCCCAGCTTAGGCTTTGCCGGCGCCCCAGCTTAGGCTTTGCCGGCGCCCCAGCTTAGGCTTTGCCGGCGCCCCAGCTTAGGCTTTGCCGGGGGGCCCAGCTTAGGCTTTGCCTTAGGCTTTGCCGGGGCCCAGCTTAGGCTTTGCCGGGGGCCCAGCTTAGGCTTTGCCGGGGGCCCAGCTTAGGCTTTGCCGGGGGCCCAGCTTAGGCTTTGCCGGGGGCCCAGCTTAGGCTTTGCCGGGGGCCCAGCTTAGGCTTTGCCGGGGGCCCAGCTTAGGCTTTGCCGGGGGCCCAGCTTAGGCTTTGCTGGAAGCCCTGCAGGAGGTTGGGGTCTCTCTTCCCCCATGCTGCTGTGAAGGCTTGTGCCAAAGTGCCAGGTTGCTGCACTTCGGTCACACCAACCCCAGGCAGAGCTACAGGCTGGGGGCAGAGTGGCTGAGAGCAGCCAGGCAGAGAGGGACCTGGGGGGAGTGGTGGAGAGCAGCTGAACAGGAGCCAGCAGTGTGCCCAGGGGGCCAAGAAGGCCAAGGGCATCCTGGCCTGCAGCAGGCAGAGTGTGGCCAGCAGGAGCAGGGAAGTCCTTGTGCCCTGTGCTCAGCACTGCTGAGGCCACCCCTGGAGTCCTGTGTCCAGTTCTGGGCTCCTGAGGTCAAGAAGGACCTTGAGAGACTTGAAGGTGTGCAGAGAAGGGCAAGGAGGCTGGGGAGGGGTCTGGAGCACAGCCCTGTGAGGAGAGGCTGAGGGAGCTGGGGTTGCTTAGCCTGCAGAAGAGGAGGCTCAGGGGAGACCTTCTTGCTCTCTCCAGCTCCCTGAAGGGAGGTTGTAGCCAGCTGGGGGTTGGTCTCTTCTCCCATGCAACCAGCACCAGAACAAGAGGCCACAGTCTCAAGCTGTGCCAGGGGAGGTTTAGGCTGGAGGTGAGGAGAAAGTTCTTCCCAGCAAGAGGAATTGGCCTTTGGAATGTGCTGCCCAGGGAGGTGGTGGAGTCACCATACCCTGGAGGTGTTTAAGTAGAGCCTGGATGTGTCCCTTGGAGCCATGGTTTAGTTGTCAGGAGATGCTGGGTGAGAGGTTGGACTTGATGAGCTCTGAGGTCTTTTCCAACCTTATTGATTCTCTGATTATGAGAATGCACCCAGGTGAGCAGAGCCCTGCCCATGGCAGGGGGGTTGGAGCTGGATGGCCCTTGTGGTCCCTTCCAACCCTGACAGTTGTGTGACCCTGTGAATGAAGGGCTCCATAAAAGAGCATGGGTGTTTGCTGGTGGTGTGTCTGTCTGCAGCTGGGTGTCTTATGGCTGCTTTTGGGGACTGGGAGCAGTGGGATGTGGGAGGGGATTCTGCCCCTCTGCTCTGCTCTGCTCTGCTCAGACCCCACCTGCAGCACTGCCTCCAGTTCTGGGGCCCCCAGAGGGACATGGAGCTGTTGGAGTGGGTCCTGAGGAGGCCACGAAGATGTGCAAGCTGATTCACTTCTTCCATCATGAAGGAGAGGAGTTCCTCTTATGAGGTGTGATGGGAGTGATGAGTGAGGAGAGCAGAGATGCCCCCTGACAGTGCTGCAGAGCTTAGGCTGAGAGCTCTGCTGAGACCCCACCTGGAGTACTGCCTCCAGTTCTGGAGCCCCTATTGCAAGAGGGATGTGGAGGGGCTGGAAGGTGTCCAGAGCAGGGCCAGGAGGAGGAGCAGAGGGCTGGAGCAGCTCTCCTGTGAGGACAGACTGAAGGAGTTGGGGCTGTTCAGGCTGGAGAAGAGAAGGCTCCCAGGTGACCTCATGGTGGCCTTCCAGGATCTGCAGGGGGCTACAGGAAGGCTGGGGAGGGACTGCTCAGGATCTCAGGGAGTGATAGGACTAGGGGGAACGGAATGAAGCTGGAAATAGGGAGATTCAGGCTGGATGTGAGGAGGAAGTTCTTCCCCATGAGAGTGGTGAAGCCCTGGAATGGGTTGTGCAGGGAGGTGGTTGAGGCCCCGTCCCTGGAGGGGTTTAAGCCCAGGCTGGCTGAGGCTGTGGGCAGCCTGATCTAGTGTGGGGTGTCCCTGCCCATGGCAGGGGGGTTGGAACTGGCTGATCCTTGTGGTCCCTTCCAACCCTGACTGATTTTATGATTCTATGATCTTCAGCCAGGAAGATGATCAGAGGCTGGAGAAGCTCCCCTGTGGGGACAGGCTGAGAGAGTTGGGGCTGTCCAGCCTAGAGAGGAGAAGGCTCCAGGGAGACCTTAAAGCAGCCTCCCAGTACCTGAAGGGGCTCCAGGAGAGCTGGGGAGGGACTCTGGGCAAGGGCTGGGGGTGCCAGGACGAGCTGCCTCTGCCGGCGTGTAAACTGCTCAGCGTTGTAAACCCCTTGGCAGCCTCCCTGCTCTCTGTGTACGGCTCCGTCGTGCCTGCTGCCTGCCCCAGCACAGTGTGCTGCACTCTTGTATGAATAAGCACTTTCAGGCAGTGATGTTTCTGGTCCTCAGAGGCTGTGAATTTGAGCTCTGCAGTGTTCTCCTCCCTCCCTCCTCCCTCCCTTCCTCTCTCCCGGGCAGGGTTGCTCCCGTCTGCCTGGCCGCGGTGCTGCCACAGCGCTCTGAGGGGCTGCAGGCGCTGCTCCCTGGGCTGAGGGCTGGCAGCCTGGCTGGTGAAGGAGGCCAGGAGGGGTTTGCAGGACTGGGGAGGAGAAGCTGGGGATGAATGGGAGCTGTGAAGTCACTCTGCTCCACCAATGAGGGCTGGCTGCAGCCAGGCAGCTCCGGATGCCTCGGGATGCTGGGACAAATCTTACCTTGGCTGATTTGATGCTCTCTGTCTGAGCTGAGTGTGCACCCCAGAGTTGCTAGGTTAGGCCCAGTCCTTCCTGAGTGTTCTCTGAGGTGAGTGTTCTCAGGAGGCTGCAGATGCCCAGCCCCCACCTTGCATTTCCTCTGCATGTGTGACTTTGCCTCTCCTATGCTTATTTGGCACCACTGCTTCTCTGTCTGGCTGACTCCTTTCACTCCTTCCTTTCAGAAGCTGCCTTCTTCCATCCACCTCCCATCTGATCACTTCTCCTTTACCTGTGCACTGCACAGAGCCTGCTTGATGCCTGCCTGCCTTCCTCCTGGTTCCTCAAGTACCAGTCTGGGGGTGGTGGTGGTGATGTCACTTTCTACATAGAGCAAGGGGGAGGAAGAGCAGCATGGCTAGGGGAGGGTTGCAGGAGGAAGAGCAGAGCAGCATGGCTAGGGGAGGGTTGCAGGAGGAAGAGCAGAGCAGCATGGCTAGGGGAGGGTTGCAGGAGGAAGAGCAGAGCAGCATGGCTAGGGGAGGGTTGCAGGAGGAAGAGCAGAGCAGCATGGCTAGGGGAGGGTTGCAGGAGGAAGAGCAGAGCAGCATGGCTAGGGGAGGGTTGCAGGAGGAAGAGCAGAGCAGCATGGCTAGGGGAGGGTTGCAGGAGGAAGAGCAGAGCAGCATGGCTAGGGGAGGGTTGCAGGAGGAAGAGCAGAGCAGCATGGCTAGGGGAGGGTTGCAGGAGGAAGAGCAGAGCAGCATGGCTAGGGGAGGGTTGCAGGAGGAAGAGCAGAGCAGCATGGCTAGGGGAGGGTTGGTGGAGGAAGAGCAGAGCAGCATGGCTAGGGGAGGGTTGCAGGAGGAAGAGCAGAGCAGCATGGCTAGGGGAGGGTTGCAGGAGGAAGAGCAGAGCAGCATGGCTAGGGGAGGGTTGCAGGAGGAAGAGCAGAGCAGCATGGCTAGGGGGAGGGTTGGTGCAGGAGGAAGAGCAGAGCAGCATGGCTAGGGGAGGGTTGCAGGAGGAAGAGCAGAGCAGCATGGCTAGGGGAGGGTTGCAGGAGGAAGAGCAGAGCAGCATGGCTAGGGGAGGGTTGCAGGAGGAAGAGCAGAGCAGCATGGCTAGGGGAGGGTTGCAGGAGGAAGAGCAGAGCAGCATGGCTAGGGGAGGGTTGCAGGAGGAAGAGCAGAGCAGCATGGCTAGGGGAGGGTTAGGGGAGGGTTGGTGGAGGAAGAGCAGAGCAGCATGGCTAGGGGAGGGTTGGTGGAGGAAGAGCAGAGCAGCATGGCTAGGGGAGGGTTGAGGAGGAAGAGCAGAGCAGCATGGCTAGGGGAGGGTTGCAGGAGGAAGAGCAGAGCAGCATGGCTAGGGGAGGGTTGGTGGAGGAAGAGCAGAGCAGCATGGCTAGGGGAGGGTTGCAGGAGGAAGAGCAGAGCAGCATGGCTAGGGGAGGGTTGCAGGAGGAAGAGCAGAGCAGCATGGCTAGGGGAGGGTTGCAGGAGGAAGAGCAGAGCAGCATGGCTAGGGGAGGGTTGCAGGAGGAAGAGCAGAGCAGCATGGCTAGGGGAGGGTTGCAGGAGGAAGAGCAGAGCAGCATGGCTAGGGGAGGGTTGCAGGAGGAAGAGCAGAGCAGCATGGCTAGGGGAGGGTTGCAGGAGGAAGAGCAGAGCAGCATGGCTAGGGGAGGGTTGGTGGAGGAAGAGCAGAGCAGCATGGCTAGGGGAGGGTTGCAGGAGGAAGAGCAGAGCAGCATGGCTAGGGGAGGGTTGCAGGAGGAAGAGCAGAGCAGCATGGCTAGGGGAGGGTTGGTGGAGGAAGAGCAGAGCAGCATGGCTAGGGGGAGGGTTGGTGGAGGAAGAGCAGAGCAGCATGGCTAGGGAGGGTTGCAGGAGGAAGAGCAGAGCAGCATGGCTAGGGGAGGGTTGCAGGAGGAAGAGCAGAGCAGCATGGCTAGGGGAGGGTTGCAGGAGGAAGAGCAGAGCAGCATGGCTAGGGGAGGGTTGGTGGAGGAAGAGCAGAGCAGCATGGCTAGGGGAGGGTTGGTGGAGGAAGAGCAGAGCAGCATGGCTAGGGGAGGGTTGCAGGAGGAAGAGCAGAGCAGCATGGCTAGGGGAGGGTTGGTGGAGGAAGAGCAGAGCAGCATGGCTATGGGGGAGGGTTGCAGGCAGGAGGAAGAGCAGAGCAGCATGGCTAGGGGAGGGTTGGTGGAGGAAGAGCAGAGCAGCATGGCTAGGGGAGGGTTGGTGGAGGAAGAGCAGAGCAGCATGGCTAGGGGAGGGTTGCAGGAGGAAGAGCAGAGCAGCATGGCTAGGGGAGGGTTGCAGGAGGAAGAAGCAGAGCAGCATGGCTAGGGGAGGGTTGCAGGAGGAAGAGCAGAGCAGCATGGCTAGGGGAGGGTTGGAGGAGGAAGAGCAGAGCAGCATGGCTAGGGGAGGGTTGGTGGAGGAAGAGCAGAGCAGCATGGCTAGGGGAGGGTTGCAGGAGGAAGAGCAGAGCAGCATGGCTAGGGAGGGGAGGTTGGTGGAGGAAGAGCAGAGCAGCATGGCTAGGGGAGGGTTGCAGGAGGAAGAGCAGAGCAGCATGGCTAGGGGAGGGTTGCAGGAGGAAGAGCAGAGCAGCATGGCTAGGGGAGGGTTGCCTGCTTGCTCCCTGCAGAAGCTCAGACTTCTGTTACTCAGCATCCTGTACCAGAGCTTTTGGGTGGTGGCATCAGGAAGCAATTGGGGGGGGGGGGGGCTGGCTGTGGCAGTGACTCTGGTGCCAGTCTCTACTCCAGGAGCTATTTTAGGACCCTCTGCTTGAGCTGCTTCCTCTGCTCGTCTCGGGGGGCAGGAGGGGCAGCTTCGGGAAGTCGCTTCAGAGCCCATCCCATCGCTCTCACCCTCCTGTCACGTTGTTTGCCTTCTCTTCATCCTCTTTTGACTTTCCCTTTCTCTTTCCCCCTTCTCCTCCCATGCTGCTGTTTGCTGCTAGGCCAAGCAGAAAGCATGGAGACGTCTGATATGGCGACAGCAAAGGTAGGATGGAAATGCTGCCGGCCTCACTGTGCGTAAGTGGTTTCGCTTGGCACCTTCTTACTTTGTGTCTCCACCTTCCTCCCCTTTGCCCTGATGCTGGCAGTGCTGCTGGGGCTGATGCTGGGATGCAGGTTCTGGGAGCAGCTCCCTGGCCACAAGGCCTCTGTGCTGCTTTTCTCCTAAGGGTTGAGAAGAAGCTGGGAATGTTGATGCAGAAGACGGAGGAAGGAGCCTGGATGCTGGCAGAGCTTGGCTGCTGTGTGGGAAAGGGACACCAGAGGGTGCTTGAGGGGCAGGCTTCCCGTTCCCAGGGACTGTGGGAGTGGAAAAGCCTTTTGGCAGCCTTCTTTCTTATTTCTTTAATATTTTCTTTCTGGCCAGGATCTGGGGGAGTGCCGAGAGAGAAAGTAATCTGAGCTTCTCGATGCATCCGCCCTGTCCTGTGAGGCTTCTCTGGTGCCTGTGCTGCCGGCTGGTGGCAGGCTGTGAGGTTCTGCTTCCCTGGGGGCTGGCAGCTGGGAAGTCTGTGGAACTGGGTGGGTTGAGATCAGCTTGAGAGGCACAAATGGGAGATGTACACCGTGCATGGCTTCAGCTGTGGGAAGTGCAGGTATCTCATGGCAGGGACCACTGATGGTGGCTCAGAATCATACAGTTGTTAGGCTTGGAAAGGACCTCAAGGATGATCTAATGCCAACCCCTGCCATGGGCAGGGACATCTCACACTACAGCAGGTTGCTCACAGCCACATCCAGCCTGGCTGCAAACACCTCCAGCCATGAGGCTTCCACCACCTCCCTGGGCAGCCTGGGCCAGGCTCTCACCACCCTCCTAGGCAACAACTTCTTCCTCACAGCCAAGCTCAATCTCCCCACTTCTACTTCTGCTCCATCCCCCCAGTCCTATCCCTCCCTGACACCCTCAGAAGTCTCTCCCCAGCATTCTTAGAGCCCCCTGCAGATCCTGGAAGGCCACCAGAAGGTCTCCTGGGAGCCTTCTCCTCTCCAGCCTGCACAACCCCAACTCTCTCAGGCTGTCTGCAGAGCAGAGCAGTTCCAGCCCTCTGCTCCTCCTCCTGGCCCTGCTCTGGACACCTTCCAGCCTCTCCAGAGCCTTCCTGGCTCAGAGGCTCCAGCACTGGCCCCAGAGCTGCAGCTGTGGTCTGAGCAGAGTGGAGCAGAGGGGCAGAATCCCCTCCCTGGCCCTGCTGGGAGAGGATTCTGGGAGAGAGAACTGCTCTCTGCTGGGAGAGAGAACTGCTCTCTGCTGGGAGAGAGAACTGCTCTCTGCTGGGAGAGAGAACTGCTCTCTGCTGGGAGAGAGCAGTTGGGTTGTTTCCTAGCATGAACTTGTGTGGTGGGTTGAAATTTCCCCCCCCCTCCCCAACCTGAACTTTGCCTGGCCAGCTCAGCTGGAAGCAAATGGAAGCTGCATTCACAGGCAGAACTACAGTGTGCAATGAAGGGCAATGAATGTGTACAAACCCTACAGGATTTACAACGTTGACAGGGATTTGCAATTAACAGGCAGCACAAGACCTCTGCTGCCCCCAGACTCAGGACATTAAGGTTGGGTGTTAGGAACGTTTTCTTGCCTTCAAGAATGGTCAGGCACTGGAGCAGGCTGCCCAGGGACGGCCTTGGGGCTTGGATGTGGCACTTGGAGCCATGGTTTAGTTGTCAGGAGGTGTTGCGTGATAGGTTGACCTGATGATCTCTGAGGTCTTTTCCAACCTTACTGATTCTATGATTCTAACAGCCCCCCTGGCCAAGGACCAGGGGAAGCTACTACCTTCTCCCTCTCTGTCTCCCCCTTACTCCCCTGTACAAAAAAAGGGAGAAGAGGAAGGAGCAGAGAAGTTAGACTTAGCCAAAACAACGCAGCCAAGGCCAAGCAGAAGCCTGAAGTGACAGAAGGAGAGGAACTAACCTCAAGAGGCTATTTCAGAAGGAGACAGAAGGAGAGGGGAGGTGTAGGTTGGAGATGAGGAACAATTTCCTTCCTGCAAGAGTGGTCAGGGACTGGCAGAGGCTGCCCAGGGAGGTGATGGAGTCCCCATGCCCGAAGGTGTGTGCCAGCAACCTGTGGCCATGGCACTTGGGGACACGGTGCTCTTAGGCCGAAGGTTGGACTGGGTGATCTGAGACTTCTTTTCCAACCAGAACAATTCCATCATTCCATGAGAGTCCCTTTGAAATTCTTCTTGTCTGTACCTGGTTTCTTTTTATAGTCTCTTGCTTCTAATTAGCCTGAGCTCCAGTGTGAAAGCAGCATCTCAGTGTGGATGTGCTGACAGCCTCATTGTCTTGTCAGCGCCATGCCTCCTGAGGGGAAGCAACTGAACCTTCTAGAAGAGAGTCAGCTTCCAACTCAGCTCTGGTATAAAGACTGCTGCAATCCAGGCAGGTGGGTTTGGACATGCAGCATGGCAAGTTCCCTATTCTTTGTTGCAAGCCAAATGTTCTTCCATGATCTCTTTGCTGAGGTTGGGGCAGTGACCAGCTTGGAGCCTGCAAGGGATGCTGGAGTCCAGGGAACTCCACCTCCACAGGAGGAGAAACTTCTTTGGTGTGAGGGTGCTGGAGGCCTGGAGCAGGCTGCCCAGAGAGGTTGTGGAGTCTCCTTCTCTGGAGACTTTCAAGAGCCATCTGGATGTGTTCCTGTGTGCCCCTGCTCTGGCAGGGGGGGGTTGGACTCTGGAGGATCTCTGAAGCCTCTTCCAGCCCCTCCCATTCTGTGCTTCCCTTCCCTTTGCTCAGTTTCTGCTGGGCTTAGCCTGGCTCCTGGGCTAACAGCTTCTGAGAAAGTTGAGCAGATTCATTTTCCCAGCCTGAGATGATGCCAGAAAGTGGCCAGGGGAATGTGGTGCCAGGATGTTACTTAGATGGCTGCACTCCATTGTGTGGCACTGGGACTTCCTTTTCTGCTGGGGCACCTTAACCTTTCGAGCTCTCTCAAGAGCTGGCATTTCCTGACATCCCAAAGAATGGTCCCATATTTACTGCATCAAAGGGAGGAGTGCAGGTTGTACTGCTCCCTAGCCTGTGGTTTTAATCCCAGGGTAGTCAATCATTCACCTTCATCCTGCTCCAGGCTTTTCAGAACTATTGGTGTCTGTCCCCTGTATGCCACCACGGAATGCATGGGGCTGGAAGGGACCCTCGAAGGTCATCCTGTCCAACCCCCTGCAGTCAGCAGGGACATCTCCAACTGGATCAGGTTGCTCAGGGCCACATTGTCTGATCTTGAATGTCTCTTTGCCACATCCCTGAGCAACCTATTCCAGTGTCTCACCACCCTCATTGTGCAGAACTTCCTCCTGATGTCCAGCCTCAATCTCCCCTGCTCCGATTTCAAACCATTGCCCCTCGTCCTACCTCTACAGGCCCTTGGAAACAGCCCCTGCCAGCCTCCCTGTAGATCCCCTTCAGATATTGAAATGCTGCTCCAAGGTCTCCCCAGAGCCTTCTCCAGGCTGAACAGCCCCAGCTGTCTCAGCCTGTCCCCACAGCAGAGGCTCTCCAGCCCTCTGATATCTTTGCAGCCTCCTCTGGACCTGCTCCATGTCCTTCCTGTGTTGGGGGCCCCAGAGCTGGACACAGCCCTGCAGGTGAGGTCTCCCCAGAGCAGAGTGGCAGAATCCCCTCTCCTGACCTGCTGGCCATACTCAAGAGAGGTGATTCTGCCACTCTGCTCTGCGGGGCACCTTGCTTTGGGACCCCAGTGTGGTGCTGTGCCACCTCCCAGCCTTGCTTATATGGTGGCCTGTTCAAGGCAGGGACTCTGTTTTGTCTCTGCCTCTTGCTGAGCGCCAAGGGAAAAAGTAGTTTAACCTGCTGGGGGGGGGGAAACCCACAAACCAAACCAGATAAAAACTAGGCCAGCATGCAGCTGGAGTGCTTCCTGGGAAAGCATGAATCACTGCCCAGGTAATCAAGTGCTGGAAGTGAGGAACATAAATCAGTGGGCTGCCTTTCGTCCCCCCCCCCCCACACTGAGAGGTTCCTGTTCTCTCCACTCCAACTACGAACCTGGAAAGTCCTTTTAGGGTGGTGGTGATGAGATATGTAAGCAGCTGATTTACTTCTGCCATCATGAAGGAGAAGAGTTCCTCTTATGAGTTGTAAGGGGAGTGATGAGTGAGGAGAGCAGAGATGCCCCCTGACAGTGCCACAGAGCTTTGGCTGAGAGATGATCTTCAGCCAGGAAGGTGATCAGAGGGCAGGAGAACCTCTGCAATGGGGCACCTCCAGGCTGGGTGAGGAATGGCTTGAGGGCAGCCTGGAGGAGAAGGCTTTTGGGGGTGTCAGTTGGTGACAACCCCCAGGAGCCAGTACTGGTCCCTGGCAGCCCAGAGCCAGCTGAGTGCTGAGCTGCAGCCAGAGCAGGGAGAGCAGCAGCACAGGGAGGGGATTCTGCCCCTCTGCTCTGCTCAGCCCCCACCTGCAGCACTGCCTCCAGCTCCGGGGCCCCAGCACAAGAAGGACCTGGAGCTGCTGGAGAGGGTCCAGATGAGGCCACAGAGATGCTCAAAGGCTGCAGAACCTCCTCTGTGGGGGCCAGGCTGGGAGAGTTGGGGCTGTTCAGCCTGGAGAAGAGAAGGCTCCAGGGAGACCTCAGAGCAGCCTTCCAGTACCTGAAGGGGCTCCAGGAGAGCTGGGGAGGGACTCTGGACAAGGGCTGGGAGTGCCAGGATGAAGAACAATGGCTTTGAGCTGGGAGAGAGGAGACTGAGACTGGAGATGAGGAGGAAATTGTTTCCAGTGAGGGTGGGGAGACACTGGCACAAGTTGCCCATGGAGATTGTGGAGGTCTCTTCCCTGGAGGTGTTGAAGGCCAGGCTGGATGAGGCCTTGAGCAGCCTGGGCTGGTGGGAGGTGTCCCTGCCCATGGCAGGGGTTGGAACTGGATGATCTTGAAGGTCCCTTCCAACCCAACCCATTTGTGATTGTTTCCTTTCTTAGGCAGCACTTGCTCTGTGTGGGGTTACTGGGGAGAAGTGTGTAAGGGCAGAATGGCATCAGGGCAGTGCAGAACAGCTGCTGTGTGAACAAAATGGTGCTAAAGAGTGACATATTGGTGTATGACTTCTAATTTCTGTAGCTGCCTCTCTGCTCCCACTTCACATCTTGAGTACTGTGTTCGGGCTGGAGCAGCTCTCCTGTGAGGACAGACTGAAGGAGTTGGGGCTGTTCAGGCTGGAGAAGAGAAGGCTCCCAGGTGACCTCATTGTGGCCTTCCAGGATCTGCAGGGGGCTCCAGGCAGGCTGGGGAGGGACTGCTCAGGATCTCAGGGAGTGACAGGACTAGGGGGAACGGAATGAAGCTGGAAATAGGGAGATTCAGGCTGGATGTGAGGAGGAAGTTCTTCCCCATGAGAGTGGTGAAGCCCTGGAATGGGTTGTGCAGGGAGGTGGTTGAGGCCCCGTCCCTGGAGGTGTTTAAGCCCAGGCTGGATGAGGCTGTGGGCAGCCTGCTCTAGTGTGGGGTGTCCCTGCCCATGGCAGGGGGGTTGGAACTGGCTGATCCTTGTGGTCCCTTCCAACCCTGACTGATACTATGATTCTATGATTCAGTTCTGGGCTCCCTAGTTGAAGAGGGACAGGGACCTGCTGGAAAGGGTCCAGCAGAGGGCTGTGAGGATGATCAGGGGACTGCAGCACTGCCTGGGGAGGGGAGGCTGAGGGACCTGGGGCTGTTTAGTCTGGAGAGGAGAAGACTTAGAGGGGCTTTAATAAATGTTTATAAATGCCTGAGTGCTGGGGGTCAGGAAGGAGGGGACAGGGACAGGGACAGGCTCTGCTCACTTGCTCCCTGGGTTAGAACCAGGGGCAATAGTAATAATAAACCAGGTTGGAAGAGACCTTCAAGATCATCGTGTCCAACCCATCAAACAACTAGATCATGGCACCCAGCACCCCAGCAAGTCTCCTCCTGAACACCTCCAGGGATGGTGACTCCACCACCTCCCCAGGCAGCACATTCCAATGGGCAATCACTCTCTCTGTGTAGAACTTCTTCCTAACGTCCAGTCTAAACCTCCCCTGGCACAGCTTGAGACTGTGTCCTCTTGTTCTGGTGCTGGGTGCCTGGCAGAAGAGACCAACCTCTGCCTGGCTACAACCTCCCTTCAGGGAGTTGGAGAGAGCAAGAAGGTCACCCCTCAGTCTCCTCTTCTCCAGGCTAAGCAACCCCAGCTCCCTCAGCCTCTCCTCACAGGGCTGTGCTCCAAACCCCTCACCAACTTTGTTGCCCTTCTCTGGACACCTTCCAGCAACTCAACATCCTTCCTAAACTGAGAGGCCCAGAAGTGGACACAGGACTCAAGGTGTGGCCTAACCAGTGCTGAGCACAGGGCACAATGACCTCCCTGCTCCTGCTGGGCACACTGTTCCTGATGCAGGCCAGGATGCCATTGGCCCTCTTGGCTGCCTGGGCACACTGCAGGCTCATGTTCAGCCTCCCATCAACCAGCACCCCCAGGTCCCTCTCTGCCTGGCTGCTCTCAGCCACTCTGCCCCCAGCCTGTAGCACTGCCTGGGGTTGCTGTGGCCAATGTGCAGCACCTGGCACTTGGATGTGTTCAATCTCCTGCCCTTGGCCTCTGCCCATCTGTGCAGCCTGTGGAGGTCCCTCTGCAAAGCCTCTCTGCCCTCCAGCAGATCAACTCCTGTCCTCAGCTTGGTGTCAGCTGCAAATTTACTGCTGATGGACTCGATGCCCTCATCCAGATCATCAATAAAGATGTTGAAGAGCATCAATGGATGTGAGCTGCAGCACAGGAGGTTCCACCTCAACACAAGGAGGAACTTCTGTACTGTGAGGGTCCCAGAGCTCTGGAGCAGGCTGCCCAGAGAGGTTGTGGAGTCTCCTGCTCTGGAGACTTTCCGTCCCTGTCTGGATGTGTTCCTGTGTGACCTGTGCTGAGTTCTATGGCCCTGCTCTGGCAGGGGGTTGGATTTGACGATGTCTTTAGGTCCCTTCCACCCCTGCCATCCTGTGATCCTCATCCAGGCCCTGAGAAGGGAGGTGGCAAAAGGCTGTGTAGGGATTTCCCATTAGGGGGCACCTGGCCGGGGTGCAGCAGCACATCAAGACCCAAGTCATTACCTCTTTGTCCAGCCAGATGCTCTTGCCTGAGCAGCGGGTGTGCCGAGCACTGCCCCACCCGCACAGGGCCACTTAGCATCTTCTTTCATCCAAGCTGGAGGGCAGGAATGCTAACCCAAAACAGCTCTGGGTTTTGTCTTCTATATCCTGAGCTTTTTGAATCCATGTGGCCTTGGCAATTGACAGTGAAGGTCAGGAAAACATAGAATCATAGAATCAGTCAGGGTTGGAAGGGACCACAAGGATCAGCCAGTTCCAACCCCCTGCCATGGGCAGGGACACCCCACACCAGATCAGGCTGCCCACAGCCTCATCCAGCCTGGGCTTAAACCCCTCCAGGGACGGGGCCTCAACCACCTCCCTGCACAACCCATTCCAGGGCTTCACCACTCTCATGGGGAAGAACTTCTTCCTCACATCCAGCCTGAATCTCCCTATTTCCAGCTTCATTCCGTTCCCCCTAGTCCTATCACTCCCTGAGATCCTGAGCAGTCCCTCCCCAGCCTTCCTGTAGCCCCCTGCAGATCCTGGAAGGCCACCATGAGGTCACCTGGGAGCCTTCTCTTCTCCAGCCTGAACAGCCCCAACTCCTTCAGTCTGTCCTCACAGGAGAGCTGCTCCAGCCCTCTGCTCCTCCTCCTGGCCCTGCTCTGGACACCTTCCAGCCCCTCCACATCCCTCCTGTAACAGGGGCTCCAGAACTGGAGGCAGTACTCCAGGTGGGGTCTCAGCAGGGCTGAGCAGAGGGGCAGAATCCCCTCCCTTGCCCTGCTGGCCACACTTCTCCTGCTGCAGCCCAGGCTCTGATTGGCTTTCTGGGCTGCAAGTGCACCCTGAGAGCTCCTGTTGAGCTTCTCCTCCCCCAGCACCCCCAAGTCTCTCTCCTCAGGGCTGCTCTCCAGCCAGTCCCTGCCCAGCCTGCATTTGTGCCTGGCATTGCCTCCACCCAGCCGCAGGACCCTGCCCTTGGTCTTGTTGAAGCTCCTGAGGTTGGCTTGTGCCCACCTCTCCAGCCTGCCCAGGTCCCTCTGGATGGATCCCTTCCCTCCAGCTGTCTGCTGCACCACACAGCTTGGTGTCAGCAGCAAACCTGCTGAGGCTGCACTCAGTGCCACTGCCCATGGCCCCCACAGAGGTGTTGAACAAGCCTGGTCCCAGGGCTGATCCCTGAGGGACATCCGGCCCTGGACGTTGCTTTTTTCCCCCCACCTCGAAGTCCCTTTTCCCCTGCTACTTAGGATCTCCAAATCTGCACTTTGGGAAAGTTCTGCATAGTTCTGACTTTGTTGCTGGTTTGGTTTGGGCTTTTCTTTGTTGTATTTATTTTTCCCACCCTCCTCTTGTTTTTTCTCTGTGCTGTTTGACTTCCTCCTCCTCCTGGCTGGTGGTGGAAGCAAGCAGAAGCCACAAGGGAGGTTGCATTCGTGATGTTCCTGCTCAGGACCAGAAGTACTCAAAATGTCACTGGCAGCAGGCCAGGATCTGATTTATCTAATTTAATCCTTTTTGAAGTTGGAGAATGTGGCCTGGAGGGAGGGACAGGGCAGGAGGCAGGGCAGGAGGCACCATGTGAACTTGGCTTGCTGTTGTTTGTTGTTTGTGCATAGCAAAGGGTGTGAAAAAGGCAACAGAAAGGAGAAGCTTCCCCCAGCCATCCCAATCTGATTGCAAAGCAGCAGGTTCTTTGACTTAGAGATTTTTATGGCTGGAAGGGAGAATTATGAACATCTGAGCTAATCATAGAGTCAACCAGGTTGGAAAAGACCTCAGAGATCATCAAGTCCAACCTCTCACCCAGCACCTCCTGACAACCAAACCATGGCTCCAAGTGCCACAGCCAAGCCTTTTTTGAACACCTCCAGGGATGGGGACTCCACCACCTCCCAGGGCAGCACATCCCAAGGGCCAATTCCTCTTGCTGGGAAGAACTTTCTCCTCACCTCCAGCCTCAACCTCCCCTGGCACAGCTTGAGACTGTGTCCTCTTGTTCTGCTGCTGCCTGCCTGGGAGAAGAGACCAACCCCCAGCTGGCTACAACCTCCCTTCAGGGAGTTGCAGACAGCAAGAAGGTCTCCCCTGAGCCTCCTCTTCTGCAGGCTAAGCAACCCCAGCTCCCTTCAGCCTCTCCTCCCAGGGCTGTGCTCCAGACCCCTCCCCAGCCTCCTTGCCCTTCTCTGCACACCTTCAAGTCTCTCAATGTCCTTCTTGAACTGAGGGGCCCAGAACTTGAACAGAATCTTGAACAGCAAAGTAGCAGAATGTAAAGAAATTACCATTGGATGTGAAAAGGGAAATAATGATAGGGTCTAAATAACCTCAGTGCTCTGGAAAGTAACAGAAAGTTACTTTCCCTTCAGGGAGTTGGAGAGAGCAAGAAGGTCTCCCCTGAGCCTCCTCTTCTCCAGGCTAAGCTACCCCAGCTCCCTCAGCCTCTCCTCACAGGGCTTGTGCTCGAGGCACAAGTTGTGACCTTTGGGGTCCCTTCCAACCCGTTCTGTGACTCTATGAATTTTCCTGTTCTGTGGGCTGAATGCTCAGGGGGGAGGAGGTAGAGAAATGATCTGGAATTCAACTTGAGTGTGACTTCTGAGTATTCTTAGCACTGTGGAGGTGGACAGGGTGATTGTGCATAGCCTCTTGATATCCACATACCTTCCTTTCTTACCTTCTTTCAGTTTTTAATAGCTTTTCTTTTCCCCTCCCCCCCCCCCCCCAACCTTATTTTATCATTTTCCCTTTTCTTTTTTCCACCTCCCCCTCAATTGGTTATGTGCAAAAGCTGGAGAAAAAAGCCTTTGGTTTCTGAAACTTCAGCCCCACTGCCACAGTCCTGGCTTGGAATGACCAAAGCCCTACATAAAAGTGCAAAAAAAGCTTTGAAGAGGAGGTGAGGAAGAAATTCCTTAGAGTGAGGGTGGGGAGACACTGGCACAGGCTGCCCCGGGAGGCTGTGGGTTCCCCTTCCCCTCGAGGCCAGGCTGGATGAGGCCTTGAGCAAGCTGTGCTGGTGGGAGGGGTCCCTGCCCATGGCAGGGGGGCTGGAACTGGATGAGCTTTAAGGTCCCTTCCAACCCATTCTGTGAGTCTGTGAAATCCTCTGAAGCAGACAAGTTGCAAGCTCCTGTCCCTCTCCTGCAGCAGGTCTCCTTGCCTGTGACCCTGGCTTCAGCAGTGCCAGGGCTGAGCTGCTGCTCTGCACTGCTCTGTGTTCTCTGGACTCCATTAAATGTTAAACCTTGACCTGAAGGCCTTTCAGGAGGAGAAATGTACTGAAGGGTGGCTGAGCATGAGAGAGGTCTAAGGTCCAGTCCCTGTAGCTGGAAGCCACCCCAAGATGAGTGAACACTGAACAGGATTTCTGTAGCCTGGGTACAACAAAGAATGCCCTAGAAACACCTAGAGGTGTTCCAGGCCAGGCTGGATGAGGCCTTGAGCAAGCTGGGCTGGTGGGAGGGGTCCCTGCCCATGGCAGGGGGGTTGGAACTGGCTGAGGAGGTGTTCAAGAGGGGATTGGACGTGGCACTTGGTGCCATGGTTCAGTCATAGGGTCTGTGGTGACAGGTTGGACTCGATGATCTTCAAGGTCTCTTCCAACCTTAGTGATACTGTGATCCTGTGATCTGTAAGGTCCTTTCCAACCCAATCCATTCTAGGATTCTGTGCAAAGTGGCTTCCTGCTGAGTTCAGAGCTGGAGGGTTGCATCTGCAGCGTTAGCTGCCACAGATGGGCCAGCCAAGGCAGTGTGGAACCGAGACTGTAAATAGCAGCAGCAGTAGGTCACCTGCTAGGGCTTCACTGAAGATGGTGGTGAGCCACAAGCAGAGAGTCACAGAAGTGTTTCAGATCAGAAAGCCCTGCAAGATCACCCAGTCCCACCAGCAACCCAGCCCCACCGTGGCCATCAGTCCCTGGCCCCGAGTGCCATGGCCACAGGTTTCTTGGACACCTCCAGGCATGGGGACTCCACCACCTCCCTGGGCAGCCTGTGCCAGTCCCTGACCACCTTTGCAGCACAGAGATTGTTCCTGCTGTGAGGCTCTCAGAGAGCAGATCCCAGCTGAATTGTGGTGGAGGTGGCTGCACCTGCCAGCTGGCTGCTTCGGCAGAGAGTTCCTTGTTCCATGTGCTCTATCTCCTTCGATGATTTCCTAACCCTAACGTTATTTAGTTTGTTTTATTGCTCAAAAAGGTCCAGGGCTGCTTATCTCTTAATACCTTTCTTGCCTGAGCTTTGATTTCCAAACATGTGACTCTGCAGCATTAGTCTGTCCCAGATTTGCCAAGCTTGCAGGTCTCCTGACCCATTTTACAGCATTGTGATTTGCTTCCCTCCTTGACAACCTGCAGGCCACAGATGCAAAGCTTCTCATGGAGAAAGGCTGAGTCCGAGCCAGGTGTCTCAGAGCAGCCTTGCAGGGCCTGCAGGGCCTGGGGGATGGAGAACCTCCCCTGTGGGGACAGGCTGAAAGAGTTAGGAATGTTCAGCCTGGAGAAGAGAAGGCTCCAGGGCGACCTCAGAGCAGCCTTCCACTACCTGAAGGGCTCCAGGAGAGCCCTTGGACAAGGGCTGGGAGTGCCAGGCTGAGGAACAATGGCTTTGAGCTGGGAGAGAGATTGATTGATTCTATGATTCTATGGAGATGAGGAAGAAATTCTTGGGAATGAGGGTGGGGAAACACTGGCACAGGTTGCCCAGGGAGGCTGTGGACTCCCTGTACCTGGAGGTGTTCAAGGCCAGGCTGGATGAGGCCTTGAGCAAGCTGTGCTGGTGGGAGGTGTCCCTGCCCATGGCAGGGGGGCTGGAACTGGCTGAGCTTTGAGTTCCTTTCCAACCCATTCTGTGATTCTGTGAACTGATACAGGTTGGACCTCCTGAGGACTGAATCTGGGACTGTGTGGTGCCAGCCTGGAAAGCTGTTCCCATGCTGTTTGCTGTGTGGAAATGCTCCTGCCCAGTTTTAGAGCTCAGTTAATGCCTTCTGTCTAGACACAGTAAGGCATCTTGTGAAGTTCATGCCAAGAACAGTTCCCAGAGTGTTTCAGGTCTCTGCCTAGCAGGGCTGTCTCCTGCAGGGTCCTGTCCATCACTTTCCTTCACAGAGGGAGTGGAAGCCTCTTCTGCACAGGATACAGCTTCACACTCGTGGCTTCCTTTTGCAGCAGACACCCCAAGCAGGAGGGTAGCTCATAAAGCAGAGTGCAACCTGTCACAAGTGCTTAGAAGCTCAGTTTGCCCTTTGTGACTCGGCTTCCAAGAAGGAGTTTCAGAGTTACTTTGCACGGTCTCTGGAACTTCAGCCCCACTCCCACAGTCCTGCTTCCATTCACCTGCCCTGCAACGACCACAGCCTCAGACAAGTGGCTTTGTACTGAGTTCAGAACTGGAACTGTGCCTCTGTTTGGGCTGTGGGAGAATCAGAGAGGAGGTCTGGTGCCTTAAGTAAGGAAGGCAGGAGAGTGAGTAAGTAAGTAAGTAAGTAAGATGTGGCAGGAGAGAAGCACAGTGTTTATTGCTGCCCAAAGGCAGCGTGGACATCACTGCTCCAGCGTTTCCTTGGGCCACGAAGACAAAGCAGAACAGAGGCTTTGACCCCCAGCATCCCCAAGAGGTGAACAGAGTGGAGGTGGTGATTTTCCAGGCCAAGATCTTGTATTGTTCCACTTGGAGTCATCAGCTGCAGTTAGAATCATAGAACTGTTGAGGTTGGAGGAGACCTCTGAGATCACCAAGGCCAAGCTCACCTGCAGCTCCCAACCCCACCCCTGCTGCTGAGCCACTGCCACTGAACCACCTCCCTCAGCACCACATCCAGGTGGCTTTGAAAGCCCTCCAGGGATGGGGACTCCACCGCCTCCCTGGGCAGCCTGTTCCAGCACTTGGGGACCTTGCTGGGAAGAAATCCTTCCTAATATCCAACCTGAACCTCCCTTGGCACGACTCAAGGCTGTTTCCTCTTGTCCTGTCCCTTGTCAGTGATGTGAGCCCAACCCCCACCTCACTGCAGCCTCCTCTCAGGGAGCTGTAGAGAGCAATGAGTTCTCCCCTCAGCCTCCCCTGTTTCTCCAGACTAAACATCGCCAGTTCCCTCAGCTGCTCCCCACAGGACTTGTGTTCAAGGCTGTTCACCAGCTTGGATGATAAGTTGTCGATGATAAGTAAGTCATAGATGATAAGTAACAGATGATAAGTTAGTAGTGGCTGATAAGCAGTAGCTGATAAGTCAGAGATGATAAGGAGTGGCTGATAAGCAGCAGATAAGTGAGTCGCAGATGACAAGTGGTAGAGGGTAAGTCAGTGGCAGATGATAAGTCAGTGGTAGATAAGTCAGCAGTAGATGGTAAGTCAGCAGTAGATGCTAAGTCTCGCTGCCAGAAGGACTCTCCTGCCCGTGCCCGGTGGGTGCCATGCGAACAGGATGCTCTCCCTCAGTGCCAGCGCGGGACCTTGCTTTCTGCCTCCCTCATACCCCTCCGGGTAGCCTCCCGGGTTCCCCCTCCCGCCGCCGCCGCCCGTGCCCGCCGGAGCGCAGGGAGGGAGGGCGGCGCGTCCCCGCGCGGTGCCTGCGGGCTCCGGGCGGCGGCGGGGCCGGGCCGGGCTGCGGCGGGGGCGGCGCGGCGGGGCGGGCAGGCGCGGCGGCCATGGGATGCTGCGCGGTGCCCGGGCCTGCCGGTGCCGCACATGCTCAGCAGAGTGCGGGGCGGCCCGGCCCCTGGCGCTGCTAGTGCGGGGAGCCCTGTGCCTCTCGGCGGGGGTCTGGGGGAAGCCGCCCAGGGGCGGGGGCGGCCGTGCCCCGGACCGGGGGGCTCTGTGCATGGGGCTCGGCGCTCCCCGGGGGACGCTCGGCGGCCGGGGCTCCTCCAATATGTCCTGGGACCTCTGGAGCTGTCAGTGGGCAGACAAGGACACGGGCATCGGATTATCGTGACTGTACTAATGAAAGGGTTCAAGCTCGCCTGGTAAGCGGGGCGCTGGGGAAAGGGGGCCATGCCATCCCTTGCTAAACCACCCCTCTTCCCCTCCCCACCCCCACACCCCCCTTTTCCAAAATCTTCCTTCTTCCTCCCCAAAATCTCTTTTCTCCTTCCCGGCCCCGCTGCACGCCGCAGCGGCGAGCGCAGGGCTGCCGGCGCGGCGATGGGACGGGAAGGGACGGGAATAGATGAGAAGGGGAAAGAAGAGATGGAAGGGAAGGGAAAGGAAGGGAAGAGACGGGATGGGAGGGGAAGAAAAGAGCAGGGAAGGGCTGGGGTGCGCTCGCCGAAGTTGGCCGGTGCCTGCGCTGCAAAGCCCGGGGCCACTGCAGCAGCGCGGGGCTGCGGTGGGGAGGGGAGCGCCGGGCAAGATGCGACAGCCACGGCCCGTGCCTGGCCCGGGCATCTCTGCATCATCAGGACCGCGATGCCGTGAGCCTCCCTCTGGTCTGGTCTGGCTGCATCTTCCTCCCTGCTGCTGCCGCCGCCGCCACCCTTTCTCCTCCTCCTCCTCCTCCTCTTCTCGCTATGGTTTGTGCATGAATTTGCATCTGTGCATCCAGGCACCCAGCACCTGAGCCGCTGGACCCAGAGGGGCTGTTTGCCTGCAGAGAGAATAAGCACCTGCAGGTTTAGGGTTGGTTTGGGGATTTTTTTGTGGTTTATTTTTTTTTCCCTGAGGAGAGGTGGAGAATGTTAGCAATCAGACGTGCGTGGCATGGCTCCGGCTCTGCTTGTCCTTTAAATAGCTGCTTTTGGGGATGCACCGTGCTGGTTTGTTTCTGCAGTCATTGATTGGAGTTGGGAGTCGAGAGAGCCTCCTGCAAGGTACCGAAGTGCTTCTGAATTCTGTGATTGTTCCCTGAGTGGTTTTATTTTGGGGGGGTGAGGGGGGCGGGGGGGGCGGAAACTCTCTAGGTTTGGACTCTATTATAGAATGGTTTGGGTTGGAAGGGACCTTAAAGGTCGTCTAGTTCCAACCCCCCTGCTACGGGCAGGGACGCCTCCCACCAGCCCAGGTTCTTAAAGGTATTTTCCAACCAAAAGGATTCTGGTTTTGAGTGGGTAGTGAAAGAAAACATTGTGGGAGTGAAAGCCATCAACAAAGCTGTGTAGCTCAGATGCCTCTGCAGGGAATATTTTGGCTGGTCAAGTTTGTGTTTTGTATGGGGGGGGGGGGGAGGGGAGTAAATACACAGGCATCTAATCTACATGGGTGCAGCTATATTTAGGTATCTGATATAAACTTGGACAATAAGGATTTATCTTGGGTGGGAAAAAGAAGTCTTGAGCAAAACAAAAAAAAACCCGTGAGTGGGGAAAAAAAAAGACCTTGAGGGGAAAAAATTGGAGTGAAAAAAGCCTTGAGTGAAGTCTTGAGTAAAAACAAAATACCTTGGGTACAGAAAAATCTTTATTGAGAGGTCTTGAGTGAAGAATCTGGAGTACAAAAAGCCTTGAGTGAAAAGTCTTGGGTGGGAAATCTTGAGTAAAGAAAAAGAGTCAATCTTGAGTAAAAAGTCTTGAGTGAAAAATCTGGAGGGGAAAAAAAAGGAGTAAAGAAAATCTGGATGAGAGAAATCTGGAGGGGGAAAAAAGTGGAGCAAAGAAAATCTTGATTAAGAAATCCGGAGGAAAAGGGGAGTAAAGAAAATCTTGGTTAAAAAATATGGAGGGAAAAAAGTGGAGTAAAGAAAATCTTGATTAAGAAATCTGGAGGAAAAGGGGAGTAAAGAAAATCTTGGTTAAAAAATATGGAGGGAAAAAAGTGGAGTAAAGAAAATCTTGATTAAGAAATCTGGAGGTAAAAAAGTGGAGTAAAGAAAATCTGGATTAGAGGAATCTGGAGGTAAAACAGTGGAGTAAAGACAATCTTGATTAGAGAAATCTGGAGGTAAAAAAGTGGAGTAAAACCAATCTGGATTAGAGAAATCTGGAGATAAAAAAGTGGAGTAAAGACAATCTGGATTGAGGGATCTGGAGGTAAAAAAGTGGAGTAAAGAAAATCTGGATTAGGGGATCTGGAGGTAAAAAAGTGGAGTAAAGACAATCTTGATTGAGGAATCTGGAGGGGAAAAGTGGAGTAAAGCCAATCTGGATTAAGAAATCTGGAGGTGAAAAGTGGAGTAAAGACAATCTGGATTAAGAAATCTGGAGGGGAAAAGTGGAGTAAAGAAAATCTGGATTAAGGGATCTGGAGGTAAAAAAGTGGAGTAAAGACAATCTTGATTGAGGAATCTGGAGGTAAAAAAGTGGAGTAAAGACAATCTTGATTGAGGAATCTGGAGGTAAAAAAGTGGAGTAAAGACAATCTGGATTGAGGAATCTGGAGGTAAAAAAGTGGAGTAAAGAAAATCTGGATTAAGGGATCTGGAGGTAAAAAGTGAAGTAAAGACAATCTTGATTGAGGAATCTGGAGGTAAAAAGTGGAGTAAAGACAATCTTGATTGAGGAATCTGGAGGGGAAAAGTGGAGTAAAGAAAATCCTGATTAAGGAATCTGGAGGTAAAAAGTGGAGTAAAGAAAATCTTGATTGAGGAATCTGGGGGAAAAAAGTGGAGTAAAGAAAAACTTAAGGAATCTGGAGTGAAAAATCTGGAGGGGGGGGAAATCTGGAGTAAAGAAAATATTCAGTGACAAATCTGGAGCAAAATAAAAACAGATCCTGAGTGAAAAAAAAAAAGTCTTGATTGAAAAATCTTGGGGAAAAATCTTGAGTAAAACCAAGTCTTGATAGGAAAAACTCTTGAGTGAAAGTTCTTGAGTAAAAAGAAATCTGGAGTGAAGGGAATCTGGAGTGAAAGGAATCTGGAGTGAGGGAAATCTGGGGTGAAAGGATCTGGGGTGAAGGATCTCTGGGGTGAAAGGAATCTGGAGTGAAGGAACTCTGGGGTGAAAGGAAATCTGGAGTAAAGGAATCTGGGGTGAAAGGAATCTGGAGTGAAGGAATTCTGGGGTGAAAGGAATCTTGAGTGGAAGGAATCTGGAATAAAGGAATCTGGAGTGAAGGAATCTGGAATAAAGGGATCTGGGGTGAAGGAACTCTGGAGTGAAGGAACTCGGGTGAAAGGAAATCTGGAGTAAAGGAATCTGGAGTAAAGGAATCTGGGGTGAAGGCAATCTGGGGTGAAGGGAATCTGGGGTGAAGGGAATCTGGAGTGAAGGCAATCTGGGGTGAGAGGAATCTGGAGTGAAGGAATCTGGAGTAAAGGAACTCTGGGGTGAAAGGAATCTGGGGTGAAAGGAATCTGGGGTGAAAGGAATCTGGGGTGAAGGGAATCTGGAGTAAAGGAATCTGGGGTGAAGGGAATCTGGGGTGAAGGGAATCTGTAGTGAAGGAATCTGGAGTGAAAGGAATCTGGAGTGAAGGAACTCGGGTGAAAGGAAATCTGGAGTAAAGGAATCTGGAGTAAAGGAATCTGTAGTGAAGGGAATCTGGGGTGAAGGGAATCTGGTGTGAAGGCAATCTGGGGTGAAGGGAATCTGGGGTGAAGGGAATCTGGGGTGAAGGGAATCTGTAGTGAAGGAATCTGGAGTGAAAGGAATCTGGAGTGAAGGAACTCTGGGGTGAAAGGAAATCTGGAGTAAAGGAATCTGGGGTGAAGGGAATCTGTAGTGAAGGAATTTGGAGTGAAGGGAATCTGGGGTGAAAGGAAGCTGGAGTGAAGGAACTCTGGAGTGAAAGGAAATCTGGAGTAAAGCCATCTGGAGTAAAGGAACTCTGGGGTGAAGGAACTCTGGGGTGAAACAAATCTGGAGTAAAGGAATCTGGGGTGAGAGGAATCTGGAGTGAAGGAATCTGGAGTAAAGGAACTCTGGGGTGAAAGGAATCTGGGGTGAAAGGAATCTGGGGTGAAAGGAATCTGGGGTGAAGGGAATCTGGAGTAAAGGAATCTGGGGTGAAGGGAATCTGGGGTGAAGGGAATCTGTAGTGAAGGAATCTGGAGTGAAAGGAATCTGGAGTGAAGGAACTCGGGTGAAAGGAAATCTGGAGTAAAGGAATCTGGAGTAAAGGAATCTGTAGTGAAGGGAATCTGGGGTGAAGGGAATCTGGTGTGAAGGCAATCTGGGGTGAAGGGAATCTGGGGTGAAGGGAATCTGGGGTGAAGGGAATCTGTAGTGAAGGAATCTGGAGTGAAAGGAATCTGGAGTGAAGGAACTCTGGGGTGAAAGGAAATCTGGAGTAAAGGAATCTGGGGTGAAGGGAATCTGTAGTGAAGGAATTTGGAGTGAAGGGAATCTGGGGTGAAAGGAAGCTGGAGTGAAGGAACTCTGGAGTGAAAGGAAATCTGGAGTAAAGCCATCTGGAGTAAAGGAACTCTGGGGTGAAGGAACTCTGGGGTGAAAGGAATCTGGAGTGAAGGAATCTGGGGTGAAAGGAATCTGGAGTGAAGGAATCTGGGGTGAAAGGAATCTGTAGTGAAGGAATCTGGGGTCAAGGGAATCTGTACTGAAGGAATCTGGGGTGAAAGGAATCTGGAGTGAAGGAACTCTGGGGTGAAAGGAAATTTGGAGTAAAGGAATTTGGAGTAAAGGAATTTGGAGTAAAGGAATCTGGTGTGAAGGGAATCTGGGGTGAAAGGAAGCTGGAGTGAAGGAACTCTGGGGTGAAAGGAAATCTGGAGTAAAGGAACTCTGGGGTGAAGGGAATCTGGGGTGAAGGAACTCTGGGGTGAAAGGAATCTGGAGTAAAGGAATCTGTGGTGAAAGGAATCTGTAGTGAAGGACTCTGGGGTGAAGGGACTCTGGGGTGAAGGGACTCTGGAGTGAAGGGAATCTGAGGTGAAGGGAATCTGGAGTGAAGGGAATCTGGAGTGAAGGAACTCTGGGGTGAAAGGAAATCAGGAGTAAAGGAATCTGGGGTGAAAGGAATCTGTAGTGAAGGGACTCTGGGGTGAAGGGACTCTGGGGTGAAGGGAATCTGGGGTGAAGGGAATCTGGAGTGAAGGAACTCTGGGGTGAAAGGAAATCAGGAGTAAAGGAATCTGGGGTGAAAGGAATCTGGGGTGAAAGGAATCTGGAGTGAAGGGAATCTGGAGTGAAGGCAATCTGGGGTGAAGGGAATCTGGAGTGAAGGGAATCTGGGGTGAAAAGAATCTGGAATGAAAGGAATCTGGGGTGAAGGAACTCTGGGGTGAAAGGAATCTGGAGTGAAGGAACTCTGGGGTGAAAGGAATCTGGAGTGAAGGAACTCTGTGGTGAAAGGAATCTGGAGTGAAGGGAATCTGGAGTGAAGGAACTCTGGGGTGAAAGGAATCGGGAGTGAAAGAAGGAAATCTGGGGTGAAAGGAATCTGGGGTGAAGGAACTCTGGGGTGAAAGGAATCTGGAGTGAAGGAACTCTGGGGTGAAAGGAATCTGGAGTGAAGGGAATCTGGAGTGAAGGAACTCTGGGGTGAAAGGAATCAGGTGTGAAAGAAGGAAATCTGGGGTGAAAGGAAGTCTGGGGTGAAGGAAGTCTGGAGTGAAAGGAATCTGGAGTGAAGGAACTCTGGGGTGAAGGGAATCTGGAGTGAAGGAACTCTGGGGTGAAAGGAATCTGGAGTGAATAAGGAAATCTGGGGTGAAAGGAATCTGGGGTGAAGGGAATCTGGAGTGAAGGAACTCTGGGGTGAAAGGAATCAGGAGTGAAAGAAGGAAATCTGGGGTGGAAGGAATCTGGGGTGAAGGAACTCTGGGGTGAAAGTAATCTGGAGTGAAGGAACTCTGGGGTGAAAGGAATCTGGAGTGAAGGGAATCTGGAGTGAAGGAACTCTGGGGTGAAAGGAATCAGGAGTGAAAGAAGGAAATCTGGGGTGGAAGGAATCTGGGGTGAAGGAACTCTGGGGTGAAAGGAATCTGGAGTGAAGGAACTCTGGGGTGAAAGGAATCTGGAGTGAAGGGAATCTGGAGTGAAGGAACTCTGGGGTGAAAGGAATCAGGAGTGAAAGAAGGAAGTCTGGGGTGAAAGGAAGTCTGGGGTGAAAGGAAGTCTGGGGTGAAGGAAGTCTGGGGTGAAAGGAATCTGGAGTGAAGGAACTCTGGGGTGAAAGGAATCTGGAGTGAAGGGAATCTGGAGTGAAGGAACTCTGGGGTGAAAGGAATCAGGAGTGAAAGAAGGAAGTCTGGGGTGAAAGGAATCTGGAGTGAAGGAACTCTGGGGTGAAGGGAATCTGGAGTGAAGGAACTCTGGGGTGAAAGGAATCTGGGGTGAAGGAAGGAAATGTGAGGTGAAGGAAGGAAATCTGAGGTGAAGGAAATCTGGAGTGAAAGAAAGAAATCTGAGGTGACAGAAATCTTGAGTGGAAAAAATCTGGAGGGGAAAATTCTGGAGGGGGGAAAAAAATTCTGGAGTGCAAAATGTTGAGTAAAAAACATCAGGAGTGAAAAATCCTGAGGGGGGTGGGGAAAGAAATCCCGAGTGCAAATATCCTGGGATCAGTGTCAGTCAGGGCTGGAAGGGAGCACAAGGA